>MU400380.1:345605-704478 GCA_022578955.1 Hypoxylon sp. FL1857
AATAACATAAAACAACAAATCTAAAAATGTTTTTTTTTTTTATTACAAAAAAAAAAAAAAAAAATTTTTTAAAAAAAAACCCCCCCCCCCCCCCCCCCCCCCCTTCCCAGACGAAGATGACCCATTGAGTTATTAGACATTATATTCAGAAGCGCCGGTGCCTCGAGGTTCTGGGATCCATACTGGATTGAAGATGAATTGGTGGCTGCTGGTCTCAGTCCCCTTTTAATAGATCCCGGACTACAGAGCACAGCGACTTATACTACCTAATTACAATATCCAATTACATATTCGTATTGATCTCATTGCCTTCATGGGGAGCTGTTGTCCTATCCTCGAAATTGAAGTTACACAGCATTGTACCATAGCAGGATATCTGAGATTACGATCACGTTAAAATTTCATTTCCCATTTCTGTCTTATACAATTCTACCGGGACTTAACATACGAACATCCGGTAGTCACCAGTATCATCTTCTAGCTCTCCCAAAGCCGCCAAGGCTTCAGGGCTTTCAGGAGCCGTAGAGCAGAAATAATGGGCTACACAGAATCGGAGCGCCTGCGGAAACCTGGGCATGTATTCCGAAAGGAGTTGTTTCCATTCTGCGTCTTGTTCCCCGTTGCCCATTCGACAATGCACTGCCTCGTACCAAACAGGAAGATAATCAGCATACTCCCAACCTATCAACCCTGCAAAATTTTTATCCTTAACAATGATGTTATGGATAGCGAGGTCCCCGTGGGTAAAGACGTAAGGACTATGAACCGGCATGTTACTCCGGAGTTTCTCGCGGACTTCGTCGCTCACATTGACGAGCTGTTTTGAGAACTTTTCCCACTGCGTATCACCGGCACCCACATCATCCGCATGGTCGACTGCGAGTATACGCAGCTGTGCCAGGTATATGGCGACCTGCTCTGCAATCCGCTGCTTGTCTTCACTGCTCAGGACAATCCAGAGCTTGTCCATGGTCTCGCCCTCGATTCTGGTCATTAATGAGAAGGACTTCCCATTCTCGTCTGTCCACTGGTCCTTAACAACCGGAACCGGAATAGTCGTAAAATCCCGAACAAACGAAAGATTTCCAGCCTCGCGGCGGGGCGAATACGGGGATGAATGCTCTTTTAGAATGTACTTAGTGCCCAAGGACCAGGTCGCGTGAGTACCAGTTGAGTAAAAAAGCTTGACATTGCTTTCATATTGGGTCCGTTTTTGGTGCAACGGGGTCCAACTGCAAGCAGTACACGCCCCACAAGGGTCAGACGACGTGTATCTTTCCCACCTTTGCTCCGAAAGGTCCTTCTCAGTGTCGTGGTTATCGTGCCATGCCTGGAAGCTATCTCGGGCGGTTATGCTTGAAGAAATGGGTTTCTCAAGCTCTCTACGAAGAGGCCACTTTTGAAGTGGTGTCATATTTTCGTTAGAAGCCATTTTGCCCATGGAAGTTTGGGAATTTGTGGTTTGAGATCATGCTCAAAGCGGCCAGCGGACTTGCGAATATTTATATAAAGTGACCTCCCTAAGGGACAAGACATCGTAATAACAAATGACTGTTTTCGTAATCTCATTAAACTTATAAAGTTAACATTGCACTTATTAAACCACAAAATATATTTAAATTACAATGTTTAAGTTAGATATTTTAACTATCTAAAAACTGTGATATAAAAGTGTCGTAATTGACTCGATTAGCGATTCCACACTTATATACGCCGCTTAACAATCTTTGACTAAAAAAGCCTTTCTCGTTGATACTTATGATTAAGACCGAAACAATGCCTTTGTTCCGATTAATTTCTTTACTGTCCCGTCTTAACAGGATGAAAATGCCTTCATAGTTACCCCCCTTATTTCGTCCATTTGATGACATTACGCCAACAAAGCATAAGACATGATGTTCATATGACTGGGCTACATTAAAGCTACAAATACAATTAGATAGAAATGTGTTCCTACCTTGCGGATAGGAAAGTCTTTATGCGTTCATCAGACTAAAACTGAAGAGTTTCGTCACTCTTAATTATGATAACAACAGTCCTATTCAAGCTATGGGGTACCCATAGAAAATCTTCACACAATGATAGAGACCCCACGGGGTGCGTGGTTGATTAGAAGACTTTATCCGGCGTAGTTAAGTCAACGGCATATTCATATGAAGAGTACATGGAAGTCGGTCATCGTGCATTTCCCATTTCCCAACTGCCGGCTATTTTCCAGCTCATCCCCATTCACTCATTTGCTTCCAATCATAATTACCCGTTGACAGCCTACTATGGACAAATATACGACCTATTGCGTGCTTGATGATCATGAGCGAACACGTCTCGCCGTTAGCCAAGTCCGAGTTTGTCTTGATACAAGGCTTCCGTAGGCCCCGATCTGCGACAGCTAATGGTCACTATCTCGAAAACAATCTCGCCCTAAGAGCGCGGGGCTTGGGTTCGTGAGCTCACAGCCTACAAAACTTGCTGAGATCTGGAGTCGCCATTATGAAGACGGCTTCGATTCTATCGTCTCTGGCTGCGGCTGGCGTTGCGCTGGCCCAGACTGCCCCTACGACCATCCCGACAATCCTCAGCATCCGCGGAGCCAATTCCGCGGGCTGTTTCTCTGCGACGAGTATGAGTCTAGCATTAAATTCCGATAACCTGAAGCTCGACTTTGCCGATATGCGAGCTAGCGTGACGCCGACCGACGCATACGACTCCGAAGCCGCGATTTGTGTTATGTCAATAGAACTGGGGGCTTTCCCTCAAGGATGGCGCTTCGCTCTGTTAGACATCACGTATTCTGGACATGCGAAGCTTAGTGGAGGAGCGAGACTGCAGAGCTTTGCGGCCAACGCGTATTTCCAATGGGAACATCTCAAGAACAACGAGGCCATCGATCAGCCCACGGTTAAAAATGCCTCCGGCTCGTACCTGGTATGCATTAACCTGTTTAAATCTTGGGTCTTTGCTCGAAATAATGCGCTAATTTATCCCTAATCGCTAGATGGACGTTCCAGAGAAGAGGGTAGAATTCGGTATTGGCGGAATATACGACCAAGAGTTCAAAGTCAACATTCCGAATACCAAACTAGCCTGGTCTCCGTGCTTCACCGGCCAGGAGTATTCTTACGACGATAAGATGCAGCTCCAGTTCCAGTTCCAAGCCTACTTAACGAAGGAGGGCCATTCTAAGACGGGAAGCGGTGTCTTTGGGCGTCCAACTGGTCCAGCCCTAACAGCTGGCTTCAAGGTTATCTGGGAAAAGTGTGATCCAGCAGAACGAAATGCTTGGGGCCAGTTCCGCATGGGTGATTACGAGACTTGTAAACGTATCGGCCAACCTGATTCCACAAACGGGAATCCAACTGTGCGGTGGTGAGAAGCTGGGGAGTAGTAGGTTAATGTTTCACGATTAGGGGTTGAATAGCATGATGAACGGAATTGAAAAATTCCTTCCTGATATTATAGGAGCGCATGACTTGTGATGATAGACGGTTGGAAGAACCGGAATTGAATGTATAAATTTGGAGAAATACCTTGTCATAGGAGAGAATTCTACAGAATTTTAGAGATGTCCAAACATGTATATCCTGGTCTCTTAAATGGAATACAAGTCTTAATGTAATGAGTCTCTCAGATGACTGTTGCCCACTCAGGGTAAACTTCCTGCTCTCTCGGTACTGACGCTCTATTGCGATCGTTGATGTGCTCCTCTAGGGGAAGATCCTGATGCTGGCTCCGTACTCCCATATCCACGCCTCGTTTATGTATGTATCTAGCGAAGCCTACAGTCTGTTTCTTCCACTCATCCTTAGATATCTTGCCGGAAATGTAGTCAGCGTAAAGCATTGCATCGAATGCGGCCTGCGAGGTAGATGCGACAGTGTGGGGTCGGAACCCAGCGAGCGCGTCTCCTATCAGCACGACTTTACCGTTCAGGTATTCATTTTGAGGGGTTAAGACGTCGGTTACCGCCTGTACGAAAGGTTTCTTTGTACCGCAGACTATTTCTGCAAATTGTGGTGGAAGCCTCTCATGCGCGAGCTTCCTCTGCTTTTCCCAGGCGTCCGGGTTTATGACACCCGGCGGCACAGTGATTTGTCGACGTCTCCCATCTTTATCCGTCATGATCTCCTCCAACTCGGGTGAGCCTTCAGGAAAGTTGGTGTAGTACACGAAGTTGATTAGACGTTGGCCTGGCTCGACAGTTCCATCCTTTCCCGGGATCAAGTACGCTAGGATCTGGACTCCGGGGCAATGGAAGAAGACGAATCGGTTGGTAAAAGTCTCTCTGGTGGATGCGCTCGCTTCGCTCTCAATTAAAGTCCCGCGGAGAGCGCAGTAGCCAGAGTATTTTCTTTCAACGCTAGGTTCTAGAATCTTGCGTACTGTCGAGCTGGGTCCGTCAGCCCCGATGAGAATGTCGCCGTAAGTGCTTCCCTCTTCGCCTTTACTTGTTCTCCAGTACACGCGTATGCCATCACCTTCCTCCTTAAAGCCCGTGACTTGGCGGTCATGCAGATGAGTTGCCTTTCCATGCTCAGGGACCGGGTCTGGCACATTACAATAGGGGCTTTCAATTCCGTCGTAGTTGGCGCGCATAAGATAGTATGCTAAGTCCCAGGATGTCATGTTCTGTACCATTTCCTCCTTGTGGATTATGTTTCCCTCCCGGTCGAGATACTGCCTTCGAGCGGAGCTAACGGCGATTGGACGGTCTACTCGGTTGTAACGCTTGAAAAGTTCCAGAGTATCGCCACCCGCGACGATTCCTGCCCCCTGATCCTGCAGTAACGGAGCAGGGTTACGCTCAAGTATTGTCGTGTCATGGCCGAGTGCTTTTAATGCAAGGCCGGTCGCGAGACCCCCTAGCGACCCTCCAACCTGTCCCATATTGTCAGTGTCAGAGTATGTTTCTCAGTTCGATAATCACACATACAATCACGAAATGTAGTTTCTTCGACCCCTGACTTCCCGCCGGTGACTGAGACGAAGAGATAGCCATGGCTTCGTTTAACTGCGATCAAGGAGCTGCCACGAAGTTACTCATGGGGGATGATGTTAAATATTCGGAGATTACAGGCGATAAATGTAATCCCGTTGGCCGATGAACATACGTCTCAGGAATTACCCGGAGGGGTCTTGTATGGACCACTCTGGACCTTACGTCACATTGAACTAGTAACGTCGACGGCAGATGCCCAATCGACTGTAGTTAATTGCCCACGCGCAGTAAATATGATAAGATATAGTAAGTTTTAGCACCATCATATATATTGATAACGCTGGGCACCCCAAGTCCTACGTTGCGTTACTAAGCTACCTCCGTAACAGCTGCCTAGTTCAACGAGAAAAAGAAATATTGGGAAAATGTATAATTCGTGATAGTATGCTATTTCTTAGAAATCGTGATAAGCTTGGCTCTCTATTTAAGAGTTCATGCATGCACCATATCTCTGTTAAAAGGCAAGATGGTGTCCGTTTATGTAGGCAGTTGCACACTACTAGGTACCTCCTACCTACCATTCGTCATATATTTACCGCATTCGATATCTTACGCTATACTCCTTGTGGTGACTGCTGTCCATCTCATAGATTGATACATGTTCACTTCGCAGATACCTATCTCCGCGCCGATTCCGACGTTATTGTTCAGTCATTGATATATCAGAACATTTGGCTTTACTAAAGCCTCTCCCCTCCCCCCCTTAACACACACACACACACACACCGGAAACCATCGTAACTGTCGGCTCCAACATCTGAGCAGTTTGTCCTTTTTGTGTAGCAAGCCAAGAATCGAAGACGAAGAACTCCCTCGGTACATTACCTAATGCTACTTGGTCGGACATGCCGGAATGCGGGAGAGAAACAAACACTTTCTTTTATTACACAATATGGAATCAATCCTTCGCATGCCTTCTTTCTTTATTTAGACACTTGCCTCTCTTGCCTAATTCTTACTTGACTAGAACAGGGCACAGTGGGGAATTGAGCCCGATTTTAGGACGGTAACAGGGATTTTGGTGGAATCTACCTCCTAGGTTTCGATCCTTGTAGACTTCATTCAGTCCCTGCATAATTACAAACAACTCAATCGAGGTTTAAATGTAGATCCTGTGCGATAATTCCACCTCCTATAGTAGCGTATTGTGGTTAGCCTCTATGTTTGATTGACCGACATTCCCGATAAAGTCCAAACTTTAGTCTTTGTAGATGCCTTCTAGCGGATGCTTTACACTTGCCGAGGTAAGTAGCCGAGCATCTCCATATAAGCAAACAGGGGGGGGGATATAACTCTTCTACGGATTGTTTTATACTGTTTTCGTCCTTGTATAACTTGAGTGTATATAATTAAATAAGCTTCGGGTCCTGTTTCCTTCAACTGGGGTCAGTGGTCCAATAGTCTATTCAAAACTTCGTTTTCTCTAAGCTACCCGGAATGCATCCTCACCATATTATCGTAGTGCTTGGCACATTTGCCATCACTACTGAAGCCTTCCCCCAGTTTAGACACCTCACTATACGAGAGATTGTTAATGATACAACTCCTGCTTGCCTCCCCCAGAGCGATAACGACCCAAAGGCACGGGCACAAGCGGTAGCTACAAGGAAGGATGGATTCGTATACGGGCCTTCATTAATTGGTCAAGCGGCACCGTTCCCCAATGGCACACTGGGAAATGCAAGATCTCAGCACGACATGGACTTATGGAGTGTGGATAGAACAGCGATAGACAATGCTGTCGACGAAGATGTGAAGGTTATTCAAATGGCCATTACTGCTGTGAGTAACTCCTTCTAGTTATAAACCGGTGTCCGTATTCTAATGAGCTTGAAAAATTCAAGAATGGTGGTTTACACAGCCTTGATGATTACACAAATGTCCTTTATAACGGTGAATGGGAGAACTCGAACCCTTTGGAGGAAGCCCCCGGCATCATGACAAACTACACTCAGGACCTATTGTTTAGCATGGAGAGATTAAGTCAGAACCCATACCCGCTTCAGCTCGTCAAGCCATCCGAGGCTCTGCCATTCAATCTCCCGGATGGACTGACGGAGAATATCACTGGGGTCTCACTGGAAACATTGCATGAAAGTGGGGACTTATTTGTTGTCGACCGTGAGCTTATTGCCATACTACTACTCCTGGATATTGAATGCTGACCCTATATCAGATAGCTACCAAACCGAATATGAAAAGACCACGGTTGATCCCAAGAGATACGGTGCGGCTGCTACCGCTTACTTCTACATACACCCTAAGTCTAAGGACTTTCTTCCGCTAGCAATCAAGACCAATGCTGGGAGTAATCTCATATACACTCCACTTGACACGCCTACGGACTGGCTGTTGGCGAAGATGATCTTCAACGTGAATGATATGTTCCACTCGCAGATGTTCCATCTAGTCGCGACTCATGACGTGTCTGAGGCCGTTCACCAAGCTGCACTTCATACACTGAGCGAGAATCACCCGGTGATGATCATACTTGAACGTCTTATGACACAGGCATATTCTTCACGCATGTAAGCGCCATTCACACTATGCAATCCAAGACTATCCAATGCTAATCATTGTAGTGTGGGTGAACAGCTTTGCTTCAACCCTGGCGGGCATTGGGACCAACTTTTCTATGTGAATAACGTTGGGCAAGTAACATTTTATTAATCACCTCGAAATAAGTGTTTTCTGACCCTTTTACAGGTGTAGACAATTTGTTACCGAAAACTGGAAGACTCATGGAGCTTTCCAGAGTGGATATCTCACAAACGACCTCCGCACTCGTGGACTCATCGACGAGAACAGCCAATTTAAATTCAAGTCATTCCCATTTTTCCAGGATGCCGTCAAGATCCGTAATACATTCCACGACTTCTTCACCTCGTTTATAGACTCCTATTATGCATCCGATGCCGATGTCAATGCGGACTTTGAGGTACGAAACTGGTTTGCAGAAGCCGAGAATGCCGCCCAGGTCTATGACTTCCCGGCATCGGACTCGTCGTTCCTCACCAAGGAGACTCTGGTCGACGTCTTGACTCATTTCGGATTCATCGTCAGCGTCGTGCATCACGGGCTAAACGGTGGAGATCCCGTCGGATCGAAGGCGACCCTCCCTTTCCACCTAAATGCGCTGTACGCCCCACTGCCAACTGAAAAAGGGGTAACTGACCTGTTACCATTCTTGCCACCTCCGGAGAGCGCGATTCACTACATCGGCTTTCTTGCAACCTTCAACCGTCCGTTCTATCGCACCTCTAATCGCACCCTAGAGTATGCCTTTTCAGACGATGCCCTGCTCCAACGGCTGAACGATAAGACGAGAGATGCAGCTGCAACTTTCATGGATGGTATGAAGAGCATCAGCACGGAAATCCGCGCTAGGAGCTTTTATGAAAATGGATTAAGTTTAGGGATGCCTTTCGTCTACAGGACATTGGATCCTGGCTATATTCCTTATTTTTCCGCAGTTTAGAGCTTGGCTCGTGGTATAGGCTATCTCCTATTGATCGTATATACTGGCGCCGCGGCCAGCCACATCGCTGCAGATATTCTCCGTAGCCTAATAGCCACTAACTCGGTGATTATTGTTTAAAGCTCTTAAACAGAGTGATACTGTATAGATAAAGAGGGTAAAAAGAGAAAAGGGGGGTGGGTTACGAAATCCGGGCGGTTATGGCTTTCATTAGTAATAGATTTGGTAATCATGTTAAAAGCCACAATCCTAACTCATTAACCCTAACCCTGGCCTAGCCGGCCTACTGGTGACCATTGTCGATGCCGACATTATTACAGATATCCCCAAACACTTCAATGGTATGGTCGAGGCGTTTTCTGACCTCTTCGAGCCTCTCTGCCATATCAACTCCCAACGGGATCATCATTTCATTTTCGTGGCCTTTGCCTATGCCCTCGCCCACTATTACGTCATATATCGCCTGAGTTGCCTTGATATGGTCGCCTGGGACATGAAAGTTCCCTGAACACATAATGTCATAGATCTTCCCCGTAGAAGTCCCTTTGTAATCAGGGTCAATGGGCTTAGGTCTTGGCTCGACCTTTTTTACCATGGGCGTATTGAAGGTGCCCAGGTAGACCAAGAGTACGCGAACGTTGAACTCTTCCAGCTCCTTGTGAAGCGTCTTGGTCAAGCCTTGAAGCTGTCAATTTTGGGCTTGACCGATAAGAATGACTCACTTACCATCCAGAGCTGACTTGGAAGCACCATAGAGACCGAGGGCATTACGGGCTTCCAGTCCGGATCCGCTACTAAAATTCACAATCATACCCGATCGTCTCTTGCGCATATGAGGTACTGCCGCGCGGATGAGGCGATAGGGGCCGAAAAAGTTAGTCTCCATTATTCGACGGACTTCCTCTTCGCTGAAAGACTCGACGGGGCCCGCCACGCCGACGCCGGCGACGTTGGCTAAGACGTCGATTGAAATTCCACGAGCTTCGAGGTCTTCGATGACTTGGCCGCAATCCAATTCATCCTGGTCTAGTCTCACCCATTCGCCTCCATTCTTTGTTATCTCATCAACGAGTTCTGGCGTGCGACTAGGGTTGCGAGAGGTCGCGATGACTCTGTGCCCGTTCGCTTGGGCAAGCCGAGCCATCGCAAGGCCGAAACCCGATGAGCAACCTGTGATGAGCCATGTCAATCTCTTCTTTGTGGGGATTTCAGACGCCATAATCATGTGTTCCGGGCTGAGACCTTTAAAGTATATGAGGGGTAGGTCGGCAACGAGAGTGAATATGAAGGGATTTGCTACATGCAAATAGAAGTTTTCTTCTTGAAATCGAAATATTTATGTTCCTCATCTAGACATATATAGTAGATAGGTAGATATAGAACGGGTTAAGGAAGCTCCATTGCGATTTTAACGGATTTAAACGGTTATCTCCAGTAAGTCCAGTCACATGTGAGGTCATTAATCTTAAGTCGCTAGTCAAGTTGAATCGCAGTGTAAAATTCGCATTAATGGTTCATATATCGTTGGGTACTATTTACCTATTAAACGGGCCGTCCAAGTACTTGAAGGCATTGTCGATAGCTATATTTAAACACTGGTAGATTGAAGAATGGTGTTCTGTCTTATATTTCCATAGACTACAATGGTTTCATTAAACGGTATCTTGCGGGCTATTCTAGTGACAATAGATGAAACTAATCAATAAAGGTACCGAGGGCTAAATAGCGGCGTCAAGGAAGGCTTGATGGGCTCAAAAAAACTACCTCTTAAAAAGGCGGGCATAAGTAGAAGCAGTGATAATGTAGACCAGGTCTGTGTTTGAGCATAACCGCAACTAGATGCTCAATCGGCTACTATTAAATTCCACCTCCAATAGTAATCACCCCGAGGGAGTGACGATGTGTTTATTACCATAAATATACCTAATAGTGTACATTCAACAATATCTAGGTACTTATTACTCTGAACACACACGTCAGATAAGGGATGACGTGTTACTCATCAAGGTGGTACGAGTATATTGCGCCGGTATCAGTCATGTTTAATGGTAAATAGAGGTTACGTGGGAGTTTATCAATGATAGAGACCCATTTAATTTTACTCTGGGTGAATTGAGGATATCTTGAAATCCCACTCAGGGACCTTCTATTCCCTTTTGTATGTTCAACTACGAGAGTTACATTTAAGAAGGGTGAAGTGCTTACTTTTAATATGAACGTTAGACAGTCATAACTCACACACCATAGTTAAAACATACCTATAACCAAGATTTAAGCTTAGTATAATTCACTTCTATATTATCCCCATGAAGCAAGTAGGGACGGAAAAGCCAGTTAGCTATGAGTTGTCTCTTCCTGTCTTCTATCTCATACCTCATCGACCTATTCACCTATTCTTCGTAATGAATGTCGACCACCTACCCCTTATGTAACAGCCCAACATTAGTCACAGTAGCTCTGCTTGAAACCTTACCCTACGTAGCGTATATAATCTACTTTGCACATCTCAACCAGGATCTTACCCTAGATATACTTTATACATATACCATTTCCCATCTAACCTGTTCCTTCATTCTTCATCGACTTATCAACGAGCATTAAGTTGCCACCAAGTAATAATATTCCGCCTTACCAAGGAGGAAAATTATCTCGACAGTTGCTGCTATCATCCCAGCCATGACAGCCCCTGGTCCATCTGAGGCTAGCCGCCCATTAGTAGAGTTGTCTGGCAAACCTTCCCAGGTAATGACGTCGCCCGGCTCATCTAAGATTAGCCCTCGAAGGAAGCTCGCGGACGATGTTATATACTACATTGCCAGATATTTCACTTCAGGAGTAGCAGATATCGCACAACTCCGACAGACATGTCGCCGCTACGCAGAATTGCTCGAGGAACCTCTCTATAATCGGGATGTGTTGGAAAGCATGGCCATCGAACATGCTGCATGCCGTGGCACGTATAACAACTCCGAGGATGACCCTCGCTGGATCAAACACTTGAACCGACCATGCATGCGCCGGGATCAGCGTTCGCCTCTAATCCCCGTCGACGAGGATGGGCCCGTTTCGGCTCTTCACTGGGCTGCGAACTGTGGTCATGTTTCAGTTGCAAAGGCCGCCATCAAGGCGGCATTGCGAGTGGCCCCGAAATACTTGGATGCGAAGGATCCATTATGCTTTACGCCCCTAGCTCTCGCAGCAAAGAATGGGAACATTGAGGTCCTCCATGAGCTTATTAATGCCGGTTGTTTCATTCATGCGCCGATTTATGGCTTTGGACTGGATTATCACGACCGCAGCCTTAGATTTCCCGAGCAGTATTTTTATCCACCCCAAACTTTGACTCCTCTTACATTGGCTACATTTTTACGACAAGAAGCTACCGCAATCGTCCTCGCACAGCACACCATAGATCCAGATGAGACATATATGAGATCTGCCCATCCGCCGCTCCATATGGCCGCGATGTCAGGTATGCCTAGAGTTGTCAGCCTCTTGTTGTCTCAAGGATGTAGTGTCTCGCATGTCTTGGACGATTTTGAAAGCCTACAGCCTTTGCACTGCGCAGCTGCTGATTGGGAAAACAATCATGATGTCATAGACATTTTGATTGACCATGGAGCATCTGTTCACGACAAAAGCTTCCTTTCTCACATAATAGATGAAAAGAATGATTTTTCCAAAACAGCGATTCACAGAGCTATTCATTACGGAAATTGGAACAACGCGGCCCACTTGATTAGTAAAGCAGAAAACGTTGGCGACTGGGTCGAAAACACGTTTTCCTACGTTGACCAGATTGACAACCACCTCCCCATCACCCAAGAATTGACAAAACTCCTTAACAAGTACGGGGCCTTCGGACGCATCCAGGACGCCCTTCAGCGTGCTTTAGTGTGGTACGATGGAAACCCCAAGACTGTCCAGTTTCTCGCCAACTTTCTAGCAGTCAAGCTCAACCGGGCTCACCTGCGGGAAGGACAGGGGTATCTTCACTGGGCTCTCGAGCAACCCGGGGCCATATGGTATACCATTGACTTCGTGCTGACGGAAGCACAATGCCAGATCGATGTCAACGCAAGGGACGCCAATGGGTGCACACCTCTTGATTATGCTGAACGCCATGGGCATGACAAGATTGCTAGGCTTCTGCAAGGCCGTTATGGGGCTAGGAGAGGCGACGAGGCTGAATACTAGAGTCTTCAACGGGGATACTTGGATTCTTTATACGGGTACGTACTTCATTGGTGTACTCGTATTGGGAGTGGGAATTAATTGTACTAGGTTGGGTCCTTAAATGTCAGTAGGGTTAAGAGCGGCCCGAAGGATCCTAGCAGATTGATATCCTGCACATTGACATTCATACTGGTCTCTAGCTACCGTAGGTACTTAGACACCTGTATTTGAGACCTCATAAAGCAGTATAAATTCGTCTAGCTGATGGAATGAGCATCTCTGTGCTGTGAACTCATTGATCTGCTATTGAATCGCAGTTGAATGAAGGCAAAATAGGCATAAAGGCACCCTATTGGAATAATAAACACAGAATTTATGGAATCAGCTTACTTCAAGCATATGAACCGGAATTATCATGGATCATACTTACCTGTAGATAGGTACTTAGTAGATTAGACCGTGAGTTTCCCTTTACGTCGAAATTATTCTAGACAGAGAGCATTGTTGTATGCATAAAAAGGCATTGTTACTCGGGGAGCCTGTTACGAGACAAAAGAACAGGCTTCTAGACAAAGGGCCGAGGCCTAGTAAAGCTGATAGCTTCTTCCTGGCGAAAGCCCTGTCATTTATTAAAAGGGGCTAATGGTCTAAATCACGGTAAGAATCACGAGTCAAATATATGGTACACCTTATTTGCTCAGGAACCTGCCAGCGAGCCTTGATCTACTATCTTTAATTCCATAAGCGATTCACTCCTAGGTAGTTGTAGCTTAGAGTTGACAACCCTCTTCTAACTCGCAGGCATATACAGTAACCTAGAAATTAGTCCGCTGCTACCGAGTCAATGGAAACCACCTCTCGCCCTCCGCGTCTCTCGGACGACATTATATATTATATCGCTCGCAATTTCGCTAGTCAAGCCCGGATATGCCTATTATCCCAGACCTGTCGCAAATTACATGGACTATTGCAAGGGTTTCTTATTTGTTCCAACATAGAAGCCACAATGCGAAAAATAGGTGAACTAGACCCACGCGATGCTAAGTACCTTAAAACCGACGACGAGAACGATTCTGAATATGAGGCATACCGCAAGAAGAACATAGCGCATCGTTGTCAAAATCGTGCTAACTCGGGCCTTATTCACTGGGCGTCTTCCCGTGGCCTCTTAGAAATGACACGATCAATTATCAAGCTGGCCCTACAGACTGACCCAAAATATTTGGATTCGAAAAACAAAGTGGGGCGGACAGCACTTAGCCTTGCTGCTGAAAAGGGGCATGTCGAGATCATTCGTGTTCTTATTGATGCTGGAGCTTTTGTAGACGCGCCTTCTACGCTCTGCGATCGTGCTAAATGTATCCCAATGTTGTCCCAGCAGCCGTATAACTTCAACCCCCTTAACTATGCTATTGTTTATGGGAATGAAACTGCTGCTGCGCTTCTTGCGCAGCATACTAAACACAAACACCATTACAGTTTTGTGGAATACGGAATGCGCGCTATCTTCTCTCCCATATGCCTGGCCGCATTAAATAAGATGCCGAGCGTCGTCCGAATCTTGCTTACTCGAGACCCTGACTCTTATGGGAAAAGCAGCAGGCCGACTCCGTATGAACAGCCTTATCGAGAACCACTATTCTGTGCAGCTTCCAAGGAGGCTAACTACGAGGTTATGGACATACTGCTCCAGAACGGTGCAAGTGTCAGAGACCGAGTCCCCGGGTATGAAAGCTATGACACACCACTTAGAATGTCTATTAGGCACAAATGTTTCGGCAACGCCAAGTATCTCCTTGCCAAGGCGGAGGTAGAGGGCGTTGAAATAGAAGATTATGTTCACGCGCTACACGACGCGGCTCAGTATGGTGGCAGGTTTCCGATGTTGAAGGTATTGGCCGAATATTTCAACACTAATGGTCTCTTCGACGACCTTCATGGTACTCTTTACTACTGTGTTCATATTGATGGGCCCCAACCAGAACCAGCCAAATATCTCATCAACCTATTAACCATAGAACTGAACCGGGATTACTTGGAGGAAGGCCAAACATATCTGCATTGGCTGTGCCAGAAACGCGAAGTCAAGGTTGATAAAGTTATCCAAGCGGTATTACGCGAAGCTCAAGGTATCGATATCAACGCAATGGATGCCAAAGGTTATACGGCACTGGACATCGCTAAAAAACGCGGGCATAAAACTATGGCGGCCTTGCTGCGATCGCATGGAGCTAAAGTAGGAGAGGGGTGGATAAGAGAGGCTAAGTCCTTGCATCAGTTACCCGACCATTTGTGTCAGATGTCGTTGGACTAAATTATACGCAAAGAGGCCAGGTTAATTCGGATTAGGTACCTACCCGATGTTCTCCTGTGGAAACGACTTGCGAATCCGTGATTAAGTTAGTTGAGTACAGTCTCTGTCATTCTATCTTAGAAGATACCTACCTGGGTACCTGGTTAAATACAATTAAATGAACGGATGGCTTTTAGTCAAGTTTTATAAATATCAATATGCGTTTAGTTCATCGTAACGCCGTCAATTTATTTTTCTTTGGTTTTGAAGCCATTGGAATTACTCTGATAGGTCGCTTCTTTACGACGCCCCTGTACGGATTTCGGTCGATGTAACAGGGAACTATCGAGCCCCCGTAAAACTCGGGTGTTTGTAGCAGCCAGCCGCCGACTTTTATCCCTTAACTCGTTGTGATCCCTGATATGTACCTGTGAGGATTAGGTAGGTACCTAGGTTACCTATCTAGGTCGTACTTCCCCCCTCCTTTGGCCTGAAGTACAACTCTAGACCCTATTCCTGTAACTCCTCCAAACATGACCCGAATCTCGACTGGAATCGAATCATCCGGGGGCAAATACGTCAATAAATAAGATTAGCTACCTACTCTACGAAAGTTCGACCTCAAATGGCCCCAAAGACTGTTCTCATTACTGGTTGCGGGCCAGGTGGCATCGGCTTCGCTCTTGCGATCGAGTTTCACATGCGGGGCCAGCGCGTCATCGCAACGGGGCTCTCGGAGGCGCTGCTCGCGCATCTACAGGACCGTGGCATCGAAACCGTAGTCCTAGACGTGACATCAACGGCTTCGATCGAGCGGGCCGTGTCGCAGGTCTCGAAGCTGACAGGCGGCACTCTGGACATTCTCATCAACAATGCCGGCCTCCTGCATATAATGCCGTTCGCTGACACGTCCATGGAGGATGCGCGCAGACTATTTGATGTCAACGTGCTGGGTGTTATCGCCGTAACTCGAGCCTTTCTTCCCCTCCTCCTCGCTGCCGCCACCACTGCGAAGAAGAATGGTGACAAAGGGGGTCCACTGGTTGCGAATATCTGCAGCATCAACTCCGAAATCAGACCGCCCTACTTCAGCATCTACAACGCGACTAAAGCGGCGGTCGAGGTCCTCAGTGGAACCATCCGACCCGAGCTCGCGCCATTGGGAATTCGTGTGGTTGTGGTCAAGACGGGGGCCATCAAGAGCGAATTCTTCAACAACACGCCCCTGACGAAATTGCCGGAGGACAGCCTATATAGGCCGGCCCGGGAGTTCATCGAAGGACGGAAGGTTCTAGAGAAGGCCCCGTACGTAGATCCCGAGGCGTATGCGAAGAAGGTTGTAGATTCGCTGCTGAGGCCTTCGGTCAAACCCGTCATTTGGCAGGGCGCCTTGACGACATTTGGGTGGATCTTGAGCTGGTTCGGGTGGGAGGGGATGCTGGTGAGTTGGAGAAGCTTCCTTCCATTGTCGAAGTTACTGACACAACATAGGACGGGTTATATATCCGATTCAACGACCTGGATAAGTGCACTATACATACATAGTGCAGAAGGTCACTGGAACTGGTCTCATATCCCCTGGACTTGGTGGAATATCGATGCAAATGACGCTTGTTGGTCTTCAACGCTATCGGCCTTTTTACGGGGGCATGAAGGGAAAAGGTCGGCCGATTGTAAGCATGGCAAGTAGAGAGCAGGCCTAAATTAAAATAAAATGACTTCTTGGTACAAGCAAAACAGAATTTGTAGCATTAGTGGTTTGTGAGTAAAATCTCATCATGTTGAGTTCCCAATAGTTACTAACAGGTAGTCTTGAACAGAGTGGTAAAATCCATCGTTGCCATCGATGGGCCCCGCGTTCGATTCGCGGCTAATGCAATTTTTGTCCCTTTTTGATGGATTTTCATTTTGTTTTCATTATACACTATCACAGGCCCTTAAAATGCCTCTCACTTACGCCTTATGAAGGGAGCTCACATGAGGTTTTATATAACACAGGTTAAAAAGATGAAATAAGGTACATAATATGTGTCACGTTCACAAAACTAACTAGAATTTTGCCGTCGTTCAAGATGTTCTCTGATATAACGGCAGCAACGTTAAGTGTGGGGTAAAGGGAAATTAATCTTTACCCCGCCACGTATGTAAGTGCACGAAATTCTGCGTTAAAGCCGCTGTGGCTGAGCACTGAAACAAGCGAGCGCACTTTCTTTCAAAATGAGACAGAAAAGAAAAAAAAAAGAAAATCAAAGACAAGACACTAAAGAGATCAAAATATTGGGGTTTGACCGGGGATTGAACCCGGGACCTCTCGCATATATGCTATAGGGTAGTCCCTAAGCGAGAATCATACCACTAGACCATCAAACCAGTTAAGGGGAAGGATCGTCTTGCTCACCGCTCCCAGATTGTGTCCAAACGCTGCTTATTTTTACTTATGTCCCTACTGCCAGTTAGAGCCCACTCTAGATTTATTTTTGGTGGATAATGAACCCCTTATGACCGGGGCTAATTGTTGCTAGCCTAGAGTGGTTAGTCTTTCGAAGCTCCGTGCGGGATGCTTTCCTTCTGCCTTACAGCAACGACACAACGCCTATTCTGGTGATTCAGAGAAATATGAGGTAGATACCCATTGTCTCGTACCGTGATAATGTGTTATATTTGATACATGCTTCTCAATTCGTATAATCACCATCGCCCCCTGCCCCAAGACATAATAGTCGAGACAGAGTAACTGAGTGTGGCTTGTTGGTGCACAACTGTGGCTGATCACACATTACCGTGGCGCTTCTTGTGACAGGAAAGACGATCCCATGCCAATTTCACATCTTGCTCGTCAATGCTGAAAATCGCGATTAAACCCCTTCGCATCGTATAAGAACTGGGCCCTATCCTAAACTCTCAAGACGGTGTTGGAATTTCACCGCTGTCCGATTTTACAAAATCCCGGAGAATATCCGTCCGGGTAAAATCGTAGCGCGGCGGGAAACAACAACTCTCGCTTCTCTCAATAAGCGGGATCAGCTCCGGTGCCTTCCCCGGAAGATGGGCTGGCCGTACCAAATCTTCGCCCTCGACGCCGCCCAAAAACAAGCCAGACGCCAGTCACTTGATCGGCACGCGGCGTATGCGCAGCTTTCGGCACTGATCCCTATTGCCCTTGTCGGACTTTACCGTCTCGGAGTATGGCTGGTGAGAAGGGCATCACCACAACGTGGTGCTTATTCGGCTGTTCCGGCCTCACCGGCGCTAAAGCAGAGGAGACGAAGTGTTACTGGCTCTGGGATTACTATCTTGAGGAGAATTCCTTGGTGGCTTGGTGACGACGTGACGTTTTGGGGGGCGAACTGGGGACAGAGAGATCAGATAATCTTCGGCGTTGTCTGGACCGTGTGGCTAGTGTTTCTGTGTATCATCGGCACTGGAAATGGTAAGTCTGAAGCCTAGCTGCTTGAATGGGTCCTGTTCGGATTCTAGAACGTCTTCATTTGGTCTCAGATGCGATATGTTTCTACTAATTCCAAACAGATTAAAATTTGACGATCTAATAGGTGTGAGAGCTGACTTATCCTAGATTATCTTCACTTGACGAAGCGGTTCGGGATAGTTGCCCTGTCTCAATTCCCACTCCAGTACTTGCTGGCGCTTAAGAGCCTCAACCCTGTCGCCTTCGCCTTCGGCTCTTCTCATGAACAAGTCAATCGATGGCACCGAGTTCTCGGCTGGATTATTTACATCCTTCTCCTCATGCATGCGTCTCTTTACCTGAACTTTTACGTCCAAGAGGGCATCCTAGGTGAACGAATTGTCCGCTTAATCCCAGCGCTTGGCATTGCCTCAATTGTCGGCATGAGCCTCATGAATGCGACAGCGCTTAGGATTATCCGCCACTACTCCTACCGCGTCTTCTTCATCACGCATTTAACAGTAGCGATGTTGCTTCCGCCGGCCATCTTCTTCCATTCCCACCACGGAGGCCGCCAGTACGTGGTAGAGGCGCTTCTCGTCTTCCTAATTGACTTGATCAAGCGCAAGTTCGACACGGTCACAGCACCGGCCACTCTGGAGCTCATCCCTGGCACGAACCTGATCAAGATCGTAGCTGGCCTTCCCTCGCAGAAGCTCAGCCGCTTCCGCAAGTATCCGGGGATGCATGTGTACCTGAGTATTCCAGCTGCTGCTCGCCGTTCCAGTGTTGTGTCGGCAACGTACCTCCTCTTCGAGTTCGCATTCAACCCGTTCACGATTGCATCAGTGGACGAAGAGACCGGCGATCTCACTCTAGTTGCTCGACATCATAAGGGACCCATGACTAGAACCCTAGGTCAATTTGCAGAAGAAGGATTGGACGGTGCCAAGATACCGCTTAGTATTGAGGGTCCGTATGGATGCGCGACATGGTTCCCAAACCTGGCTGGCCCAGACTTTGACCGCATCCTTTTGGTAGCTGGGGGTGTCGGCGCAACGTTCATTCTACCTTTATACCGGTATGTATCACTATTCTCTCACTTTTGAGTTTCTTCATGCACATAAATGCTAACTAGAAGTAGTGAGTATCCAACACCCTTTAGCTGCGGCTTTCTACGTCAAGTGCCTTCCCGGCACGTAATCACCCGCCTACACGAGAAGTTCCTGCATTTGCGTCCTTAAATCCGTGCCTCCTGCAGAAAGCTAACTCATCATAGGTTTGATTGCAAACGAAAATCCGACCGCCCGAGTACAGATGGTCTGGGCGGTTCGCGGTGCTGGCGACGCGACCTGGCCCGTTACAAATACTTCAGAGAGCATTTTAGCCGACGAGAATATCCAGTTATTCCTGACCGGGAATATCTTGTCAAACGCGAGCGAAGCCCCTAGGTTGAGCGACGAAAGCGAGGCGGTAGAGCTGACTACCAGGAATGATGTTACCGACGTGGGGCAAATCCGTAAACGACCCGACTTGCGTAAGATTGTCGACGACCTCTTTAGGCAAGGGGTGGAAGAGCGAGTTGCCGTGCTCGTATGCGGACCTGAAGAGATGGCTCGCGAGCTGAGGTCTTATGTCGGGGTTTGGGTTAAGAAAGGACGCAATGTCTGGTGGCATAATGAGAGCTTTGCATGGTAACCGGTTGAAGGGCGTCAGAAACCATAATTGCGTTTTGGCCTATAAAGAAATAGAATTGCCGGCACCTTGCTATCTTACTGATGTGCCCTACTTCCTGATCCTCTTGCTCGCAGGTTGCCGATCCATGCATCTCCGCGCGTGAGTTAGCTTGCTAACCAAGCAGTGTCTTGTTGACCATTATTTATGCCCTCATCTAAGGTTTCTCAAATGAATAGGCCACCAAGGCAGGACAGGTGGCTGCCCGGCATGCATACCCACTTCCGCAGCAGGCTGCCGTAGGGTGTAACCCCTGTAACATGGGCGTATGGCGGCCTATCATCCTGCGAGACATCCGCGACCTTGTTAGCGCACAGTCAACGAGTCGGTTACACGAGATCAGGCATAAAAGGCAGCCGATACCCGAGTTTTACGAGGGCTATTGTGTCGAACCTGAGACTCTTATCAAAAATTTCCTATTTAGGAGATTTTAGATGTAGATCGCCAAATTTTGACCTGACGTTATACGAAAATAAGAAATATTAGATTTAATTGGCGTGATAAGGAGTGTGGTAAGAGTTATGGCAAGAGCTGTAGCAAAAGCTGGGTAAAACTCGGGCTAATGTGGCACCTGAACGGGTGCCTTCTTGTATTATGATGCTTCCCCGTTATCGTTTAAGCACCTTACGATTACGGTGGACGAAATCTTAACACCCGCTAAACTATTAAATCATTTTACTTATGCTTATAAACCATATATATCACCTTTTATAAAATGATATATATTTATAAATATTATTATATAAAAATATAATAATAATAATATTATTATAAATATATTAAAATAAATATAATAATATTTAAAAATAATAATAATTAATAAAATTTTTTAAATATTTAATATAATATATCATTATTTATTTTATAAAATTTATTTATATATTTAATTAATTTAATTATATATTATTTTTTTAATTAAATTAAATATTTATTTTATTTAAAATATATAATATTAAAACGATAAAATTATTTATAAATAATTTTAATATATATATATATTAATTTATTAATATTAATTATATTATTATTATTATTTAAATTACGTTATATAATTTAACATAAAGTTTTTATGTAACGTGGATATAATATCCCCGAATTTTCTTATATTTTTAAAAATTAATAACTTTTTTAAAATAAATCGGAAAAATATTTAAAAATATATTTTATAAAGTTTAAATAATTCTTTAATAAAATATTAAATTATATTAATTTTAAATATTTTATTCAATTAAATAAACGTTTTTAAAATAAATTATAATTTTGAGATTTTAAGAAAAGTTACCCGGGAAAAAAAATTTATATAAATTTAAAATTTAAAAAAATATAAAAATTTCACCATAATAACTTTAAGTTTTATATATAATATAAGTTTATTATTTATTAATATTTAATATTATATTAAATTATAAAAATAAAATAAATATATTAAAAAAAATTTTTTACTTCATTTTTTTTTCTTTTTTTTCTTTTTTTTTTCTTTTCTTCTTTTCTCCTCTTTTCCCTCCTTTATATATTAATTAATATTATATTTTAAGTTTTATTTAAAATTCATTTATAATATATTTATTCTTTAAGTAATGATTTAATTTATTATGTTTTTTCTTTTCTTTTTTTTCTTCCCTTTTTTTCTCTCTTTTTTACCTCTTTTATATATATATTAATTAATATTATATTTCCGATTATAATTAAGATTTATTTATAATATATATTTTTTTAAATTTAAAGAATTATAATTATATTTTTAAAAAAGAATTAATTTATTTTTTCTTTTCTCTTTTTTTCCTTTCCTTTCCTTCTTATATATAAATATATTAATATTTAAATATTATAATTTTTAATTTTTAAATTATTTCAAATATTATTTATATTTTATTATTTTATTTTAATAAATCTTTATGAGAAAGATTGATTATAATTTAATTTATAAATATTAAATATTAAATATACTTAAATTATTAATAATAAATTTTATTTACTTTATAAAGTTTTAATATAACATTTTAAATATTAATTTTTAATTTTATATTTTTCTTTTTTATTTTTATTTCTTTTATATTTCCTTTCATTTATTAAATATATATTAATAATTTACTTTTAAATTATATAAAAACTTTATTTATAAAGTAGCGTTATATATATTATATGGTATTTATATTTTACCTATGTTATATAAATATTATTAATAAAATTCGAAAAGTAAGGCTTTATTTTTAAACTTAAATAACGTTATAAATATTACTTATATAAAAGTATATCTTAAATAAAAAGATAAATATTTCAATTACGTACATTTTAACTTAAGTTACATTTTAATATAATATATATAACTTAAATTATTAAAGGTTAAAATAAAAGGATATTTTATGTAATAACTTTTTAACTTTAAAGTTATTTTAAAGCTCTTTTTAAAACTTTTTCTAAAGTTCGAAATTATTATAAAAATTAATCTTATAAAAATTAAAACCGCCATAAAAGAGATTTTATAAAACATATAATCGTAAGCTTTAAAAAAACTTTAAAATAACTTTAAAAAAACTTTAAAGTTAGAAAATTATTATATAAAATACCTTTTTAATTTAACCTTTAATAACTTAAACTATATATATCGTATTAAAATGTAATTTTAATTAAAATATACGTAATTAAAATACTTTTTAAATGATATTAATTATATAAGGTATATTTAAATATTCGTAAAATTATTATTAATTAAATTTAAATGGTTCGTTTTAATAAAAAAAAGCGGTGAAACGATAATTATATAACATAATAAATTTTCGAATATTATATAACACATTTAACGCTACTTTATTTATAAACTTTTTATTATGTATTTTTATTTTAAGCTTTTAATTTTTTTTTCTTTTTCTTTTTTTTTTCTCTTCTTTTTTCTTTTCTTTTCTTCTCCTTTTTTTATATATAAATATATTAATATTTAAATATTATAATCTTTCATTTTTAAAAATTAAAATAAATGAAAGACATAACTTATTAATTTTTAAAATTTAAATAATTTAAAATTTTATTTCATATTTTATTCTTTAACTTTAATATATTTTTATAATAAATAATTAACCTTTATATAATATAAAAGTCTTTTTTATAAGCTTTTATTTATGTAATTTTATTTTAAACTTTTAAATATTTTTCTTTTTTTTCTTTTTTTCTCTTCTTTTTTCTTTTCTTCTTTTCCCCTCCCCTTATATATATATATAAATATTTTATTTTATTTTATTTAATTATTTTATATTAAAACCTTAAGTTAAAATCATTTTAAATCTTTTTCAATTTATTTAAAATTTTATCTTATATTTTATTATATTATTATAATAAAAACTTTTACCAAATTTTAATTATACTTTATTTTATATTATTTTAAGCTTATAATATATATTTATTTTTTATAATAAAGTTTTCTTTTTATTTTTTCTTATTTTTTTCTTTTTTTATTTATTCGTTCTTCTTTTTTTTTTTTACTTTTATTTATATGTATAATAATATATTAATTATTCTTTTATAATATATTTATTTATATTCCTTTAAAATATATATTGATTTTTTGACCCTTAATAAATAATAATTAATAATAATATAAGTTTATATTTTTACGATTTTTATTTTATTAAATATTAATTTTTAAGCTTAAACATGAAGTCTTTACGCGGCGTGGACATAATATCCCCGAATTTCTTTATTTCTTTAAAAATTAATAGCTTTTTTAAAATAAACTGGAAATTTATTTAAAGATATGTTTTATAAATTTAAAATAATCCTTTAATTAAATATTAAAGTACCTTAATTTTAAATAATTTATTTAATTAAATAAATGCCTTTAAAATGGATTATAATTTGGTGATTTTAGGAAACGTTACTTTAAAAAAGAAATTAAAATAAGTAAAAATTTAAATATAATAACTTTAAGTTTTTATATATAATATAAACTTATTATTTATTAATATTTAATATTATATTAATTTATAAAAATAGATTTAAAAATATTAAAAATGTTTTCTTATTTTTTTCTTTTTTTCTTTTTTTTCTTTACTTTTCTTCTTTTCTCTTCCCCTCACTTTTATATATATATATATATATATTAATTAATATTATATTTTATATTATATTTAAGATTTATTTATAATATATTTTTTAAAAAAACATTTAATTCATTATTTCTTTTCTTTTTTTTCCTTTTCTTCTCTTCTTTTTTCTTTTCTTCCCCTCCCCCTTATATATAAATATATTATATTATATAATCATTATATAATGTTAAATTTCTTATATTAAAAGGTGTAATTATCTTTTAAAAAAAAAGCTTCGTTTTTTTTATTATAAACTTTTTAAATATTTAAACATAATTAATTAATTAACGTGGCTTATTTATTTAACTTTAACCACGCATTTTATAACTTACGTTCCACTTAACTTATAATTAAATGGTTTATATATTATATTATATCGTGGTTTTATAATATATTAATATTTAAATGTTATAATCTTTTATTTTTAAAAATTAAAATAAAAGAAAATAACTTATTAATTTTTAAAATTTAAATTATTTAAAATCTTATTTCATATTTCATTCTTTTACTTGAATATATTTTAATAATAAATATTAATTATAACTTATCATATATTTATTAATAATATATTTTATTTTCAATTAAAAATGTTTTAAATAATATTTTTTATTTTTTCTTATTTTTTATTCTCTTTCTTTTTTTATTAAATATATATAAATAATTAACTTTTATATTATATAAAAGTTTTCTTTATAAGCTTTTATTTATATATTTTTATTTTAAGCTTTTAATATTTTTTTTATATTTTTTTCTTTCTTTTTTCTTTTTTTTTCTTCGCTTACTTTTCTTTCCCTTCCCTTCCCTTCCCTTCCCTTCCTTTCCTTTAATATATATATATTTATTTAACTTTAACTTTAAAAAAGATTAATTATAATTTGTTTTATTTATTTTTATTATAAAGTTTTTAAATATGATTTTAAACCTTTTTTTTATTTTTCATTTTCTTTTCTTCATTATTTCCTTTTATTTATTAAATATATATTAATAATTTACTTTTATATTATATAAAGTTTTATTTATTAATGTTTATTTATATATTTATTTTAAGTTTTTAATTTCTTTTTCCTTTTTTTCTTTTTTTTCTTTTTCTCTTTTTTTCTTTTCTTTTTTGTTCCTTTCCTTTCTTTTATATATATATTAATACTTTAATTTTATTTTATTTTATTTTATTTTATTTTATTTTATTTTATTTTATTTTATTTTATTTTATTTTATTTTATTTTATTTTATTTAATTACTTTATATTAAACTTTTAAATTTAAATTATTTTAAAAAAATTTAATTTATTTAAAGCTTAATTTTATGTTTTTTTATATTATTATAATAAATATCTTTAATAAATTTTAATTATAATTTATATTTTTTCTTTATTATAAAGCTTTTTTTAATTTATTTCCCATTTTTCTTTTCTTATTTATTTTTTTCATCTTTTTTCTTTTTCTTTTTATTTATATATATAATAATATATTTCCTTTTTTATTCTTCTTTTATATATATATATATATATATATTAATAATTTACTTTTATAATATTTATTTTAAATTATCTTTTATTTTTATAAAATTAATAAAGTTTATTATAAATAATAAAACATTTTTTAAAATAATATAAATCTTTTATTATTATTATTATTATTATTTTCTTTAAATTTATTTAAATTATTTAATTTAATAATTAATAATTATATAACTTTATTTTTTACGATCTGTATTTAATTTAATATTAATTTTTAAATTTAAAAAGCTTTTATTTTTCCAAATCAAATATTAATTACTTTAAAAAAAGTTTTAATTTCTAATATCTTTAAGGCTTTTATACTTTACAACTTTAATAACTCGAAAAGTTCTTTAAGGTAAATAACTCGGGAAGCTTCTTTAAAATAAATTCTTTAAATTTTCACGTTTTTTCACTTTTTTAAAAAAACCTTTCATTTTTAACCTTTCATAATTTAAGATATAATTATCCGATTATAATATAATTAAAACCATTAAATACGTCTTTATAATATCCTTTTTATAATATACCCATTACGTAATTTAATATTTATTTCGTAAAATTATTATCGATTAAAGTAAATAAAAGATAAAAAGTGATTTAAACTTTTAAAACTTTTATTACTTCCCGTAAAAACCATAAAAACTTTTTCTCTTTTAACCTTAAATAACTTTACAAATATAATAATTATAATCGTATATCCGGGATTATTAAATATAAAATTACGTTATTTATTTAATAATATTAATCTTATTTTAATATAATTATTATCCGTAAAATTATAAATTTTTTAATGAATTTTAACTATTTCTTTATTATTTTCCTGGTATTTTATTTATTTATTTCTTTCAGAATATGCCCGATATAATAACCCTTCATAAATTCGGGGTATATTTTAAAAAAAGCTTTAAAAAGGCATAAATATTAAAGAAAATTACCATTATAAATAAATATTTAATTTCATTAATATAAAATAATATTAATAATAATAAATATATAAAAATAAAACTTTTAAAAATAATATTTACAATATAATAATTAAAATAACGGAAAATAATAAAATGTTTTATTTAATAAATATTAAATATAAATTATAAAATAAATAATAAATTTTTATTAAATCATTATTTTAATAATTATTATTAACATTAAAATAATATTATATATATTATATAATATTCGAAAATTTACCATGTTATATAATTATCGTTTTATCGTTTTTTTTATTAAAATAAACCATTTTAATTTAATTAATAATAATTTTACGAATATTTAAATATATTTTATATAATTAATATTATTTAAAAAATATTTTAATTATGTATATTTTAATTTTAATTATATTTTAATGCGATATTTAAACTTAAAGTTATTTAAAATTTAAGTAAAAAAATATTTTATATAATAACTTTTTAATTTTAAAGCTTTTTTAAAGTTATTTTAAGGTTTTTTTAAAGTTTATAATTATATATTTTATAAAATTTCTTTTATAACAGTTTTAATCTTTATAAAATTAATTTTTATAACGATTTTAAAACTTAAAAATAACTTTAAAAAAAGTTTTAAAACTAAAAAATAATTAAATAAAATATTAAATAACATTTTTTTATTTTAACTTTAAATAATTTTAAACTTTATTATTATATTAAAAGATAACTTAAATTAAAATATATATAATTAAGATATTTATCTTTTTATTTAAATTATATTTTTATATAAATAATATTCGTAAAATTATTTAAGTTTAAAAATAAAACTTAACTTTTTAAATTTTATTAATAATATTTATATAATATAAATAAAATATAAATATTATATAATATATATAACGTTATTTTAACATTAATATATTTAATAAATTTATAAATTATAATAGTTTTAATTTTATAATATAATTTTATATTAATATAAATGAAAAAAAATAATTTATATATAATTTTAATTATATTATAAAAATTATAAATTAATTTTAATTTTTTCTTTTTAATTATTTATAAATATAATTTTATATAAAATATTATAATTATATAAATAAATATATATATTTAAATTAATTATAATTTATTTATTTAAATAAAATATATTTATATTATATTAATAATATTATTATTATATAAAAATTAATAAATTTAAATAAATAAATATATAATTATAATTTTAATTTATATAATTTTAAAAATAATTAAACGAAAAATAAAAATTTAATATAATTTATATTTTTTACATATGTTAATTATATATAAGGAACGACATTTTTTCGTTATGCGATTAATCGATTAAATAAAAAACGAGATATATACATGAAGTGACAAATAATTAATGTTAATTCTCCATTATATGTTGATATGCACGGCATCCCACCCTTAGCTTATAGCTAGGGAGGTCCCTACCCCGCCCCCGCACCGTAGTGGAACCTGTACGGACCCCTTAGCGCCATATTTATTTACAGCAAAGATTAGCTCCTTAGCGTCGTGTCGCGTCTTTCAAGCTTTTAAATATTATTCTGTTATTTGCATTTCACTCCAGTCATGATAGATGAAATCCGGTCAAAGATCATCAGAAACAATCCCATAGGCAAAGGCCTCGACGCATTCCTCACGACGTTCAGTTCTCTATGCGATAGCAAAGGCATCCCCTGCTCGGGAGAGGTACTCGACCGGCTTAGCGATGAAGGTAGGGATGAGCAAATTAGCTTTCTCAGTGCAGTCTTACTAACCAATAGATAGATGTGAAGGATCTTATATCTGGACTTTTACCAGCGCTCCAAAACCTCCCTGTTACCCGACTTTTACCCTCTCGAACTCGCGGAACTCTTCGAAGCGACCTTCTACGGCTCGAAGCCTCCTTTGATTCGGACGACCTCGACTACGATCGTGTTAAACCTCTGTTGAAAGCGAGCGTTGCTAAGAAGCCGGACGACGAGATTTGGATCCAAGTGTATCACACTGTTACCGAATCTACCCCGCCGCCTCGAACGATCACCACTCGCCTTAAGCAGACGCCATCATCTCGTAACATGGGCAGTCTCGTAAACTCCTCGGAACGCCGTATTGATACAGACGAAGTGCTTAGAGAGGATCTTGGACCTATGTACGTCGATATCCCAGAGTTTCACAAGGCCTTCTTCAGTAGCATTCAGGACTTGGAAAGGGTATCTCAAGCCATCTTCGATAAGTGCTGTGAGGGATCAGACCCATGGTTTAGCGAAGGATGGGCAGGATGGCCGAGAGATGCCAATGAGCCCGCTGTGCTTGTCTGGCTTCAAACTTTAACTGGACAACTTACCCGTTGGGCTCAAGACTATAGACAGATACTAGAACGAAGATTATTGGCAGAGCCGAATAAGCCGCTCGGGGGCTCAACGGCGAAGCGCAAGCTGGACGTTGGCATCGTAAGCTACCCCGAGGCCTTAACGGATTGGTCTCAGATTCTTATCCCTGGTGAGCTGAAAAGCAACCCAAAGGAAGACCGGCAGAATGGGGCGTGGTTCGACATCGGAAAATACGTTAGGGAAGTATTTGCCGCCCAAGATACCCGACGTTTTGTCTTGGCCTTTACTCTTTGCGGATCTCTGATGCGTATATGGGAGTTTGATCGCCTCGGTGGAATCGCTTCGACGCAATTCGACATCAATAGAAACGGGCTCCAATTCGTGTCAACGATTCTCGGCTTTTTGTGGATGAAGGAGAAGGATTTGGGATTCGACCCGACCTTTGCCACGTTCAATAATATGCGGTATATCGATATAATCCGGAACGGAACACCAGAACGCATCGTGATTGACGAGGTTATGGGGCGAGTGACTTGTATTACGGGTCGGGCTACCACATGCTGGAAGGCTCATCCGGAAGGGGATCCGTCTACGACGCTCGTGATTAAAGATTCATGGCAGTACCCCGAGCGGGATTTGGAGGGAGAGCTATTGCACAGGGTAGCTGAGAAGGGTGTCTGTAACGTGGCCAGGTACTATCACCACGAGACCATCTATATCGATGGTCGTGTCGATGATGTCAACGACGGTATTCGAAGAGGATTACATATCACCAAAGCCTCCAACTACCAGCCGCAAGGTTCGGATATGCCTCGCATTTCCCAGATTTCCCAGGGTAGTAGCACCGCAGGTCAAAAGAGGTCATCCAGCCAAACTAGCGCGCGCATGTCGTCGAGCAAGCGACCGCGCTCGGAATCACCAACCAAAACAGACCCGGCCCATTGTAGTGCCCCGCAGAATCGCATCCATCGACGTGTTATTGTTTCCGATTATGGACAGAATATCTACAAGGCTAGCTCGCGTGTAGCTCTCCTTAGAGCATTGCAAGGCTGTATCGACGGACACGAGTCTTTACTGCGCAGGGCCTGCATCCTCCACAGAGACATATCGATTAACAACCTTATGATCCATCAGAATGGCAACAGCCCTTCCTTTACCGGGTTCTTGATCGATTTAGACCTTGCTATTAAAGTAGAGCGAGAAGGCGCTTCGGGCGCGAAGGGAAAGACTGGAACAAGAGCTTTTATGGCCATCGGAGTGCTCCAAGGCGAGCAGCATTCCTTTATGCACGACCTCGAGTCTTTCTTCTGGGTATTATTCTGGATATGCATACATTATGACGGCCCAGGCAAGGGTAAAGTCGTTCCTGAGTTTGACAAGTGGAATTATGTCGGCATGCACGAATTGGCAACATTGAAAATAGGTACCGTGGCGAGGGAGTCGTTCTTTATCGAGACACTTACGCAACATTGCACGTCTTACCACAAGCCTCTGATACCTTGGGTCAATAGGTTACGGAGGGCAGTATTTCAAAATAATGGACAAGAAGAAGATCCGACGTTGTATTCCCGCATGCGGGAGGTCCTTCGCGAAGCTCAAAAAGATCCGACTGTATGAGGCTAAAGCGCACTTAACGGCAGTTTAACAACGACTCAACTAATAGAAAAATAATCAAATAAATCTCGATGAACAACGGCAATTATACATAGAAAAATAACCATATAAAATATAAATACGTTTATTAAACGTAAGTAATAATATATAATTATTTATATATACGTTAATATAAATGTTATAATTTTTATTAAAATGTTATTTTATCGATTAAATTATTTAAATTAATAAAATATTAAAAATAAAATATTAAAAATAAAATAATTAAAAAAATAACTCGAAAAAAAATTTAACGATATTAAATATATTATTATATTTATTATATATATAAAATTATTTAATTTTAAAAGAAAAAAACTTTTTATAATTTTTATAAAAAATATAAAGTTTTAATTATTTTAAATTTTTTATTTTTTTATCAATAATAATTTAACGAAATTAAAGTTAAATTATATAATAAAAATATTATAAAAAAACTTATATAATTTTCTTTTTAATAATATAAGTTTCATTATAATAAAATAATTATAATTTAAATTATTAAAAGTTAAAATAAAAAAATGTTAAAAAATTTCCGGAAAGTTTTAAAAAAGTTATAAAAATAATTAAAATTTAAAAAATTTACTTTAAAAAATTTTTAAAGTTATTAAATTAAAACTTTTTTTAAGGTAATTATTATTTAATTTTAATAAAAACTTTTTAAACTTAAAAAATAATATTAAATGAAATAAAAATCGTAAAAATATAAAATGATATAATTATTAATTTTCATTTATTAAATTATATAAATAAAAGATATTTAAAAAAAAATAATATAAAAGTAAAATATTAATATATATAAAGAAAAAAAGAAAAAAAGAAAAAAATTTTATTTAAAATAAATAAAGATATTATTATATATAAAAAAAAATAAAAAAAAAAGAAAAAAATGTTAAAAATTTAATTATATAATTATTAAAAAATAAATTAAAATTAAACTTATTTAATATTAACGTTTATAATAAAACTTATATATAAAAAATATATAACCGTTTTAATAAAAAGTTAAAAATTAAACATTATTAAAATATTATTATTTTACATTTATTTAATAATTATTACGTTATATATTTTTAACATTCATTTTATATATAACTTAAATTAAAAAACCTTTCTTATAATATAACGTTTATATTTATTAATATAAATTATTTAATTATAAAATAAATATATAATAATATCGAAAAATATTCGTTAATATTTATTTTTAAAAAAAGATATCATTTTAAATTAATTTAAATAAAGAAAACTTTAATAATATCATTAACCATTAATTCTTAAAAAGTTAAATTAATAATAAAGTTATAAAAAGCATAATTTTAAACATAATAATAATAATTTTACCATTTAACGATTTAATAATAATATTAAAATTAAATCTCGATAAAAAAATAATAAAAATCTAAGTTAAAAACTTAAAGAAATAAAAAGTCGAATAATTAATAACCTTAAAAAATAAAATAACACTTCCCATAAATGATAAAAAAATCGCCATTAAAAGAAAATAACCTTATAATAAAAACTTAATTAAATATAAGATATTTTTACTTAATATTTTATATAAAAAAGAGAAAATAATAACGATATTAAATTAATAACCTTTTTAAATGGTTTTAAAGTTAAGTTTCCACTTAATAATTATAAAATAAATAAAAAAAAAACCTTATATATAATTATATATTTTAAAAGAATGGTAATAAAATAATAATAAAAATATATTATAAACGTTATTAAGAAATTAAAAGATATTTTTAATTAAAAATAGAAAATTAATTATATAATTTAATAAAAAATAAAGATTCGTAAATATTTAACGCTTTTATAATAATATAAAAGTTACGTTAAAAATTAATAAAAAGGTTTAATACATTTTTAAAATAATTCGAAACCATTAAAATAAAAAACTTAAAATAATATTCGGAAAGAAATAAAATGTTAAACTTATTAATTAAGTTAAATTTAAAATTAAAAAATAAATATTTAAAAAGGTTTTTACCAAAAACTTAAAATAAGTTTAAAAATAAAACACGATTATTTAAAGTTATTTTAAAGAAATAATATAAAAACCATTAAAACCTACTTTAAAATATAATTAAAGAAAAAAATAATTTTATAACTTTATAACGAACCATTAATTTAAACATAATTAAAAATAAAAATAAACGTAATTAAAGCCGGGAATTAACATTATTTAATAATGAAAACGTAAAAACTTCATAAAACTTAAATAATTATTTTAATTATAAAAAAAAGAATATTATAAATTTAATTATTTTAAAATTCAATATTTTAAATGTAAAAAATTCGGTTATTTTACATTAAAATACTTATAATAAAATAACATTAACCACGCATTTAACGTAAATAAAACTTTTCTTAAGATAAAAAAAATTAAAAACTTATAATAAAATGAGGACTTTTTATATAACCGGTTCGAAACGACGATAAAATTATAAATAAAAAGGTAATAAATTAACTTAAAAACTTTTATTAACATGAAATTTAATTATAATATAATCGTTAATAAATAAGTAATAATAAACTCGTTAACGTGTTTATAAATAAATAATTAAGTAAAAAGTTTATATAAAGAAAGAAAAATATTAAAAAAGTTATTAATTATTATAAAAGCTTAAAATAATTAAAGGTTTAAATAATAAACTTTATATATAATTAAAGTAATTAATTAAAATTTCGGATATAACGTTTTATTAAAGTTATTTTAAATTAATAACATAAATATTATACTTAAAAATTAAAACCATTAATAATATTATTATATAAAAGAAGGAATTATTTCTTTAATAAATGGGTATAAAGAAATAATAAAAACCTTATAAAATTTTAATAAAATAATAACCTTAATAATAACTTTAATATAAAAAGAAAGAAACTTAAAAAGAAAATGTTTCACTTTTTAACGTAATAACGATAATATAATATTTATTTTACCTTTAATTTATAATAACTTTATGGATATATTTAATATTAATAAAACATTTATTTTATTTAAACATTAAAGTTAAAATCACGTTATCGATTTTAAAGCTGGTAAATAATCATTATATAAACTTATATATTTATTAATAAAGGTAAAATTAAAAGCCTTAAAAAATATATCAATAATATTTTACGAAAAAAGTAAATTTAACTTTTTAAAAATATCGTTAATTTATTTATTTTATTCATGTTAAAGTTAAAAAAGAAATTACGATTATATATCGATTATAAAACGTTAAATTAAATAACTTATAAAAATTATATAACTCTTTTATTAATTAATGAAATATTAAATTATTTAATAAAAGTTATTTTATTTACGAAGCTTAATTTAAAAAATATATATTATCGACTTAAAATTTAAAAAAAGATAAATAAAAAACTGCTTTTAAAACGAAATATAATCACTTTAAATATTTAATAATATCATTTAACCTTTTTAACATGTTTACCACGTTTTAAAATTATATTAATAAAGCATTATTAAAGTTAATAAATATAATTTACATTATATATTCAAATAATATTTTAATTTACTTTAATAATAAAATATCGCACTTATAATATATTTAAAACATATTTAAAAAATTAAAGAAAAATAAAAACTTTACACTAATTTAATAAAATATAAGTTTTACATAAAAAAATAACGTTTTTAAAATTTATAATAACGTTAAAAACATTAAAATAAATAAAAACAAAATATTAACAATATTAAAATAATTAATACTTTATAATATACATGAAATATAAGTATTTTTAAACTTTATTAAGTTTTATAAAAAGTTTATTAAAAGGTATTTTAAAATAATAACTTTATTAACGAAATTTAAAAAAAGGAAATTATCGTTACGCTTCGAATTATTAATAAAAATATTAAAAACATTTATAAAATTAAAATTATTATTTTCGAAAACGTTTATTTTAAGATATTTTAATATTTAATTATTTATTAAAATAAAGATTAATACATCGTAATAAATCATTAATATAATATTATTATAATTATATAAAAAGAAATAATATTTAATAACTTTTATATTTAAGAAATTACGTGATAACGAGGTATATTACGTTATACCCGACGTTAAAATGTTAATTATAACCGATATTTTTAAGAAATGGAAATATTACCTTATATATTTTAAAAAGAAAATAAATATATTAACGGATTATTTAAATTTATAATATATTATATCGAAATTAAAGTTAAATAACTAATAAGTAAAATAAATAAAAACTTTAATTAACTTTAACTTTTAAATAATATATAAATTTAAAAACTTTAATTTAATTAACGATATATCACGTTAATTAAATTATAAGAACGTTAAAAAAAGATTAAAACTTATAAAAACGTTTTACCGAAATTTTAAAAAAGGTTTTAAAATAATTAAAAAAGTTATAACGTAATAATAAATAATTTTAAAACGTTAAATAATAAAGTAATTATAAAAATATATATTTTATTATCGAAATATTAAAATAAAACATAAAAAACATTATTAAAGGTTTTAAAAACATTTAAAAATAATTAAAAAGCCTTTAAAATTTAAGAAAATAATAAATACATTAAAAGTTAAAAACGGGATAACCATAAATGCGATATAATTAAAGTAATAATAATAAAAAAATATATTAAATTAACCCTTAGAAAAAATAAAAAAAATAAGAAAAAAACCCTTTTATCATTAAAAAAGAATAATTTATAAAACGATTTAATTATAACTTTACATTACCCACGTAAAAAATTAATAAAAAAAGCTTACTTAAATATAAAAACCGAATATATACATTAATAATAATAAAGAAAAAACTATTATATAATTATTATAATATATCTTTATTAAATTATTAAAAAATAATAAAAATAATATTAAAATTAATGGAATATTATTATTAAAATAAGTTAAAAAATAACGTAAAAAGTTATATAAATAATTACATTATTTACCAAAAAATAAAAGTAAAACAATATTAACCTTATGGTAAATTAAATTTATTACTTATATTAAAAAGTTTAAGAAAAGAAATATCCTTAAATTTTATCATTAAACTTTTCGAAATCACTTCATTAAATAATCATTATTATAATAATATTTTAATCATTATTAATCATTTTTCAAAATATACATTATATATAATGATTATAAAAGATTTAATAATTAATAACCTTATCGATATATTCTTTAAAAAAATCGTCCCGTAAATAAAACTCTTAAAAAAGATAATATCGGATAAAAAACCTTTATTTATAAATAAATTTTAATCCACGTTATATTATTGCTTAATAATAAAAAAATAGTTAAATATTATTTATCACTTTTAAATAAATAAGTAAATAAAGAAATAAAATAAAAACTTGAAACATTATTTATTATTATTTTATTTATAACCGTTATTATTAATTGAGCTTTAATTTAACTTAACTTATAACTATGTTAATTCTTTAATATAATTATTATATGTAAATTTATTTTACATAATATAATTTTTAAATCCATTATTTATATTAGCTCATTATATTTGGTAGTTTTATTTTTATGCTTTCTTAAATAATTAATATAATATTTACTTATCTTTTTAATTAATAATATTTATTACTTTTTAATCCTTAATTTATTAAATTATTGGATAATTAATGTTTTATTAAAATCTTTATTAATATATTCTTAATTTATAATTAAATTTTATTCTTATTTTTCTTTATATAATATTTTATTAATAAGATTTTAACCTTTTTAACTTATATCTTATATTTTATAATTAATTTTAATATGATTTTAATATATTTATTACCTTTTAATTAACATAATTACTTATTTTTATTTAAGTTTTATTAATTTTAGTTTATAAGAAATTTATAAGAATTTTTTCAGTTTTATAAATGAAAACTATTTATACTTAATTTTGAGTTTAATTTTATATGTTATGTTTTATTTAAATTTAATGTAAGAAAATTTTATATTAACATTTATTTCTTAAGTTTATTATATAATTTTAAAGCGTTAATTTTATTATATTTTTTTTATATTTTATTAATATTAATATAAGATAAACTTTATATTTAATTAGTTTATTTTTTGAAGGAATATTCTTATTTTAAACATGTTTAAAAGTGTAATGGTAATAATTATATTTATATTAAAATATATGTAAAAATAATTAAAACTTATAATCGTTAAGTATAAGAATTTTTATAAATTTCTTCTTAAGTTATATGAAACTTATTAAAAGTTTTTTTCTTTTATAATTTAATATAAGTAATTAATTAATACGTTTTTCATTCCGATTTTATATTTATATTTAATTTTATTAATTTTACTTAATATTCTTAATTTTTAACTTAAATTAATTAATTAAAAGATAAAGTTAAATAATTAATAAGTAAGATTAATTAATTAAAATAAGGATTATTCTTTTTAGTTAATTATATTAGAAATTTAATTGGTAAAGTTATTTAATCTTTTTATCTTTAAGAAGAGATAATCTTTTAAACCTTAATAAAATAAGTTATAATAAATAATATTAAAGTTAATCTCGATAAAACATGGTTAAAATTAATTTAAAAAGGTTTTAAGGTTTAATATAAAGATATTAAATTGGGACTTATGGTTTTATTAAAAGATTTAAAGATTAAAAAACTTTTTATAAACTTAATAAAAAGAATTAAACGTTAAGATTAACGTTTCTTATAAAGGGATATTTCTTTTTCTCCTTTTAATTATTTAATATTTATTTAATTAAATCGAATAATTAATATATAAGTTAAGTTATTATTTAACTTATTAAAGGGATATTTTAATTAAGTTAATTATTTAATTAAGTAAGAAAAAAGTGTTATAATTAACGTAACTTTAATTATTTTATTATTTTAATTATTGATTAAATATAATAATTTATTATTAAAAATATTAAATCTATTATAAATTATTGAATATTAAGATATTATAATATTTATTTAATCTTTTAAATAAATAATTATTCTTAATAACTTAAATATTAATATTAAGTTTATTTATTAATATTCTTGATTATATAAACTTAAATAAATAATTATTTTTAAGGATTTAAGTAATAATATTAAGTTTATTTATTAACGTTTATACTCACTTTTATTTTTAAATAATAATTTAAATAATCTTAATTTTTATGTTAAGTAGTTATTTAAATTTTAAGCGTAAATAAAACCGAATAATATGGATAATTTAAAAGGTTTTAATAACTTAAATTATAAACGAAATTACCATGAAATTAAAAATATTAATTAATTATTTTAAGGAAGAAATGGAAATAATATAAATGATTTAAGCTTTGGATAACGCTTTAATGGGAATGGACGTTAAGAAAATTTAATACGTTAATATATTAATTAACGTGTTAATTTCCTTCGTAATGATAATGATAATAATTATCGTAATAATAATTAATATAATACTTAAATTAATAATGGTTTAAGCGGTAATTATTACGATAAGAATTAAGTTTATTATAAAATGTTTCAACGTTATAATAAAAATCGTTAACGTTTTAATGGATAAAATAATTAAAGTTTTAAATTAATATTTAAGTTTAACCTTAAAAACTTAAATGAGAATAATAACGATAATTAAAGTAATGGTAATAATAATTATAATAATTAAAGAGGTAAATATGGAGGTGGTTATAAACGTGGAGGTAAATGTAAACGTAGATAAAAAAATGGATAAAAAGGTAAATATAACGAATATCCACTTAATAATAATAACGTTTATTAATATATACATTAAGTTAATAATATAATAATAATGATATTTAAAGAAACATAATTAAATAAAGTAGTTTTTAATTATCATAATTTATAGCAATATTATTTTAATTAAGTTAAATATAAAATAGATTTTAAAGGATAATCTTTATTAAATATTAAATATTTTATATTAAATAATAACCTTTTAATTAATAAAGTAATATTAATTAATACTTATATTTATTAAAAAAATATTTATATCTTTATTAATGTGGTAAATAACGTAATAATTAATGAAACTTATAAAGAAAAAATTAAGAATTATATATATAAATTTTATCATGGGATAATATTATTTTAATATTAATCTTTAAATAATGACGAAAAAAGGAAATGTTAAGTTAATAATAAATATCATTAAAAACGTTTTTTTAAATAATTTAAAGTTAATATTATTAATGTTTTAAAGATATTAAAAAAGGCATGATATAATAAAGATAATTATTTAAAGAACATTTTTTTAAAAAATTAAGTTATTTAAATTACTTATTATTATTAATTAGCGTAAATGGATAAGTTTATTTAATATATGAATTAAGTCTTTAATTTTTTTAACGTTAATTTATAAGTATTAATTTCACCTTTTATTAAAGGAATCTTTTATAATAAATACCTTTAATATTTTAATAAATGATAACGTTAATAACGTTTTTAATTATTATAATATAAAGTAAAAGATTAAATTAAACAACTTGTTTAAATAAATATTAATAAACGTTTAATTTATAACATTCCTTTAAACGTGAATATCTTTAACATGTTTAAATTATTAACCAATTTATTTAATTAAAATAATAATGTTATCGGTTAAAATAATTATTAAGGTAAATATAATGATAATAAAAGTAATGGTTATTAAAGTAATAATAAATATTATGGTAAATAATGTAATGATCATTAATAATATAATTAATAAAATGGTCGATAAATTAATCATTATGATAATTATTATAATAATCGTGACGATTAAAAAAATTATAACCATTATAACCATAATTATAATAATCATGATAATAATAATCATGATAATAACCGTTATAATAATAATTATAAATATAATTATTATTACTAAGATAATAATTAAAATGCTCGTGGTTAATATAAATTCTTTTATAATTATAATTAAAAAAGCCATTATGGAAAAAAATAAAATAAAAATTATAACCATTATAAATATTTATAACGTTAATAAGGTAAATTAAGTTAATATGATAATGATAATTATATAATTAACGAAGTATATATTAAGGATTAAGATAATAATAAGGAAGAAATGGAGTAAAAATTTTTAAAAGATAATTATTTTTTAACCGATTAATTTTTAAAGTAAAATAATGAATTAAATAATGAATATAATTATTTAATAAATTCCAATGATAATAATAAGCATGAATAGTTAATTTTAAATGATGAAATAAATAAAGAAAAAAGGATATATCATAAATATAATAAATTCTTTAATATTAAGTTTAATTACTTTAAATATATATATGTAAATAAATATATTAAATTAAAGATGTTAAGCTTAAAACCTAATAATTACTATTATTTATTAAAGGATTTATTAAGCTTAAAATTTAATAAGTTAAAAAAATTAAAAAATTTATTAAGCTTAAAATTTAATAAATTAAAAAAGTTAAAATATTACTTATTAACTATTAAAGAAAAAATAAATAAATATTTTATAAATAAATAATAAGAAAATAAAGAGTTTAACTTTATTATTCTAGTTATTAAAGGTAATAAAAATAATTAACCGGAAGGTTTTAAAAAAAATTAAATTGTTAATAAGGATATAATTAATATTAAGTTTAAGTTTAAATAAAAAAATAAATTAAAGTAACATTTATATTTTTAGGTTAAAATTCTTAACGATAAAAAGAATAAAGATATAATTTATGGTAATTTAAGAATATTAAATAAGTTAATTAATTAAAATTAATTAATAGAATTTGTATAAAATTTTGAGATATTTAATATATTTAAACCATTAATTACCGGGGGTATTATAAGAAGTTTAAAAATAATAAAAAAGATAAGATTTTTATTTAAGATATTAATTATTATAAAATATAAGAAAAGAATAATTATTCATTTTCCGGTTAAAGTATAAATTCATGAAGGAATATTTAAACCTTATTTATTATTCGGTAATAATTTTTATAAATAATATGGGATAATGATTAATTATCTTAAAATAATAATAATTATGATATTTTATTTAAGCGTTATTATATTTATTATATTCTTTAAAATATATAAAATAATATGTTAAAAAGTTATAACGGTATATCGATTTATTATTCCGGCATATATTATAATAATAATTTTAATTAAATATATTAACTTATTTAAAAGTAATGATTTTCAGTTTAGCTTTACCTTTTTAAGAATATTATATAATATTTATGATATATTAACTTTAAAGGTAATAACTTATTTAAATTAATTAAGTAATAAAATAATTATTTATAAAAAGATAAAGTTAAATATTATTAAAAATATCATTAATAATGATTTTTTCTTTATTATATGGGAGAAAGTTAATATAATTTAAATAATTAATTTATTGGAATAAGAATTATTAATAAATAATTTTTTTAATATTAAATTTAATATAAATGGCGATATTAAAAACGTTTTAAACTTAAATAAAAAGATTTTAAAAGATATATAAAAAATATTCTAAGGTAAAAATTTTAAGAAAATGGTGGCTTTATCATTTAAAATAACGAAATTAAATAAAACCTTTAAGATATTATTTAAGGATGGTATATATTATTATAATATTAATCTTAACTTTAATAAAAGATTAAAGGATTTAATAAAGAAATGGGATATTTAAAAAAAGTAAGGAATTATTAAATTATTAAAATAAGAAAAGATAATAATAGATCTTATTAATAATTAATAAAATAAATATAAGTTAAATTAAATATACCTTTTTAATATTTAAGATAAGAAATTCTTTAATGAAACCTTTAACGTTATATAAAATGTTAATAAGTTAAAATGGATAAAAAAGTTTATATTATTTAAATATCTTTATTTTATCATTTAGAAAATTATTAATAATAAATGTAAAGGGTAAATAATTATTAATTTATAATTATTTAATAAATATATATTAATAAACATTTATTTATTTTTTTGGTAAGAAAAGATTATATTTAAGATAAAAAGGAAGAAATATTTTAATATTATTAATGGCTTAACCTTTTTTCATTAATTATTTATTATGGATAAATATAAAAATTAAATGATAATTATTTCATTTCGAGGATTAAAAGTATTTAATATTACGTTAATAAGATTTAAGAATTTACTTATTTATGATTAACGTTTTATAAATTAATGCCTTTAATTATTTAATGATTTTACGAAAGCTTATATAAATGATATTATTATTTATAATGATATCGTAAAAGAATATTAACGTTATTTAAACTAAATCTTTTATATATATAATGAAGTTAAACTTATATTATTATTAAAGAAGTTATTTTTAAGTTATAATTTAATTAAATTATTTAAGTTTATTATGAATAAAGAAAATATCGTAATATTTAAAGATTAAATTAAAGTAATATATAAAATAAAAATGTTATAAAGTTTAATTAATTTTAAGATTTATATCGGTATAATAAGCTTTTTATATAAATATATACCTTAATATTAATAAAAGATTTAACCATTATAAAATTAAAAGATTATTTTACTTATATTAAAGCGGAAAAAAGAGGAAATTCCAGTAATTATTATAAGTAAATAAAAATATATATTAAAGATTTATTTCGAATTAATGAATATGGAAAAAAACTTATTTAAAATATTATAAAATAAACTTTTTAACTTATTAATTCTTATTTAATAAAATTATAATAATTAAATATTTATTAAAATAAATGTTTTAAAAAAGAGAGGTTTTAAAATTATAATCTTTTATCTTAACTTATTATGGAATAATAAATTAATATTTATTACCTTAATTAAATTAATAATGTTTTAGTTAAAGATATTAATTAAAAACGAGAAAATTTAATATGGGGCTATAAAACTTAAAGTAATATATTTGATATAAATTATTTATTAAAATTAAATATAACTAAAGTTTTATATTAAATTAATTATGGTATTTATAAATCATAAAATAATAAAAGGTATAATTACTTAAATATCTTTAAAAATAATTAACGTTAATAAAATGAATAAAAGGTTAATAATAATATTCCTTTACTTATTTTAATTTAACTTAAATATATATTATATCTTAAGAAAAATAAATTTAATCCTTAATACTTTATTTTATTTATTAATATTTAATTCGAAAGATAATATAAAAGAGCGATAAAATGTTAAGAAATTAACTTTAAAAGATATAATAAATGATTTTAATTATTATAAAGGTGTTAAATATATTATTATAAAGGTATTTATTAATAATATATTCCGGAAAAGAATTAATAAAGGTTATAATCTCGATAAGAAATTAAAAAGAATAAGAGAAATCCTTTAAAAGGTAAAAGATGAAAAAAAAATATAATAAAATGGTATAAATATAAGTTAATAAATAACTTTATATATTATATTATGGATATAAAATAATAATAATTAATAATTTTATTATTATATATTTAAGACTTATTAAAAATAATATATAATGATAAATATTATTTTAACGTAAATAAAATCAGGTAAAAGCTTAACGATATTTCAATCTAAAATTTATCAAGAAAAATCCGTAAATATATATATTAATATCTTTAATACCAGGAAAATTATATTAATTAATCAAAATTATATAACAAATTATTATTAATTAACTTAATAATTATTCCTTATTATATTATAAGATAAGATTTTATTATTAAATTACCTTTTATTTAATTTAAGAATATCTTATAAATAATTAAAGATTTTATTTAATATAACGTTATAATAATCATTATTTATAAATTTAATAAAAAGGTTATATTAATCTTAAGAAATGTTAAATATAAAGCTTATCATTAAGCGTTAATGGCATTAAAATTAATCATATTTTATAACTGGGGAATTTTATTTAAAGCTATATTTAATCGAGATTTAAAATTTATTATAAAATTTTGATAAACCATATTTATTAAATTAAAAACCTTATTAACAATATTAATAAATTATCATCCATAAATAAATAAATAAATAAAAAAGAAAAATTAAAATATTAAAACGATTATCCGGTATTATTGTTTTATATTAAAATATCCATGGTTAAATATTATATTAACTTTATAATATAATATAAATAATGTAAAATCTTTTATACTTAAGAAATCATTTAATGAAATAATTGGAAGATTTTAATTAAAATTAGTTATTTTAATATTTAAAGTTTTAATTAATAATATTAATTATTTAATCCTTTAAGATTTATATTAAAAAAAGGTAAAAGCGGCTATAAATTTTATAACGATAAATGTAAAAGTATAATATAATATTAAGCATCAATTAATTTTATTTAAGATTAGAGAAATAATATATTTTAAATTATATAAAGGATATATTTTTTTAAGAAAACCTTCGAAGAAATAATTAATATAATAAGTTAAACCATTATTTATTATTAAAAGAGTTAAATAATTTACATATAAGATTAATATGTTATCTCATTAACGTATATATAAAGTCGTTTTAATTATATAATTGTATAAAATTCTTTAAGGTAAAGATTTTTATAATAAGAAAATATTTTAAATTAACCGAGTAATTATATAAAGTAATAATGATAAATAGTTTTCATATGAAATATTTTAACTAATAAAGAAATATATTAATAAGTAAAGAAATTAACTTATACTTGAATATTTTATGAAATAAAAGGATTATTTATAAATATATAATTAATGATATATAAAACTTTTATTCATATAAAATGTTACTTAATTAATTAACGATTTTAATAAATGTTTCCCTTTTTCATTAAAAGAATTAAAATCGAAAGTTAATAAAACTTGTTAAACCATTAATAAATAATCCATCATTGAAAAAAAAGAAGATTTATTAAAAGGTAAAATGGTTAATTATATTCTAAAGAATAATATTAAAGTTATCTTATTTAAAAAACTATTAAATAATAAATAAATGTTTATTATACTTACCATTTTTAACATAAATGTTATATATAATCATACTTAAAAAAGGAGCGATTTATAAACTTAATTAATTACTTAAAATACCAACTTTTCTCTTACTTTCTTTTCCCAATTTAATTTAATTATTTTAACCCTTTTATTCTTTTATTTTTAACCATTTTAACTTACTTAACTTATTTAATCAAATAGAATTTTTATAAGTTTATATTTTAAACGTTTATATTTTAGTTTTAATATATTGAAATATTTATTTTCGAAACTTATTAATCATTCCGATTATATTAATATAATTTTTATATTAATATTTATATTTTGATTTTCGGTTATAATTATTTAATAAATTTAAGTTTATTTATTACTTAATTCATTAATTATTTTAATTAATTTTTCCATTTATATATTATAAAAAATTAAACGTTATAAATGGAATTTGATAATATTATATTAAATAATTTTAAAATGTGGTAATATTAAAATCTTATATTTAAAAATGTAAAAGATTTAATAATAAAAAGCTAAAAAGCCGAAAATAATAATGAAAATATTAAAAAAAATAATAATAAAAGTTAGATTATCATGGATATAATATTAAATAACTTAATTCTATTAATTAAAACGAATTAAAACGATAAAATAATTGGTAATAAAACTTATTAATTGAAAGAGTAATTAAATAATTAGCTTATTAAGTTTATTAAAATGAAAAAAGTAAAAAATTTAAAATGGAAAGAAAGTAATCCTTTTAAAGATATTATATAAAGGGATTTAAATGTGAATATTATATTTTAAGAAATTATAAAATGGGAGAAAATTAAAACGGCGGAATTTATTTTAAAGAAAATCGATGAGATTAATTAAATAAAGAAATATGAGATTAAAGAAAAATGTAAATATAATTAAAATTAACTTAGTTATAATAATGATATTTTAATGATAAATTTAAATAAGATAAAAATAAAAAAAATGGTTTTCTAAAAGATAATTATTAACATTATTTTATTATATTTTTAGTTTAAATAAAATATAGTTATTAAGGTATTAACGAAATGTGATCCGGATGGTGGCATTTTAACATGTTATATATATAAAGAATTAAAAAGAAAGTTCGAAAATATTATGGTATATAAAAATGATATTAAATAAAATTTAATTAAAGTAAAAAAGGCATTAATTAAATTATTAATACCGGAATAATTTAAAGCTTTAGAAATTATTAAAAATATAAATTAAGGATTAAAATATATGTTATAAAGTTTAACATTAATGTTTTATAAATTAAGATTAGTTTAATTAATATAAAAAAAAGATAAATAATAAATATTAAAGTTTTAATAAATTATATTACTTATATTATATTCTTAAATAAAAGAAGAAGAAATAATAATTAAAGTAAATATTATAAATATCTTTAATGTTAAAAACTTTATAAAGCTTATCGAAACTTTAACGTTAATTAAACAATTAAAAGTAATAATAATTAATTTTATAAAATTAATTAAATTAACGAAATTAATTAAATTAATTAAAAATAAACTAACGGATAATAAACTCTCGTTTTCATTATTTAAAAGAGATTAAAAATATAACTTTTCCCTTTTTGTAAAAAAGTTAATTAAAAATGAAATAAAGGAATAAGTAAATAATTAAATGATAAGTTTAAAGAAAAAGATTAAAAATAATTACGAAAATAATTTCAAAACTATAAAAGAAAAATTAAGTAAAATATTAATAAAGATATATAATAATATAGTTAATAATTTAACGAAGTTAATTAATAATAAATTTAAAATAATTAATAAAGTAATTAAAGGTTTAAGGAAAGGTAATAAAACATTAATAAAATTATAAAAGAAAATCGAAAACTTAAAAAACTTATTAAAGGAAGTAAAAAAGAAAAATAAAGAGTTAATAAAGTTAATAAAAAAGATAAAAAGAAAAAATGCGGATTTAAAGATTTTAATTAAAGCTTTAATTAAAAAGTTAAAAAAAAATTATTAAAATGTTTAAAATATATTTAAATGTAAAATTATAACATTTATAAACATTATATAAAGTTAAGGAAATATTAATTAACTTATTTAATTTATTTAATTAATTTAACCTTAAAGTATGTAAATAAACTTATTATTTAATTAACCATAAATATATTAACTTTAATAACTTATATATATATCAATGTAAAATTAATAAATGTAAAACCCTTTGATATTTAATTATTTTTATTTAAATTAACAATAATAATAAAGTTAATTTAATTAATTTCTGTTAAATTAAACTTAATAATAATAATTACTTAATTTAACATAATAAATAATTTAATTAATATTTAATCAAATCGGAAGAATTAATTAAATTAATAGGTAAATAATAGAAAACAAATAATGGAAATATAATATAAAGATTATTAATTTAATAAAGGGATTAATGAAAACATTAATCATTTTAAAAAAGGGATAATATTACTTTATTTATAACCGTTATCATTAATTAAGCCTTAATTTAACTTAACTCATAATTATGTTAATTTTCCGATATAATTATTATATATAAACCTATTTTATATAATATAACTTTTAGATTTATTATTCATATTAACTCACCACATTTATAAACCTTTTATAATTATTAATAAATTAATTAAATAAAAAAATTACGTTAATAAAATAAATATATAATATTTTAATCCACTTAATATATAAATAAACATTAACATATTTATATATAAAATTCATGCCGAAAAGATTTAATAATTTAATAATATTAATCTTTAATTAAAATATAATAAAAAATATGGAATTAATAAATAAAATCCATTAAAATAAAGAAAAAATAACGACGTTATTTTATACCTTTAATAAAATATATACGAAATGATATAATAAAAATAAACTATAAAAACATTTAATAAAAATAATTAAGTTATAATTTCCATAAAGAATATAAATTAAAAATAATTTAATAAAAAGTTAATAAATAAATATTTAAGCTTTTTCGAAATAAAAAAGGTCGTAAATTATTATCGGATAATATATAAACTTAAATTACCATTAAAATATAAAATATATAACATATTTAACGTAAATATTTTAAAACCATTTATATTTAAACTTAATAAAATCTTAATAAAATAAGAAATAAGTTTTAATAAAAATGATATATATAATATAAAAATAATTTTAAATCATAAAAATAAAAACAAAAATAAATAATATCTCTTTAAATGATTAAAATTCGGTAGTAAAAATAACTCGTAAAAACCAACTTTAAAAATATTTAATAACATAAAAAAACCTATAAAAACGCCTTAAAAATAAAAATAACTCCATTTATATAAAAGTTAATTATTAAAAAACAAGTCGAGATTAAGTTTATTTAATATTAACGTTTATAATAAAACTTACATATAAAAGGCACGTAATTACTTCGATAAAAAGTAGAAAATTAAACGTTATTAAAACATTATTACTTTATATTTATTTAATAATTATCACGTTATATATTTTTAACATTCATTTTACGTATAACTTAAATTAAAAGGCTTTTCTCACATTAATATATAAAATATAACATTAAAATATTAATAACTTATTAACCATTTATTATTTTAAATTACTTATCGAAAAAATATAAAAAATAATAATAAAATTAAAAGGTTTTTTAAACTTAAAAAACCAATAAAATTAATAAAACTAATAAAATTAAAAAGATTAAAAATAATTATATCATTAATTAAAACTTATAAAATTAACGTAAAATAATAATAAAATAAAAAAAACTTAAATAAAAAGAATATATCATAATAAAATACATAATTAATTAATAAATATCTTTAAAAAAATTAATAAAACTACCACGAAACATATATAACTTTATTTTAAAGATTTAAAAAACCTTTTACATAACTTTATTAATATTAAACATTTATATTAAAACGATAAAATTATCTATAAATAATTACGATATATATATATTAATTTATTAATGTTAATTATATTTTTCTTATTAATTCATTAAATTATATTATATAATTTTAATGGTCCTTATTTAAATAAGAAAAATAAATTAAAAACACATTAACTATGATTTACATCACTTAAATAACTTATTTATTAATATAATATTAATAATTTTTCTTTTTTTATAATAAAAATATCTCCCGTTAAATATATTATAACACGAAATTATTATCTTCCTTTTTTTATTATTAATCTTCCGTTATTAATTAATTTCTCTTTTTTTATTAAAATAATTTTTATTTTAAAAAGTTATAAAAAATAATACTTACTTATAATACCTTTTTAATAAACCGATTAAAATTAAGTTATGAAATAAATAATCTTTTATTAATAATATTATTATAATTTTATTAATTAACGTTTAAATATAATAAGTGATAATTTAATTACTTATTATATTAACTTAAATATAATTTTAAAGCAATATAAACGTTATATAAATAATAAAAAGGTATATTTTAAAATATTTATTTATCACGTAAATAATATTAAAGTTATCGTTAAAATTTTATTTAAGAATTTTAATATTTATCTTAATGTTATAATTTACGTTTAAATTAAGTTAAAAAGAAAGTTATAATAAATAAAAAATAAAAACCTTTTTTTAAAGCTTATATTATTTATAAACGTCGTAAAAATATAAGAAAATAAAATGATTATTTTATTAATATAATTAAGAATATTTATGTTATATTATATAATGTTATTATAAAACTTTATTTATTTTATAAAGTAATAAAAAAGTTCTTTTTTAAAAAGTTATATATTTCCGTTATTAATTTCCATTTATTATTAACTTATTTAATTTATTAATATTTTTAAAGTAATAATAATATGGTTTTTTATTATAATTATTTTCATTTAAGTTTTTTTTATAACGTTACGTAAATTATTTAAATTATTATTATTTTTATTTAACTTAACTTTATAATTTTATTATTAAGTTATTTATATTAATAAATATTCGTAAAGTTTTATTAACGTTAAACTTTATTATAATATTTATAAAATTATTCTTTTTATGGATTTATTTAATTTTATTAATTTTACGTCGCTCGTAAAATTAACGTAATGATATAATATTAATCATTAATTATTTTTTTAATAATTTTTAATTTAATTAAATATTTATAAAAAGATAAAAAATTTATATATATAACGATTAAAATAAATGGAAAAGATAACTTTTTTAATATAATAATAATGATTATTTTAATAAAAATGCTTATATTAATGTTATATATTATAACATATATTTTATTTATTAATATGTTTTTTATTATTCTTTTATATTTTGTTAAATTTTAATGGATGAAGTTTTTTTATATTATGAATGATTTATTATTTTTTATTTTATTATTTATTTAAATTTTATATCCGATTTAAAAATTTAAGTTTTTATTATTCGTAAATAAATTATTTATATATATAAATATTTTTACTATTATTAAATTAAAAGATTAAAAATAAAGCTTATATTTAAAGTTATTAATTTATGTTACATAGTTATTATGTAGTGTTAAGCTTTTTACATTGAAAGGTGTAACTATTTTTTAAGAAAAGAACTTCGTTTTTTTCGCTATAAATTCTTTAAATATTTAAGCATAATTAATTAATTAACGTGGTTTATCCATTTAACTTTAACCATACGTTTTATAACTTACGTTCCACTTAACTTACGGTTAAATGGTCCATGTGTTATACCACGCCATAACTTTATAATAATTTATTATTAAAACTTTTTATTAAGTTTAATGATTTTATCTTTATTTAAATCATAATGTTATATTATTTTTAATATATTAAATGTCGTTTTTAATTAATAAATAAAAGTTATATAAATATTTTATACTTTTTATTATATATATTATTATATTATGTTATTATTATTATATTTAATAAGTTTAATCTTTTTATTTTATTTTTTTATCATAATTATATATTATTATTATTATTTAAAATTAATATATAACCATTGAAAATTAAGCTTTTACTTATTAATAAATATGTTTTTAATTTTATTATTAATTTTACTTTTTTAAATTCCTTATTTTCCACTTTAATAAATTTCTTATTAAATAAGTTAAGAATGTTATTTATTTACATTTTAATTAATTTAAACCATTCTTTTATAATTATTATTAATAAATAAAAGTTATATATTAACGTAATCATTATAAGGTTTTTAATGTGATATTTTAAATATATTATTTATTAATATATATTAATTTTAACGATTTTATATAATAGCTTAATAATAACCATTATAATGTTTTTCAAATATATATAAATAATCTCTTTCGATAATTCTATTAATATCATTTAATTTAATAATATTTATAATTAAATATATATTTATATTATATTTTATAACTAAAAAAAATTCTTTTATTTTATTAAGATAAGAATAAATATAATAAAAACTTTTTAATTTATATGTTAAATTATTAAAAATTATGTTAAAATTATCTTCTTTTTAATATTATTATACTTTTATATAATTAATTACGATTTTTATAAAAGTTATTAGTTACTTTCTTTTTAACTTCTTATATTATTCTTGAATTAAATAAGTAAACGTCGTTATGTTTTTTTTTATTAAATTTCTCAAAAATAAATATGTTTTAATTAATTAAAACTTCCACTTTTCTCGCGTTTAATTCTTTAAAAAGTTTAATTAAATAATTAATTTATAATTTACTTCTTTTTTATAAATAATATTAATAAAGTTATAATTATTTTAAGTTTTTAATTTATTTTTATTATTAATAAAACGTCTTTATCCCCTTTTTAATATTACTTATTTAACCGGAAGGTATTTATTTATATTACTTTCATATTTTAATTTTAAATTATTTATGTTTAAATTATATCTTTTTATTACATTATTTTCTCGATATGGTTTAATATTTATTATTCGGAAATTAACTAACTTATTATTAATTTTAATAATATATATTTTACCATCTTAAGTTAATAATATATATAACCTTTTCCATCTTTTATTTTCTCGGTATATTTTTATTTTTAATCATAAAAATAAGTTAAATATATTAACTATATTTAAGGCGTTTTTTATTCTTAATGTTTTAAATATTTACCGTTATATTTTTAACTTATAAATTTCCATTAATACCTTTTTAATTACCATTACACATATTATTAATAAAGGTTTTAAAAATGAGTTATTTATTAATTATAAGTATATCTTAAATATAAAAAACGTTAATATTAAGCCATTTAATTTTATTATATTATTTATAACCTTTATAATCATTTAAAAGATATAATTTACGTTTACATTAATTCTTTAAAAATTATTATAAATTATTTTAAAAGTTTAATATAATGGTTTATAATATTATTTAAATTATTTAATAAAGTTATATATTTCGATAAGTATTTCTTTAATTAAGATTTTAAATCCTTTTATATTCCCGGTAAATTTATTTATAATAAAGTTCTTCCCGACATTAAATATTAAATAATTAAATAATTTTAAATAATTATTAATTTATATTATATAAAAAACATCTTAAATATATTTAATAATTATATCTTTAAAGAATTTAATTATTTAAAATAATATTACCTTATTAATTATATATAACATTGGTTTATTTTTAATAATTATCATATTAACGTATATATTATAATTAAAATTAATATTATTTTTTATTATAAACTTAAATTATTTAAATATATTCTTATATAATTAACATTAATAATAAAACTTATTAATCTTTTTAATAACATTTTAATATAAGTTATTATATCCGGTTTTTATTAAAATCTTATATAATTAATTTATTATTAAATATTTAAATCTTCGATATATTTATTATAATTTTATTTCCATTAAGTAATAATATATAATTCCGATTTTTAAGTTTAATAAAAATCATAAATGTTTTTACCTTTATATAATTAAATAATCCTTTCTTTAATATATGAATATATTACATATATTATTTAACAATATATTTAATTTATTTATATTATAAATATATAATAAGAATGATATATTTATTAACATTATTTAAAATCAAATAATGTTAAATAATATTAAAATATTTATAATATCGATATTATATTATTTTAAGTTATCATTAAATTTAATTAAATACCGTTTTATTATCATTTTATTTAAAATAATATTTAAGTATATTTATTATAAAGTTTTTAATTATGATTTACCGTTTAATAATACTTTTATTACGTTTATATTAAATATTATTCCTTAAAATATTAAATTATACCGGTTTTTTAAGTAAAATAAAATATCTTAAATTCTCGTTAAATATATCGATATTATTTATTCATAAAATATATTTATCTTAATAAAGATATATATTATCGTTTAATTCGTTAAAATAATAATGATTTTATCACCATTAATTTAATTAAAATTAATAATATAATATATTAATAAAATTTCTTTTAATTTATTTTTACCATTTTATTATATAAGCCATTTATTAAAATCATTATTATCATTATTATTATCGTTAAAGTTATTAATATTAATTTTTTTATAATTAATTAAAAATATTACATATATATTATTAATATTTTCGATCTTATATGTTTATATATATCTTTATTAATTCGTTTATTTATTTTTATACTCTTTTATAAAATATTTTATAAATTAATAACTTAATTTATTATATACGAAATATTTTTTATGATTTTTAAATTATATTTATCGACTTTAATATCTTTCGTAATTTCATAATTAATTTTATTTTCTTTATTTTTAATTTTTACCATATTTACGGTTAACTTATCATCGATTATAATATTTATTAATAAAGTGTTAATTTATTACCGCTTTTTAATCACATTGATAAATATTTCCGGTTATATTTTTAAAGTTTAAATAAATATCTTTAAATATATTAATTAATTATTATTATTATTATTATTATTATTATTATTATTATTATTATTTATATACCGGTTATCTTATTTACTTTCTTTAAAAAGAGTTAAATATATAAATTTATTACTCGGTAAAAATTTAAATAAAAACCATATTTTAAAGAAAACTTATACCGTTTTAATCGTGAATTTATTTTATTACGTAATCGTATTATTTACTTCCTTTTATTTATAAAAGCTTATCTTTTTAATAAAAATGATTATAAAGAAAAGAAAATAAAACGATTATATTTATAAGTTTAAGCTTTAAGCTTTTAAAAGTTTTAAAGTTTTTAAGCTTATTTTATTATTATAATATAAGTTATTTATCTTAAATATTATTTGGTTAATTTATTTATAATATTTTTTATGGCTTTATTATCATGGTTATAAGTTTATTAAGTTTAATTCTTTATTATTAATATGTAATTATATCGGTTTTATCTTATTTTTAATATTATATTACTTCTTTTAATATTATAATTAAAATTATTTTAAACATTATTAATAATTTCCTTTTTAAGAATTATCGTATAATAATCTTAACTTTTTCTTAATTTAATAATGTTTTATAATAATTTTATTTTATTATTAATAATTTTAAAGTTAATTATTTACGTAATATAAGTTTTTCGGTAATAAATCGGTTATATTTTATGATAATATGATATGTTATTTCTTTATCGTTATATTTATAACGTAATATTATAAGTTTTAACATTTTTCTTTTAAATAAGAAAGCTTTTAATCCAATTTTCTTTATATATATTTATATTAAGGTTAAAATTTTATATTTCCATAATTCATAATATTAATTTTTAATCTTTATTCTTTTTAATAATGTGTTAATAATAGGAATATTCCGGCTTTTATTTATATTTATTTATTATTTCTTTTATAAATTAATTATCGTTTTTATTAAGTTATTCTTTTTAATTTATCCTTTAAGTTATATTATTTTTAATCCAGCTTTTTATATGTATCTTTTTAATAATTCTTTATTATTTTCTTATTTAAGCTTTCTTAATTTTCTTATCTTAAATTTATTTTTTTTAATATATTTTTTAACCAGTTGATTATTTTCTTTTTTACGTCGATTATTATTTTATTAAAGCTTAAAATCTTTACCTTATTTTCGAATTTTGTTACCTTTATATTTAAGTATAAATTAAGTAATAAATATTTTATTTCGCTTTTTAATTAAGTTATAAAGATAACTTTAAATGTTCCGGTTACTTTTTAAAGGTAGTTTAATTATATAAATTTAAGTTTTTTTATAATCTCTTTTATTTTATTCTTATAATTGATAATGTATTAAATAATTACCTTATATATTATTATGTTTTATATTATTTTTATATAGATTTCTTTTATTTTAAAAACGTTATATCTTTAAATAAATATTATTAACTTAAATAAGGTATATTTCTATTTCTTTATCTTAATTTTTATAATTTTTAAGTATTTTTTCTACCTTAACTTCTTATCGAATATTATATTTAAGAATTAATTATTTTCCGTTAGTTTTATTACCATTCCCCTTAATATTATTAATAAACTTTTTAAATTATATATTTTTATAAAGTATATTAATTTGTTTTTTACCGGTATAAATATTATTTTATACCGGTCCATTTATAATTTATAAACGGTAAATATTTATTTTAATTTCTTATAATTTTTTATAATATTTATAATTATTATGAAGAGGTTTATATTATTTACGAATCTTATAACTAAAATGCCTTCGTTTTTTAATTCTTCATAAAATATTATAATATATAAAATAAATAAAATAAGGAATAAAAAAGATCTTTATAATATATTAACGGTAAAATGTTAATTCTTAAATTCTTTCTTATTAAAAATTAATTTTACTTTTTTATCCTTTATAAAATTCTTAATTTATTAAATTATTTATATTAAATATCCTTTTATATATAAAACATATATTATTTTTTTAAAGATAACATTATTAAATATCCTGGTTATATTTAATTATAAAAATGATACCATTATATTATATTTTTATATTAAATAAATATCTTTTATAATTATCTTAATTATAATTTTAATTAATCAATATATTTTATTTCTTATTTATTTTTTTAAGAATAATAAGCTTATTTTTGTAATGGTAATAATTCGGTAAAAAATTATTTTTTCGATAAATTTATTTATTATGTTAAAGAATATTATTAAATAATATATATTTAAAAGGTTTTTTTCCTTTATCATTTTTCTTAATTTAAATAATATAATAATTATTACTTTTTTAAAGATTTTTAAGTAATATTTTTGTTAAAACGATAATCACGTGGTAAGTTATATAAGCCTTAACGTATAGGTTATAAAACATTTATTATTTAAATATTCCCTCACTAATTATATTTTAAATCTTCTTTTACATAATTATTAATTTAATTAATAATATATATATTTAAATATTTAACTTTATCGTATAAATAAACTTTATTATTTAACATTAATTAATGGTTAATTAATAACGTTAATTATAAAATAATAAGGATTTTATTAAGAAGAATAAAATAGTTAATTATAATTATAATATTCCGATAAGAAGAGATAAAAATGTAATGAAAACTTAATCGCTTAATAACGAATAAACCGAATTATTATCTTATATTAATTAAACCTTAAAGCGTTTTTATATATTAAGAAATTAATGTTTATTACGTAAGAATAATAAATCTTAATTAGGATATATTAACTTTCAAAACTTTATTATAAAATTAAAGGAATTAATTTATTAAAGATAAATAATTTATTATTATAATTCTTACTTATATTTTATTTTAATATATTTTACTTTAATATATCTTATATTTATACTTAAATTTATAATTTTATATATTATAATAAACCTTTATATATTATAAATCACGTTAAGATTTTTCGTAATTTCTCCCGAAATTGTAAAATTATATATTAAAAACTTTACTTCCGAGACTTTAACTTAATAACCGGTAAATTTAACAATTATATATATATAACCTTATATCTTTATAACTTATACTTTTTACATTTTTACATTTTAGTTTAAAAACTTATAATTTATGTTTAAAAATCATTTTAAATATATATTAAATCTATATAAACGTTATATTAAATTTACTTATTTTATATCATTTCGCATAAACATTTTAATTTATATTAAATATATATTCTTATTTTTAACTTTATACTTAATATATAAATAAATAAATTAAATTATACTTTAATTAATAAATAAAAATAAAGGTTTATATTTTCTCAAATATAAATTTATATTTTCTTAAGTAAATATTTTAAATTTATATTTTAATATATTTTCTTTTTTAATATATTTTATTTTTTCTTACGTACGTTTTTTAATATCCTTAATAAATTTCTTAAATATATATATAACATTTTTTAAAAAATATTTTTTATCTTTTTTATAACTTATATTTTTTTTTATTTATGATGTTTATTATATTTAAAAATTAATATAACTTTAAAAAATTAATCATTTACATATTCTTATTTATTTTTTTATAAATATGGAAATAACTTATTTTATTATGTATAATTTATATAAACTTTTTTTAAACTTTTCGTTATTATGGTAAAAAAAATAAAGGATTATATGTGATATAAATATGCCGACATTATTTTCACCCCTTTTTAAGCGAAAATGGTAAATATGTTAAAACTTAATGTATATATAATCGAATATTTTAATATATACGAAGATAATTTATGTAATAAAAGTTTATAAAAGGTATTTATTAAAGATTTTAAAAGATAAGATAATAATATATTTAAGAATATAATTAAGGTATTTCGGATATTAATTACCAATTATATTAATAATTATGGGATATTTATAAAAAAAGGTATAATTAATAATATAAGAAAATTAAAAAATATAGTTAACGTTAAAAAATTCATTAATTATTTAATATAAAAAATATTAATAAAAACTTAAATATAACTTAATATATTTATAAATATGGTAAATTTATATTATAAATAAATGTTAAAAAAATATATTAAATTAATGAAAAAAGGCGGCTTAAATATATTTAAATTATTTACCGGATAAATATTAATAAATATATCGTAAATATTAATAAATATACTTTAATAAATATTTATAACTTAATTTAGAAATTAATACCTTAAAAGGAATTAATAAGGAATTTAAGTTAATTAAATACTTATATTTATAATTAAGTTTTACAAAAACTTATTACTTAACTTAATGGTTAATTTATCACTTAATTTATAATAAAGTTATATAAATATATAATGGAATTAACCATTAAATTAACCATAAGTTTAACAATAATTTTGAACCTTATAACTTTAAATTTAATAATAACCTTAATTTATATAAACTTAATAATAACTTTAAATAACCCCGGAATAAATATAATAAACTTAATGAGAAACATAATTCTAATAATAATTAATAAATAAATATAAATTAAAGAACCTTACCGATTTTATTAAAATATATAATAATGATATAATAAGATTTAGTAGAGAAAAATATAATATTTTGAGAAATAAACTTAAAACCTTCATTAATTATTATAATATAACTGGTATATCGAAGATTTATTACCATAAAACATTCCCGGTAATATTAAAAAGACATATATTAATTTATTATTATAATTAACTTTCCGAGAAAAGTTATAATTTTATAATAATATAATAGAAAATTAAGGAATACTTTTATATACCAGAAAGTTTATAAATATATATGGTTAAATAATAAAATATAAGTCTTAAAAATATCCAAAAGGATAACTTAAAATTAAACCTCTTTATAATTATGGAAAAGTTAATAAAATAATTATTATACATTTAAAATAAATTAAGTATTAACTATAATAAAAACGTCGATATAAAAACCAGATTATTTATTATTATATAAAGATATATAACGTTTACTTTTATTATTATAAAACTTATAGTTATATTCGAGGTAATTTACTTAAATATTTAAAATATAACCAGATTTATATATTATTATAAACTAATAAATTAAAATTAATATAATATTAATAAAAGATATTATATTAACCGAATATATAAAGGTAATTAAAAATATTAAGGATAAGATCGTAATTATAAAAACTTCTAAAATAGATAACGCCTTAATAATAAATTTAATAATAAACGTAATAATTATAGATTTAATAAGAAATACTTTATATATAGAAAAGAAAGATGTTAATTTATGAAACATTTATTTAAAAAACGGAATGTTAAACATATAATATAAAAATAATATATATAAAAATATAAAATAAGATATATCAATGACGATTATAAGAAATATATATTTAATTAAGAAAGAATTAATTATAATAATAAAGATTTAAATAAAAATAACGATAAAGATAATAAATTTAAAGAATAATATAATAAATATTAAAAAAATGGTAATAATAATTTAATTTATAGATTTAATAAAGAAAATATATTATATTTCATGATATATAATAAAGTTTATAATAAGAAAGTTATAAATATTTTAATAAAATAAATAGGTATATATGTAATGATAAGTTTTAATATCTTTAAAAAATAATTAGATAAAATATTAAAATAAAAGGGAATTAAATTAAAAAAGGATATTTTTATACCTTTAAATTTATTCCTTTTAAAAAAAAGATATTCCTTTATTTTTTAAAATATTTTATTTAACACCGGTATAACCAAAATATCTTTAAGAGATAAACTTTAATTTAAAATATTATAAAAGAAATATTTAAAAATTAAGTTAAATAAATTAATTATTAAAAAATATTTTATTTAGTTCGATAATGAACCAATAAAATATAACTTAAAGATAACATATATTTTTACTTTATTCGGAATTATTTTATTTTAAATAATATTTATTAAAACACCATTTTTATTATATTTAATAAATATGGATAAGTTTAATATATTCCTTAATAACGTGAAAAATATATTTATTTATAATAAAAAGGAATATTTAATTATCCGAAAATAAAGATATTTATAATTTTTATTTAATAATATATTAATAATTATTACTTAATATAATTTAATGGAAATGGAATTCCATTAAATTTATAAACGTTTTAAATATTTTATAATAAGCCGATTTTATCATATCTTTATAAAAGTAAAATATGAAAAAATACATTAAAAAATCATCGAAAAGATTAATAAATATTATCATTAATATTAGATATATGATAATATATTAAGAAAATTTAAATTCATGGTGAAAAATAATGTTATCTTTAATTATAATATTTACGTTAATATAATATATATTAATAAAAAATTAATATTATATATCATTAACTATGGAATATTTTTTAAGCAATATATTTTCTTTTAAATATAATTATTAAAATTATTTAAGATATATTAAAGATAATATAAATTAATATATATCTCGGACCATTAAATGTTATAATTTATGATATAAGAAAGAATTTTATTAATAAAGACTTTATTAAAAACGTTAAAAAAATGTTTATATTTATTAAAAAAGTTCTTATTAAAATATATAATTCAATCAAAAAAATGGAGTAATATTACAAACTTTTATATCATATATATGAAGTCATTTTTAAAGATTTTCAAAAGTTATAAATAAATATATACATTATTTTGTAAATGGTTATAAAAACCATTAATAATATCGTAAGATTTAATAATTTAATCCTTATATTCCTTATATTTAAAATATATTTATAACTTATTAATAAATCTCCATTTAACCCTTCTTTAATAATTTAAGCTATTATAATTAAAAAGGTAATAATTAAAATTTATAAAATTAAAACGAAGAGAAAAATCAAAGATACCTTAAATATAAGAAATAACTTAAATATATTTAATACTTTAAATCTCCCTTTATAATCAAAAATACGTATATATTAAAAGAAAAAAAAATAAACAAAACCATATAAATTAATCGCTAAAAATGGTAAAACTTACACCGTTAAAATTAATAATAAACTAATCAATTTTTAAATAATTATAATAAAATTATATTACTATAAAAAAAATATTTACCCCATAAATTCTATAAGAAAATAATCTTAAACCTGAACTAAAAAATAAATTAAATTTACTTAACATTAAAATATTACCGGAAAAGTCATAAATAATTAAAAAAAAATAAAGATAACTTTTTAGAAATAAAAATAAGAAAAATACTTATTATTTTATAATAAAAAAGGCAAAAAATAAGAAACTCACGATTCATTTTCGTAAAAAAGGTAAAATTACCACTTTAAGAAAACTTTTTAAACTTTTTAATATTAAAGAAATTAATAACTTCATTAAATAAAACGTCTTTTCATTTAAGAAATTTAACCTTATAAAACATACCGGAATTTACATATTTAAATTAAGATTTATATAAGAAATCAAAAAGAAAATAATTAACGTATTATATAAAAAATCACAAATGATCATTTAAAGATATATAAATGAAAACAAAAAGAATATATTAATGTAATCGCTGATAATTTAAAGATTAAATTAATAAATCTTATTTATATTCGCACCCACTTTAATAAAGAAAAAAATAAAAATATAATTATAAAATATTACTTAAATTTATACGTAATTTAAAGATTATTTAAATTAAAAGATTTTAATTAAAATGTCACCATAAATTATTACTAATTACTTAAAAAAAATTATTATAATTATTATTAAATTATTATATAAAATAATAAAAACTAATATTTATTAATAAAATATATATTTTATATAAACATTTCGATATATAACTTATATTTAATAATAACGAAAATAAAAGATTAATTTAATATCGTCGCGATATAAATAAATAATATATTTAATCTCTTTAACGATAAATTCTATAAAACTAAAATTAATAAATTAAAAAAAACCAAGATTAAATTAAACTTTAAAATATTTCTTTAAATAAGAAAATACTTAATCTTTAATGATATTATTATATTTTTAAATAAAAACGATATAATCCATATAATTTAAAAAGAATAAAACATAAAGATTAAACTTATAAAAAAAAGACGTAATAATATTATTACGTAATATATCCAATAATATGCTTAAAAAGCTTTCATAACTTTAACTTATCAACCGGAAATATCTTTTAATTTATTAAAAATAACTTAACATAAAAAACCTGGTATGGAAGAAATTATTAAACTTAATAAAAAACTTAAATAATAATAAGAAAATTTTTAACATAACATAAAATATATTAAATTAAACTTAACAATAATAAAGATTTTCATTTTCATTAATAATTTATTTATTAATAATAAAGATTTAAACTTTTAGATTAAATTTATTATTTTCATTATAAATAAATTTAATTTCGATAACATATTTATAATAAAAAGGAACATATTTTATTAAAATTTTATAAAATATAAATAAATCATTAAAAACATTTTAATAAGTAAAATTTATACCATAAATAATAAAGTTAATATAAGAATATTAATTATTTAAACCGTTAATAAAATTCTTATAAAACTTAATTATTTGAAAACTTTAATTATTATATATATTAATTTATATTTATTATATAAATGTTTAATTAAGTTTAAAATAATAAAGGAAAAACATTTAATAATCGATATTATAATAATAAAAGAATTATATAAACGATGAGAGATTTTAAAAATCAGATGGATTTACGGTAAAAATAATTTAATTAATGTAATAATAAAATCTAATCTTAATAAAACATTATGGATACTTATTAATATTAATAAATTTATTATAAAATTATAAGATTAAGTTAAAAGAAATTAATATAATAATCTTAAAAATGCATAATAACTTATTTAAAATAAAATAATTAAAAATATATAATATTATCTTTTATTTCGTTTAAAATATATTATTTGAATAATAATAAAAAAGAATAAAATTTAAATAATAATAAATTATATAAATATTAACGAGAAAAGTTAATAGCTTTTTAAAGAAAATATTAGTATGAAAAAGAAAAAAATAATTTTAGATTAATATATACTTTAAAGAATTTTATTAAGAATTATTTTATTATTTTACGTAGAAGATAAATCTTAACCGTGGCATTTCGTAACTTAATATAAATAATTTCCATTATAATAACCATTTAATCATTTCATTTATGAACATTTTTACGATGTTTATTAATAATTTAAGTTTCATTTATTATACCTTCGATATAAATATATTGAAAACATTTCTTAACCTTATTTTAAACATTTTTAATAATAACTTATAAATTATTAAGATAATTAATAACGGAAAAATAAAAAAATTACTTATAAAACGTTTATTAAGATTATTAATTATAATATTAAACATATTTTTCACCGTTTAATAATAACGAATTAATATTAAATTATAATTTTTCCGTCCGGTAATACACTAATCGCATTTTATTAATGAAGTTATAATATATTAACAAAACGAAAAAAAAAGAGAATAAAATATTTAAAGATATTTACAATTTATATTAAAATAATAAAAAATAAAATTATCTTTATTATCATTTAAACATCAACCCGAAAAGTTATAATAATAACGTTAACATAACATTAAATATTTAATTATATTAAATTATCTTAAAACCATTATTAAAAAAGATAAAAATTATTATTAAAGATATATTAAAGGAAAATAACTTATATATACTTAATAAAGGTAAATAAAATAAAGAAATAAAAAATAAAGAAAAGAAAAAAAATAATAGAAAAGATAAATTAAACCATGTTAATATAAATGGGATAATATTTTTAAAAGGGCATAATTTCTTTATTTTTACATAATAACGCGATAAAAAAAAAGTTATTAATGTCGGGACGATAATTACGTGGTAAATTATATAAGCTTTAATGTATAAATTATAGAACATTTATTACTCAAATGTTCTTTTACATAATTATTAATTTAATTAATAATATATATATTTAAATGTTTAACTTTATCGTATAAATAAACCTTATCATTTAATAATTTTAATATAAAGTTTTATATAATTATTACGGAAAAAACTTAAAATAATAACTTATTATAAACTTTTCAAAATTTAATAAAGAATATATTTTTTTAAGTATTTTTCATACTTTTATATCTTTTATTATATCTTTTACTTCTTTTTATTTAACCTTTTTTAATATTATAAAGTTATAATTTTATAATTTTTTATAATTTATATTAGTTAAAATATCTTTTATATTTACTTTTAAATTAAAAAAAAACCGGCTCAATAATAACTTATTTTTATCCCGGTAATTTTTCGCTTATAATTTTTTTTAAAAATTCTTATAAAAGATAATTAATTAAAAGTTTTATAAAAGTTATTAACTTTTTAACCTTACTTATCTTTTTAAGTCTTATAATAATTTATTATTTATTAAAGTTTCCGTTATTATTTTTTTAAAATAATCTTTTTTTATTTTTATAATTTCTTTTTTAAAGTTTTTATTAACTTACTTTAAGATATTTTAATACCTTTTTATTTTTTCCACATTTTACCTTTATCTTTATTTTATAACTTCTTTTTTTACGATATTTACCTTTTTCTTTTACCATTTTACTACTTTATTTAAATAACTTTTCTATTATAATGTTATTATTTTCGTAATTTATTAAAGTTTAACGATAAGATATTAAATATATTTATCCATTTTTAAGTTATTATTAAAATTATTTAAAACCTTTATTTTTTAAGCTTTAATAATAATTAAATTTTTATCTAATTTTTTTTACGTCTTCGTTTTAAGCTAAGGCTTTTTTAATATTAAACCATTACTAAGATATATTATAATTTTAAATGTTTTATAATTTAATTTTATTTAATTTAATTATTAAGGGGTGATATATTAAAGCTTTTTATTTATTTATGTTAAGTTTATTATAAAGTTTTTATTCTTTTATTTTTATTTTATAACGTTTCCTTTTTTTATAACGAAAATAAAGCATTATAAAATCGATAAAGTTAAGATCTCGTTTAAGTTTTTTTAGACTTTTTCTTCTTTATCTTAAAATAGGTAATATATATTAAGGTTTTTAATTATTATATTCTTACTTTTTATTCTTTTAAACTTTAAATATAATATAAAGCTTTTCTTTATATTTCTTTATGGTTTAATGTATAAGTTTTATATCGATATTTTCCCGTTTTTAACTTATAAATATGTTATTACTTAATTATAATTTATTTTTTCTTATTAAATATCTTTATTTTAACTTTTATTTATATATATTCTTACTTTATTAAAACCTCCTTAAATTATATAATAATTTTTAATGTTAAGGTAAAATAATTTACCTTATATAAATTTTAACTTTTAAATTATTATAATATTAACGTTATATCGGCTTTATAACGTTTAAGATATAATTCTTTTTCTTTTTCTTACGTTTTAATATATTATCTTAATTTTATTTATTATATATTTTTTTATATTTAATTATTTTATTATGTTATAAGGTTTTATATTAAAGGTTTTAAGCTTACTTTATATTAAATAAAAATTATAATTAAGAAAAAGTTAAAATATTCTTATATTATTTTTAAATCTTCGTTTATATATATTTTAAATTTAAATTTCCTTTTATTAAATATATATTAATTTAAGTTTAAGTTTTAATCGATAATTTATACGTTAAGGTTTATTTATTATGGTATCGTTTCGTTACTTTTCCGCCTTTTTTTCTGTTTAATAACATTTACCATTTTTTAAAATATATATTATATATTTAAATTAATTTATAACTTATATTCCAAATTTACCATATTTTATTTTTCAAATTATTTAAGTTTATAAGTATATACTTTCTTAACTTTATTTTTAACTTCTTAAATATATTTATATCTTTTTTCTTAAACTATATATTTCTTATCGTAATTTTGATATTAAGTCGGTTTTTTATAAATTTTATTATCACCTTTATATATTAAACCGGCATAATGGTTATATTTAACTTATTCTTTATAATATTTAATTATATATCTAAATTTAAAATATTTATAATATTATTTAACTTTAACCTTTTTAAAAAAAAAGTTTATATTAAAAAAGTTTAACTTTTTATATTAAATTATATCAGTATAAGTTTTATATCGTTCCGAAATTAAATACCTTTATAATTATTATCACATATTTAACTTTTATATCCTTCTTATATATTAGTTTAATTTATTCGATTTCTTTAAAATTTTATTATTAAAATTTTTTTAATAAGTTTAACAATAATATATAAACGTTTCATAACTTATCCGCTTTAAAGCTTTTTATTATTATTATAAAAGCTTTATTTATCTTTATTATCTTTATGTTAAAAACGTTTTTTATTTATTCCTTATTTTCTTTATATAATATTATTTTAGGTCGAAATATAATCGTTATATTACCACTTCGTAAATGCCTCGTTATAATTATTTTAAATTTATCGATTATTATATTTATTATTTTTATTATTTCTTTTATATTTTTTATGGTTATTTCTTATAATATATTTCTTCTTTTTATTATAAATTCTTTTAATTTCTTAAATAGAATTATTAATATAAATATTTAATCTTATATAATATTTTTAATTATAATTTTAACTTAATTATTACCCATTTATTATTTAAAGCCGTTTCGGTTTAAATTCGTTATAAATAATTCGTTTTAAATGGTTTTTATAATATCGGTTTTAAATAATATTAATACCTTCGTTATATTTATTATCGATTTGATATGATTTAAGTTTATTTAAATTTATTATATAATTTCTTATTATATTTTTCTTATTTCTTTTTTATTTCTTCCTTAATTATTTCCATTAATTTATTAAAAAATGCTTTAATTATATCGATTTTATTTTCGCGTATTTATTTTCTTTTATTTTTATTATAATTATCGCTTTTATTACCTTAAATAATTAAGAATAAATCGATAATATTTTATACGTCTTTTATAAACGTTATTACGCCGATATCTTATATTTATATTACGATTTATATCTTATAATATTTTAAATTAATTAAGTATTATATATTAAGTTTCGTTAATACTTTATATTATTACTTTTTTATTTATTATTAACTTAATCCGCTTATTATTTAATGTTATTATAATGGTTTTTTAAACTTTAAAGCTTTATTAAAAAGGCCTTAAATATAAAATGAGTAAGTTTCTTAAATATAAAATGAATAAATTTCTTAAATATAAAATAAATAAATCTTTTATATATAAGATAAATAAATTTTTTAGCACTTATTTTACCTTTAAGAAATACTTAATCGGTATCTTTAAAAAACTGATTTAATATCTTTCTTAACCATTAACTTTTTAATGTTAATGCGGTAAAAACTTAAGAAAGCTTTTAAGTTAAATAATCGTATAATCGGTATGTTATATAATTTAAATATAAAACGAGTAAATCTCTCCTCGTTATATTAATTAATTAAAAGAATATATAATTAAATATTAAATAATTTAAAATTATAATTATTATTCCTTCTTTTAAATTAATATCTTTATAATAATTAATTAATAATCTTTTATAAATATATTAAATTAACATAATTAATATTTTAATATATTTTAGTAAATTTTTCTTAAAGTTCTTTATAATTATGATATAAATTAATATTATATATTACTTATTTATATATATTTATTAATTTTTAATCATATAGAAAAATGATTTAATATAAATAATTATATCCTTAAATCTTAATCTTTTATTAATTAAATAATCGAAATAAAATTATTAAACTTATCCGGTTAATATTATTAAAAGTTTATTTCGGTAATTATAAGGTTTTATATTAACTTTATAACATAAATCTTTGAAGATTTTAATCTTTTTATCGAAGATATTATATTTATTTTCGTTAAACTTTTATTTATCATGATATATTTTAATAAGATTTATAAATCCTTAAGGTAATATTAAGTATAAATCTTTTATATCTTTTTTATTAACGTTATAATAATTTTTATATCCATTTTTAAATAAATTATTATTAAGACCGATATTATTAAAGTTATTAAAGTTATTAAAACTATTAAAGCCATTAAAATTATTAAGGTTAAAAGGTTTAAAAGGTTTAAAAAAAGAAGGTTTAAATTTATAAAATATTTTAAATAAGTTAAAAAAGCTAAAAAAGTTAAAAAGATTAAGTTTATTAATATTATTATTATCATTATAGCCATTAAAATTAAAATCATTAAGGTTAAGATTAAATAAAGCTTTAAAAGATTTATTACCATATTTAATATTTTTCTCGATTTTATCATCGGTTTTATTAATTCTTAATAACGTTTAAAATTTACATTATATTAATATAAATAAATTTAAGAGAAATATTCTTCATTATTATTATTTAAATAATTATAATTTTATTAATAACATTATTAAATTATTATAATTTTAATTATTATTCATTATTAATAATAAAGTAATTATTACTTAAACCTTATTTTTCTATAATTTTAAGTTAAGTAAATTTATATAATAAATATTTTTTTAAAAAAGATTATAAATATTAAATCGTTATTTATTAATAATATAATGTTTAAAGTTATTTAATTTATCGGTTTTCATTTATTATTATATTATTAATTTTAATGTTTAACTTAACGTTTCGTTATTATTAAGATTAAATTTCTTCATAAGATAATTTTTAATTATCTCCTTTTTTTACTTTTTTAAATATCTTATATACCATAAATTCTTTATATTATAAAAACTTTTCGAGGTTATATTTAATCATTTTTTTATTTCCTTATTTATTATAAATATAAAAATAATTTATTATACCATTTTTTTATCACGTTAAAGTTATTATATTTATCCGGGATATATACTTTATATTTTTTAAAGTAAATAATCTTAATTATCCGGAAATATTTAATCATTTTTAAGAAATATTTTATACTTATTTTTTAAAATCTTATTTAAATATTTCTTAAAATGTTTTATTATAAAGTTATTCCTTATAAATTAAAAAGGTTTAAGTAAAGAATATATTAACTTTAATTTAAATAATATTTAAAACTTTATTAAATTTTAATATTATTATAACGTATATTAATATTATATAAAACTTAAAGGTTTATATTATCATACCATTAATTTATTATAATGTAAAAAGTTATAAAAAAACGTTATTAAAATTATAGGAATATTATAATAAAAGAAAGAAAAATATAATAAAACATTAATAAGGTTGCCATTATAAGAAAAATAAATTCTTTTATTAATTTATAAAATAAATAAACTTTATATTTTAAAATTTATAATAAATATTTTATTCCTTAATAATATTATAAAGTTATAAACATTAAGTTTAAGTTTTTATATATTTAATATATATTTAATATATATTCTTACTTTTCATATTTAAGAAATAATTCTTAAATAATTCTTTATTATTAATTTATTAAATAAAGTCTTAAATAATTAATAAACTTAATAAAAGTTTTTCATATATATTATTAAAGGATAAGTTAAAATTAAGCCTATTTAATATTAACGCTTATAATAAAACTCATATGTAAAAAATATGTAACCGTTTTAATAAAAGGTTAAAAATTAAACATTATTAAAACATCATTATTTTATATTTATTTAATAGTTATTATGTTATATATTTTTAATATTCATTTTATATATGAATTAAATTAAGGGGCTTTTTTTATAATATAACGTTTTATACTTATTAATGTAAATCGTTTAATTATAAAATAAACATGTAATAACATTAAAAAATGGGATAATATTACCCGTAAATAATAAAGGAATTGTCATTAAAATGAAACAACTTTATAATAAAAGTTTAATTAAATATAAAATATTTTTACTTAACATTTTATATAAAAGAAAAAAGGATAATAACGGCGTTAAATTAATGACCTTTTTAAATAATCTTAAGGTTAAGTTTTTGCTTAATAATTATAAAATAAATAAAGAAAAAACCTTATATATAATTATATACTTAAGGGAAATGATAATAAAGCGGTAATAAAGATATATTATAAACTTTATTAAAGAATTAAAAGATATCCTTTAGTTAAAAATGGAAAGTTAATTATATAATTTAATGAGAAATGAAGATTTATAAATATTTAACGCCTTTATAATAATATAAGAGTTACGTTAAAAATTAATGGAAGGATTTAATATATTTTTAAAGCGATTTAAAATTATCGAAATAAAGGATTTAAAGTAATATTTGAAAAAAGAATAAAATATTAAACTTATTAATTAAGTTAAATTTAGAATTAAAAAATGAATATTTAAAAAAGTCTTTATTAAAAATCTTAAATAAGCTTGAAAATAAAGTATAATTATTCGAAATTATCTTAAAAAAATAATATAAAGATTATTAAAATTTACCCCGAGATATAATTAAGGAAAAAAGTAATTTTACAGCTTTATAATAAATTATTAACTTAAATATAATTAAAATTAAGAAAGAATTTAATTAAAGTTAAAAATTAATATCGTTTAATAATAAAAACGTTAAGATTTTATAAAAGTTAAACGGTTATTTTAATTATGGAAAAAAAAGATATCGTAAATTTAATTATCTTAAAATTTAATATTTTAAATGTAAAGAATTTAGTTATTTTATATTAAAGTGTTTATAATAAGATAATATTAATTATATGTTTAACGTAAATAAAACCTTTCTTAAGATAAAAGAAATAAAGAATTTATAATAAAATGAAGATTTTTTATATAACCGGTTTAAAATAATAATAAAGTTATAAATAAGAAAATAATGGTTTAATTTAAAAACTTTTATTAATATAAGATTTGATTATAATATAATCATTAATAAATATATAATGGTAAATTCGTTATAAAATTTATTATAAAAAAGGCCCTTTAGTTTAGTTTATATGTAAAGTGAATGTTAAAAATATATAGCGTGATAATTATTAAGTAGGTGTAAAGTAATGGTGTTTTAATAATGTTTAACTTTTAACTTTTTGTCGAGGCGATTATGTGTTTTTTATATATGAGTTTTATTATAAGCGTTAATATTAAATGGATTTAATCTTAACTTATTCTTTAATAGAGTTATCTTTTGCCGTCATATTTTTATTTTTAAGAGTTATTGATTTATTAAGTCTTTACGATAAAGTTGGTATATATTAATAATTACTTTCTGTTTTTTTATTTATGTTAAGCATTTTTTATTATGAATGTTATCATCGTTATGAATAACATACTTATTCTTATATATAGTTTCTTTATTTCTTTAATTTATATTTACTTATATAAGGTTATTAGGCCTTCGTTATATTTTTGTTTTATTTTTTTTTTCTATAATAATATGAATCCTTTTTATATCATTTATTTACCGATTTATTTCTTAATTTTTTATTATAACGTTATGGTTAATAAATAAGAACTTTGCCTTAAAATATATTAGCATTATGTATACCACATGGTTAATTAACGTGAAGATAAGTTTATTAATTATAATTATGTTAAGATAAAAGATGAAATAATCCTTTAATTTCCTCGATATAAAATTTAATTAACTTTTCTTAAATGGTTTCAATAAATATTATAAATATTATATATATAAGAAGCTTTATAAACTTATAAATTCCCAATTTTACATCGTTATTATGTGGTTGTTAATTTAATATAACTTAATTTTTATTAAATAATAAAGTATTAACTTACGTTTTTTATATTATTTTTAAGGTTAATGTTGGTAATTATATTATAAATTCTTCCCGATTTTTCTGTTATTTTATAATTAATTAATTTTAAAGAAGTTATTAAGGTGGTATAATTAATTTTACGAAAAGTTTTATAAGTTATTAAGAATAATCATAATATAAATAAGTTATAACGGTTGGAATATTAACGTTACTTAACTTTCGAAAAAAAAAAACGGAAGTAAATTTATGATAAATAAATATTTAAGGTTAATAAAACTATATAAGAGGTTTTTTAAACTTTTAGAATAGAGTTATATATATTTTATGATAATTTTATTGGTTTTTTTAAAGATATTAATCGATTAATTAAACATTTCATTACGATATATTTCCTTTATTTAAATCTTCTTTATTTTATTATTATTTCGCGTTAATTTTATAAACTTTTATTAATAATACAATTATCCTTAATTTTTTTAATCTTACCGGTTTTACCGGTTTTATCAATCCCTTAAGTTTTATAAATCTTCCGGGACTTTTTAAACTTAAAAGGCCTTTATAATTTTGTTAATAATTATTATACTTTTTTATTAAATAATTTAGAGCGGTAAGTAATTAATAAGTCGTTAATATATTAACGTTATATTTTATATATTAGTTTTCATATAAATGACGTTATTTTTATTTTTAAAGCGTTTTTTATAAGTTTTTTTTACATTATTAAATATTTTTAAAACCGGTTCTTATAAATCATCTTTATTATTAAATCTTAACCATTTAATAAAATATTATTTATTTTTACCTTTATTTTTATGACTTAAAATTATTTTTATATCATATATATTATCTTCGTTAAGGTTTACCTCTTATTCTATTAAAACCTCATTAAGTTTAAATATAAATAACTTTAAAATATTTACATTAAATATATTATATATCTTATATTTTAACAATAATTTAAACTTATATACTATTCAATAATAATTTATAACTTCTTTTACCTCAAAAAGGTTTAAATATTTATTCGTTAATTTTTTATTAAGTCATTTTTAATTTATATTCTTCATAGAAACCATGACTTAATCCTTTTTATTAAACGTTTTTTATAATTTATCTTTATTATACCATTTCATATACGCCTTATTAAAGTTATATAATAACGTCATTACCTTTTCTTTATCCTAATAAATTCTATTTATTAATTCCACGCCTTTAATTACATTTTAGCTTAAGATTAATATTGCCAAATTATTAAATTTCTTTAATATAAACTTTATATATAAATATGTTAATATTTATTTATATATTAAATAAATTAAAATGTTATATATTTATTTTATTAATATAAGCTTTTTTACTTAATTAAATTATTTATAATTATAAAAGGTTTATAAATAATATTTTAAGTTTTAATTTTACTTTTTTATTTACTTATTCGTTTAAGGATGGTAAATAATATTTAACCATTTTTTTATTATTAAGTAATGACATAATATAAATTAAAATTTACTTATAAATAAAGATCCCTTATCCAATATTATCTTTTTTAAGAATTTCATTCGCGGGAAGATTTTTATAAAGAATATATTGGTAAAACCATTAATAATTAAATTTTTTATAACTATTATATATAATATATATTTCGAGAAATGGTTAACAATAATTAAGATATTATTATAATATCAACCATTTAATAAAATTACTTTGGGAAGTTTAATAATAAAATTTAAAGATATTTCTTTTCCCAAACCTTTTAATATAAATAATGAATTTAACTTATCATAAAATAAATATTTCTTCGCTTTTATTCTTTAACAAATAACGTAACTATTTATATAATTTTTTATATCATTTCTTAACTTATCTTAATAATAACATTCCATTAATTTTAATATCATCTTTATTACCCTTTAATAACTTAATAAAAATACGTTATGATAATTATATAATAACTTTCCTTTTATTATTATTAACACATATATTCAATTTTTATATTTAAATAAATCTTCTTTATTAATTTCTCATATAAGTAATATAAGGTTATGGTTAAACCGTTTTATATATTATTTTTCTTTAATAATAAAAAGGTTTTTTCTTTATTCCTTTTTAATCTTTTTTAAGAAAAGTTAACTTAATATATCCCTTTTTATTATCATTACCTTAACCATACTATATTTATAAATATCCCATTCTTAACTTTTAATATATTCATTACTTTTTTAAATTTTAAAGATTTCTTAACTATTTTTAAACGTTTTTAAAAACTTTAATAATACCTTTTAAATCTTACTTTAATATTTTAATAATAAGGTATATATTCCTATAACTACTTTATTATTTAACATTTTAAGGTCATTTATTATTACGTTATAACTTTCTTAATTATCTTAAAACCTTTTTTAAAACTTTGGTAAAACGTTTTTATAAGCTTTAATTTTCCTTTTAACATCTTTATAATTTAATCGACGTAACATATCATTAATTAGGTTAAAATTCCCGGGTTTATATATTATTTAAAAGTTAAAATTAACTAAAGTTTTTACTTATCTTACTTACCGGTTACTTAATTTTAGTTTTAATATAATATATTATAAATTTAAATAGTTCATTAATATATTTATTTTATCTTTAAAATATATAAAGTAATGCCTCCATTTTTTAAAAACATTAATTATAATTAATATCTTAACGTTAAATATGATATAATATACCTCATTACCATATAACTTCTTAAATATAAAGGTAATTAAGTGTCATCTTTCTTTGTATAATTATGATAATATCACACCAATAATTTATTATAATATGTTTATTTTTACTTTAATAAATAACTAGGTATTAAAATATTTTAAAATAAACGCTTTTAAAAATAATAACCTTAATTTCATAAATACCTTTAATACTTCCGTTAATAACTTAAAATATAATAACAATTTTCTTTTTAAAAACTCCGTTAATAAGGTTATTATTTTAGAATATCCCTTAATAAACCTTTTATAAAACTTAATAAAGCTTAAAAATACCTATATTTTATATATGTTATAAAATACCAATTATTTTAATATTACCAATACTTTCTTTTTATCTATTTTAATGTTTTTTAGAATTATTATAAACTTTAAAAAGGTTATTTTTTTTATATAAAATTTACATTTTATTAAATTAACATAAAACTTTTATTCCCTTAATTTTTCGAGTACGTTTCGAATATATTATAGGTATAATGTTTTGTTATTAAAGTAAATTAAGATATTATTTAAATATATAATATAAATTATATTTATTAACCTTAATAATACTTTATTAATATAATTTTAAAATATGATTAACGTATTAAAAAGGTTAAATGATATTATTAAATACTTAAAATAATTATACTTTATTTTAAATATAATCTTCTATTTATTCCTTTTTTTAATTTTAAACTAATAATATATATTTTTTAAATTAAACTTTATAAATAAGATAACCCTTATTAAACGGTTTAATATTTTATTAATTAATGGGAAAATTATATAATCCTTATGAATTATCCAGTTTAACATTTTATAATTAATATAAAGTTGTAATTTCTTTCTTAATTTTAACATGAATAAAATGGGTAAATTAGCGGAATTTTTAAAAAATTAAATCCACCTTTTTCGTAAAACGTTATTAATATATTCTTTTAAGGTTTTTAATTTTACTTTAATTAATAAGTATATAAATTTATAAGGTAATTATTTATTAGCTTTAAAATTGATAACATAATCTTAATTTTAATATTTAGGTAAGATAAATACTTTATTAATATTAAATACATCTATAAAATTATTATAAGTTAAAAATAAAATAAATATTATATTATCATTATTATATTAAAAAATAAAACATTTTCTTTTTAAATTTCCTTCCCTTTATATTAAAGTTATTATTAAAGTTATCATTTCGTTAAAATCCCATAATACCTTCGTTATTTCTTTACGTTCATTTATTAAAAAAATATTTCCTTTCCTTATATAATAATATTATTAACAACTTTAATTTTTAAATATAATATTTATATTATTAATTTAAAGTAATTTTAAAAAGACGTTATATTTAAAGTTTTAATTAATAACTTCGACTATATAAAAGGTTTGCTATTTGAAACTTTAATTATTTTAAGCTTTTATAATGGTTAATAATTTCTTTAACATCTTTTTTTCTTTATATAAGCTTTTTACTTAATTACTTATTTATAAATTTTAAAGTAAGTTTACCATTATATACTTATTAACGATTATATTATAATTAGATCTCATATTAATAAAGGCTTTTAAGTTAAATTATTATCCTCTTATTTATAACTTTGTTATTATCTTAAAATGGTTACATAAAAGGTCCTTTTTTTATTATAAATTTTTTATTTCTTTTATCTCGAGAAAGATTTTATTTACATTTAACGTATAGTTAATATTATTTTATTATAAACACTTTAATATAAAATAACCAAATTCTTTACATTTAAAATATTAAATTTTAAGGTAATTAAATTTACAATATCCCTTTTCTTTATAATTAAAATAATTATTTAATTTTTACAAAACTTTTATGTTTTCGTTATTAAACAATATTAATTCCTAGCTTTAATTAAATTTTCTCTTAATCTTAATTATATTTAAGTTGATAATTCGCTATAAAACCATAAGATTACTTTTTTCCTTAATCATATTTCGGGGTAAGTTTTAATGATTCTTTCATTACCCCTTTAAAATAATTTTAAATAATCGCATTTTATTTTCGAGCTTATTTTAAGTTTTCGGTAAAGATCCTTTTAAATATTTATTTTTTAATTCCAGATTTAACTTAATTAATAAGTTTAATACCTTATTTTTTTCCAAGTATTATTCTAGGTTTTTTACTTTAATAATTTTAAATCATTTTAAAAATATATTAAACCTTTTTATTAATTCTTAACGTAATTTTTATATTATTATAAAAACATCAAATATTTACGAATTTTTATTTCCTATTAAATTATATAATTAACTTTTTATCTTTAATTAAAGGATATTTTTCAACTTTTTAACCACATTCATAATATATCTTTATTACCACTTTATTACTATTTCCTTTAAGCATATAATTATATATAAAGTCTTTTCTTTATTTATCTTATAATTATTAAGTAGAAATTTAACCTTAAAACCCTTTAAAAAGGTTATTAATTTAATACCATTATTATTTTTTTTTCTTTTATATAAAATATTAAATAAGGATATTTTATATTTAATTAAATTTTTATTATAAAATCGTTTCGTTTTAATAACAATTTCTTTATCATTTATGGATAATATTATCCCATTTTTTAAAACGATTAATTATTCGATCTTTCATTTCTTTAAATTTTTAGCTTGGATTTTTATTATTTCCTTATCAAACTTTAATTTTAATATTATTATTAAATCGTTAAGTAGTAAAGTTATTGTTATTATATTTAGAATTATGTTTCTTATAACCTCATTATTAATTTGGTTTTTTAAAAGTTAATGGTTAATAATATTATTAGAATTTTCTTTATTTAGGTCGGCTCGGAATGGTGTTTTTTCTTTAAAATGAATATTGATAATTATTTTTCAACGTTGGTATATGTTTATTTTATGGTTAAATAGTTTACGTTAATAAGTATAAAGTATTATATTATGAGAAAAGCTTTTTAATTTAATTTATATGTAAAGTAAATGTTAGAAATATATAATATGGTAGTTATTAAGTAGGTATAAAGTAATGATATTTTAATAACGTTTAATTTTTAACCTTTTATTAAAGTGGTTACATGTTTCTTATATATAAATTTTATTATAAACGTTAATATTAAATAAGCTTAATCTTAACTTATCTTTTGATATTTATAAATAAATAATTAAGTAAAAAGCTTATATGGAAAAAGAAAAATATTAAGGAAATTATTAATTATTATAAAAACTTAAAATAATTAAAGGTTTAAATAATGAACTTTTTATATAATTGAAATTATTAATTAAAATTATAGATATAATATTTTTTTAAGGTTATTTTAAGTTAATAACGTGGATATTATATTTAAAAGTTAAAGTTATTAATGGCATTATTATATAAAAGAAGGAAATATTTCTTTAATAAATAAGTATAAAGAAATAATAAAAATATTATAAGATTTTAATAAAGCGGTAACCTTAATAATAACTTTAATATAAAAGGAAGGAAATTTAAAAAAAAGGTATTTCACTTTTTAATATAATAATAATAATATAATATTTATTTTATTTATAATTTATAATGATTTTATAAATATATTTAATATTAATAAAGTATTTATTTTATTTAAATATTAAGATTAAAATTATGTTATTAATCTTAAAATTAATAAATAATCATTTTATAAACTTATATATTTATTAATTAAGGTAAAATTAAAAACTTTAAAAAAATATATCGATAACGTTTTATAAAAAAAGTAAATTCGACCTTTTAAGAATTCCGTTAATTCGTTTATTTTATTCATATTAAAATTAAGAAGAAAATTACAATTTTATATCAATTATAAAACATTAAATTAAATAATTTATAAAGATTATATAACTCTTTTATTAATTAATAAAATATTAAATTATTTAATAAGAGCCATTTTATTTATAAAGTTTAATTTAAAAGATATATATTATTAATTTAAGATTAAGAAAAGGAATAAATAAAAAACCACATTTAAGATAAAATATAATCATTTTAAATATTTAATAATGTTATTTAACTTTTTTAATATGTTGGTTATATTTTAGAATTATATTAATAAAGCCTTATTAAGGTTAATAAATATAATTTATATTATATATTTGGATAATATCTTAATTTATTTTAATAATAAAATATCACATTTATAATATATTTAAAATATATTTAAAAGATTAAAAGAATGGAAATTTTATATTAACTTAATAAAATATAAGTTTTATATAAAGGAAATAACCTTTTTAAAGTTTATAATATTATTATTATTTATATATCGGTTACCTCATTTACTCTTTTTAAAAGAAATTAAATATATAAATTTATTACTTAATAAAAGTTCGGGTAAAAATTATGTCCCAGAAAAAACTTATACCGCTTTAATTATGAATTTATTTCATTACGTAACCATATTATTTACTTCCTTTTATTTATAAAAACTTACTTTTTTAATAAGAATAATTATAAAAAAAAGAAAATAAAACGATTATATTTATAAATTCAAACTTTAAACCTTTAAAAATCTTAAAGTCTTTAAGCTTATTTTATTATTATAATATAAGCCATTTTTAATATAATAATATAATGGTTACCGTTTAAAAATACCTTTATTTTTAAATTATTTCCTTTCTCCCCTTTTTTAATTAAAACATTTATTAATTTAAACTAAAAATATACCTTTTTAAAGGTTAATTATACCTTTATTACTTAATTTCTTATATAAAATTTATTATATTCATAATTTATTATAAATTAATTATAAATAACTTCTTCTTTATAACCTTTTTAATCCCGAATTATCACTTTAACATTCTCGATATAATATACTTAAATCCTTTATAAAATAAACCTTTCTTTATTAATTTTCTTTATATAATTTATATTTATCATACCTTTAAAAAATATTATCTTAATTTTAATAATATTATTACCTTTAAATATACTTTTTATAATTTTTTTATCATTATTTATAACGTTTATAAAAGCTATAATAATAAATATCGCCATATAAATTACCCGGCTTTAAATCGGTAATGATTTAATTAATTAACTTCTTTTTCTTTTAAGTTACCATTAATATATATAATAATGTCGTTATTTTTTACGTCTTTTTTAATTAAATCATTTCCTTTTTTACTTTAACTCTCGTTTTTAATAATAACGTTATTTTAAATAATTTAAATCATTTATATTAATTCCGTTATAATTTTCGGATCGATATTATTTAAGTTTATTTCCGTTTATTTTCCGGTTTTTATATAATTAAGAAAATTTATCACTTATCTTTTCATTTATATATTATAAATAAAGTTAAATCTTCCTTATCTTATTTTATTTAAATATAATAATAATACTTTTACTTATAATTTCGACACTTTATAAATAATTATCTTAATATAAATGTTCTTATTTTTCTTTATATATTTTCCGTTAATTAATTATTCCTTAAATGAAAATTAACCGACGTTATTATTTTAAAGCTTTAACATATTAACTATTACTTAATGATAAAAATTATTAACATTAAAAATATATTAAATTTATATTCTTAATAAAAGTAAAACGGGTTATATTTAATAAACTTAAAATATAAAAAGATTATATTTTCCTTAATAATTATCCTTTATTTCTTAACAAAAACTTTTAATCTTATCATTTATATTATTAACTTTTAATAATATTATAAATGTTTTAAATATTATTTAATTAATTTATTTATAACACTTTTTATAACCTTATTATTATAGTTATAAATTCATTAAATTTAATTTTCCGCCATTAATATATAACTATATTAATTTTATTTTACTTTTAATATTATATTACCTCTTTTAATATTATAATTAAAGCCACCTTAAATATTATTAATAACTTTTTTTTTAAGAATCATTATATAATAATCTTAACTTCTTTTTAATTTAATAATATTTTATAATAATTTCATTTTATTATTAATGATTTTAAAGTTAATTATTTATATAATATGAATCTTTTAATGATAAATTGGTTATATTTTATAATAATATAATATAATATTTCCTTATCTTTATATTTATAATATAATATTATAAATTTTAACACTCTTTTTTTAAATAAGAAAACTTTTAATCCGATTTTCTTTATATATATTTATATTAAGATTAAAACTTTATATTTTAATAATTTATAATATTAATCTTTAATCTTTATTCTTTTTAATAATATATTAATAATAAGAATATTTTAACCTTTACTTATATTTATTTATTATTTCTCTTATAAATTAATTATCATTTTTATTAAGTTATTTCTTTTCAATTTATCCTTTAAATTATATTATTCTTAATTTAATTTTTTATAAATACTTTTTCGATAATTCTTTATTATTTTCCCATTTAAACTTTTTTAATCTTTTTACCTTAAATTTATTTCTTTTTAATATATTCCTTAATTAATTAATTATTTTCTTTCTTATATTAATTATTACTTTATTAAAACCTAAGATTTTTACCTTATTTTCAAATTTTGCCACCTTTATATTTAAATATAAGTTAAATAATAAATATCTTATTTTACTTTTTAATTAAATTATAAAGATAATTTTAAACGCTTTAATCATTTTTCGGAAATAACTTAATTATATAAATTTAAATTTTTTTATAATCTTTTTTACTTTACTTTTATAATTAATAATATATTAAATAATTATCTTATATATTATTATACTTTATATTATTTTTATATAAATCTTTTTTACCTTAAGAACATTATATCTTTAAATAAACATTATTAACTTAAATAAGATATATTTTTATCTTTTTACTTTAATTTTTATAACCTTTAAATATCTTTTTTACTTTAATTTCTTATTAAATATTATGCTTAAAAATCGGCCACTTTCTATTAATTTTATTACCGCTCCTTTTAATATCATTAATAAACTTTCTAAATTATATATTTTTATAAAATATATTAACTTGTTTTTTATCGATATAAACATTATTCTATACCGATTTACTTATAATTTATAAACGGTAAATGTTTATTTTAATTTCTTATAATTTTTTATAATATTTATAATTACCGTGAAGAAATTTATATTATTTATAAATCTCATAATTAAGATACCTTTATTCTTTAATTCTTTATAAAATATTACGATATATAAAATAAATAAAATAAAGGATAAAGGAAATCTTTATAATATATCGGTAATAAAATATTAACTTTTAGATTTTTTCTTATTAAAAATTAGTTTTATTTTTTTATCCTTTATAAAACTTTTAATTTATTAAATTATCCATATTAAATACCTCTTTATATATAAAACATATATCATTTTTTAAGGATAACGTTATTAAATATTTTAATTATATTTAATTATAAAAACGACGTTATTACGTTATATTTCTATGTTAAATAAATATTTTTTATAATTATTTTAATTATAACTTTAATTAATTAATATATTTTATTTCTTATTTATTCTTTTAAAAATAATAGGTTTACCTTTATAACGATAATAATTCGGTAAGAAACTATTTTTTCAATAAATTTGCTTATTATATTAAAAAACGTTATTAAGTAATATATATTTAAAAAGTTCTTTTCTTCCATCATTTTTCCTAATTTAAATAATATAATAATTACTATTTTCTTAAAGGTTTTTAAATAATATCTTAATATAAAACTTTATATAATTATTACGAAAAAGGCTTAAAATAATAACTTATTATAAGCTTTTAAGAATTCGATAAGGAATATATCTTTTTCAAATATTTTCCATACTTTTATATCTTTTATTATATCCTTTATTTTTTCTTATTTAACTTTCCTTAATATTATAAAGTTATAACTTTATAATTCCCTATAATTTATATTAATTAAAATATTTTTTATATTTACTTTTAAATTAAGAAAAAACCAGCTTAATAATAACTTATTCTTATCTTAATAACTTTTTATTTATAATTCTTCTTAAAAATTCTTATAAAGAATAAATAATTAAAAATCTTATAAAGATTATTAACTTTTTAACCTTACTTATCTTTTTAAATCTTATAATAACTTATTATTTATTAAGGTTTTTATTATTATTTTCTTAAAATAATCTCTTCTTATTTTTATAATTTCTTTTTTAAAGTTTTTATTAACTTATTTTAATATATTCCAATATCTTTCCATTTTCTCCATGTTTTACCTTTATTTTTATTTTATAACTTCTTTTTTTATAATATTTACTTCTTTCTTTTATTATTTTACTGCCTTATTTAAATAACCTTTTTATTATAATATTATTACTTTTATAATTTCTTAAAATTTAATAATAAAATATTAAATATATTTATTTATCTTTAAATTATTATTAAAGCCATTTAAAACCTTTATTTTCTAAGCTTTAATAATAATTAAATCTTTATTTAATTCTTTTTATACCTTTGTTTTAAGTTAAAGCCTTTTCGATATTAAGTTATTATTAAGATATATTATAATTTTAAATACTTTATAATTTAATCTTACTTAATTTAATTATTAAAAAACGGTATATTAAAGCTTCTTATTTATTTATATTAAATTTATTATAAAATCTTTATTCCTTTATTATTATTTTATAATATTTTCTTTTTTTATAATAAAAATAAAACGTTATAAAACCGATAAAATTAAAATCTTATTTAAGTTTCTTTAAACTCTTTCCTCTTTATCTTAAAATAAGTAATATATATTAAAATTTCTAATTATTATATTTTTACCTTTTATTCTTTTAAACTTTAAATATAATATAAAGCTTTTCCTTATATTTCTTTATGGTTTAATATATAAATTTTATATTAATATCTTCTTATCCTTAATTTATAAATATATTATTACTTAATTATAACTTATTTTTCCTTATTAAATATCTTTATTTTAACTTTTATTTATATATATTATTACTTTATTAAAACCTCTTTAAATTATATAATAATTCTTAATATTAAAATAAAATGATTTACTTTATATAAATTATAATTCTTAAATTATTATAATATTAATGTTATATCGGCTTTATAATATTTAAGATATAATTCCCTTTCCTTTTCTTATATTTTAATATATTATTTTAATTCCGTTTATTATATATTTCTTTATATTTAATTATTTTATTATGTTATAAAATTTTACATTAAGGGTTTTAAATTTACCTTATATTAAATAAAAATTATAATCGGGAAAGAGCCGAAATATTCCCATATTATTCTTAAATCTTTATTTATATATATTTTAGATTTAAGTTTTCCTTTATTAAATATATATTAATTTAAGTTTAAGTTTTAATTAATGATTTATACGTTAAGATTTATTTATTATAATATCGTTTTATTACTTTTTTACCTTTTTTTCTTTTTAATAACGTTTACCATTCCTTAAAATATATATTATATATTTAAATTAATTTATAACTTATATTCTAAATTTATTATATTTTATTCTTTAAATTATTTAAGTTTATAAATATATATTTCCTTAACTTTATCTTTAATTTTTTAAATATATTTATATCTCTTTTCTTAAACCATATATTTCCTATCATAATTCTAATATTAAATTAATCCTTTATAAGTTTTATTATCACCTTTATATATTAAGTTAACATAATGATTATATTTGGTTTATTTTTCATAATATTTAATTATATATTTAAATTTAAAACATTTATAATATTATTCGGCTTTAACTTTTTTAGAAAAAGGTTTATATTAAAAGAATTCGGCTTTTTATATTAAATTATATCGGCATAAGTTTTATACTACTTTAAAATTAAATACCTTTATAATTATTATTATATATTTAACTTTTATATCTTTCTTATATATTAACTTAATTTATTTAATTTCTTTAAAATTTTATTATTAAAATTCTTTTAATAAGTTCGGCGATAATATATAAACATTTTATAATTTATCCGCTTTAAAACTTTTCATTATTATTATAAAAGTTTTACTTATCTTTATTATTTTTATATTAAAAATATTCTTTATTTATTCTTTATTTTCCTTATATAATATTATTTTAAATTAAAATATAATTATTATATCGCCGCTTTATAAATACCTCGTTATAATTACTTCAAGTTTATTAATTATTATATTTATTACTTTTATTATTTTTTTTATATTTTTTATAATTATTTCTTATAATATATTTCCTCTTTTTATTATAAATTTTCTCAATTTCTGAAATAAAATTATTAATATAAATATTTAATCTTATATAATATTTTTAGCTACGATTTTAACCTAATTATTACCCACTTATTATCCGGGATTATTTCGGTTTAAATTTATTATAAATAATTCATTTCAGATAATTTTTATAATATCGGTTTTAAATAATGTTAATACTTTTATTATATTTATTATCAATTTTTTATTAACTTAATATCTTTTCATTATTAATTCGATATAATTTAAATTTACTTAAATTTATTATATAATTTCTTATTATATTTCTTTTATTTCCTTTCTTATTTCTTTTTTAATCATTCCCATTAATTTATTAAAAAATATTTTAATTATATCGATTTTATCTTTACATATTTATTTTCTTTTATTTTTATTATAATTATCGCCTCCATTACCTTAAATAATTAAAGATAAATCGATAATATTTTATACGTCTTTTATAAACATCGTTATGTTAATATTTTATATTTATATCACAACTTATATCTTATAATATTTTAAATTAATTAAATATTATATATTAAGTTTTATTAATATTTTATATTATTACTCTTTTATTTATTATTAACTTAATTTATTTATTATTTAATATTATTATGATAACTTCTTAAGCTTTAAAACTTTATTAAAAAAGCTTTAAATATAAAACGAGTAAATTTCTTATTTTACCTTTAAGAAATATTTAATCGATATTTTTAAAGAATCGATTTAATATCTTTCTTAACCATTAACTTTTTAATGCCGATACGGTAAAAACTTAAGAAAACTCTTAAGTTAAATAATCATATGATCGGTATGTTATATAATTTAAATATAAAATAAATAAGTTTTTTCTTACTTTAAATCTCTAATTTTCTGATAAAATATATTTAATAATAATTAAAATATTATTATAATTAAAGTTTATAATAACGTTAAAAAGTATTAAAATGGATAAAGAAAAAATATTAGTAATATTAAAATAACCGATATTTTATAATATATATAAAATATAAATATTCTTAAACTTCGTTAAGTTTTATAAAAGGTTTATTAAAAAATATTTTAAGATAATAACTTTATTAACGAAATTTTTAAAAAAGAAGCCACCATTACATTTTAAGTTATTAATGGAAATATTAAAAACGTTTATGAAATTAAAGTTATTATTTTTAAAGGTGTTTATTTTAAGATATTTTAATATTTAATTATTTATTAAAATAAAGATTAATATATTATAATAAGTTATTAACGTGATATTATTATAATTATATAAGGAAAAATAACATTTAATAACCTTTATATTTAAGAAGTTATATAATAATAAAGTATATTACGTTATATTTAATATTAAGATATTAATTATAATTGATGTTTTCGAGAAATAAAGGTATTATTTTATATATTTTAAAGAAAAAGTAAATATATTAACGAATTATTTAAATTTATAATATATTATTATTAAAAAATAAGTTAAGATTAAACTTATTTAATATTAACGTTTATAATAAAACTTATATATAAAGGGTATATAATTACCTCGATAAAAAGTTAAAAGTTAAACATTATTAAAATATCATTACTTTATATTTACTTAATGGTTATTACGTTATATATTTCTAATATTTACTTTATATATAAATTAAATTAAGGAACTTTTCTTATAATATAACGTTTTATACTTATTAATATAAACCATTTAATCATAAAATAAATACGTATTAATATTAAAAAATAATCGTTAATACCTATTTTAAAGAAAAGATATCATTTCGAACCAACTTAAATGAGGAAGATTTTAATAATATTATTAATTATTAACTTTTAAAGGGTTAAATTAATAATGAAGTTATGGGAAACATAATTTTAAACATAATAATAATAACTTTATCACTTAACGACCCGGTAACGATATTAAAATTAAAGTTTAATAAAGAAATAACAAAAATCTAAGTTAAAAACTTAAAGAAATAAAAGATCAAATAATTAATTATCTTAAAAAATAAAATAACATTACCCATAAATAATAAAAGAATCGTTATTAAGATAAAATAACCTTATAATAAAAGTTTAATTAAATATAAGATATCTTTATTTAATATTTTATATAAAAGAGAAAAAGACAATAATAATATAAAATTAATAACCTTTTTAAGTAATTTTAAAGTTAAGTTTTCGCTTAATAATTATAAAATAAATAAAGAAAAAACCTTATATATAATTATATACTTAAAGGAAATGATAATAAAGTAATAATAAAAATATATTATAAATATTATTAAAGAATTAAAAAGTATCCTTTAGTTAAAAATGGAAAACTAATTACATAATTTAATAAAAAATGAAGACTTATGAATACTTAATATTTTTATAACGATATAAAAATTATGTTAAAAATTAATAAAAAGGTTTAACATATTTTTAAAACGGTTCGAAATTATTAAAATAAAAGATCTGGAATAATATTTGGAAAGAAATAAAATGTTAAACTTATTAATTAAATTAAATCCGGAATTAAAAAATAAATATTTAAAAAGATCTTTACCGAAGATCCGAAATAAGTTTAAAAATAAAATACGATTATTCGAAACTATTTTAAAAAAGTAATATAAAAATTATTAAAACTTACCCCGAAATATAATTAAGGAAAAAAATAATCTTATAACTTTATAACGAATCATTAACTTAAACATAATTAAGATTAAAAAAAAACTTAATTAAAGCTAAAAATTAACATTATTTAATAATAAAAACGTAAAAGCTTCATAAAAATTAAGCGATTACCTTAATTATAAAGAAAAAGGATATTATAAATTTAATTACCTTAAAATTTAATATTTTAAATATAAAAAATTCGGTCATTTTACATTAAAATGCTTATAATAAAATAATATTAACCATATATTTAATGTAAATAAAACTTTTTTCGAAACGAAAGAAATAAAAAACTTATAATAAAATAAAAACCTCTTATATAACCGGTTTAAAATAATAATAAAGGTATAAATAAAAAGATAATAACTTAATTTAAAAGTTTTTATTAATACGGGATTTAATTATAATATAATCATTAATAAACACATAATAATAAACTCATTATAAAACTTATAAATAAATAATTAAGTAAAAAGCTTATATGGAAAAAGAAAGATATTAAGGAAATTATTAATTATTATAAAAGCTTAAAATAATTAGAGGTTTAAATAATAAACCTTTTACATGATTAAAGTTATTAATTAAAACTTTAAATATAATATCTTTTTAAGGTTACTTTAAGTTAATAACGTAAATATTATACTTAAAAGTTATAATCATTAATAATATTACCATATAAAAAAAAAGAAATATTTCCTTAATAAATAAGCATAAAGAAATAACGAAGGCATTATAAGATTTTAATAAAATGATAACTTTAATAATAACCTTAATATAAAAAGAAAAAAGCTTAAAAGGAAAATATTTTATCCTTTAACAAAATAACAATAATATAAAACTTATTTTACCTTTAACTTATAATGATTTTATAAATATATTTAATATTAATAAAGCATTTATTTTACTTAAATATTAAAATTAAGATTATATTATTAATCTTAAAACCGGTAAATAATTATTTTATAAACTTATATACTTATTAATTAAAGTAGAATTAAAAGTTTTAAAGGAATATATTAAAAACGTTTTATAAAAAGGATAAATTTAACTTTTTAAAAGCTTTATTAATTTATTTATTTTATTTATGTTAAAATTAAGAAAGAAATTACGACTTTATATCGATTATAAAACATTAAACTAAATAATTTATAAAGATTATATAACTTTCTTATTAATTAATAAGATATTAAATCGTTTAATAAAAGTTACTTTATTTATAAAGTTTGATTTAAAAAACATATATTATTGGTTTAAAATTAAGAAAAAGAATAAATAAAAAACCATATTTAAAACGAAATATAATTATTTCAAATATTTAATAATGCCGTTTAACCTTTTTAACGTGTTAACCACGTTCCAAAATTATATTAATAAAATATTATTAAAGTTAATAAATATAATCTATATTATATATTTAAATGATATCTTGATTTATTTTAATAATGAGATATTATATTTATAATATATTCGAAATATATTTAAAAAATTAAAGGAATGGAAACTTTATGTTAACTTAATAAAATATAAGTTTTATATAAAGGAAATAACTTTCTTAAAGTTTATAATAACGTTAAAAAATATTAAAATGGATAAAAAAAAGATATTAATAATATTAAAATAACCGATATTTTATAACATATATAAAATATAAGTATTTTTAAGCTTTATTAAATTTTATAAAAGGTTTATTAAAAGATATTTTAAGATAATAACTTTATTAATAAAATTCTTAAAAAAGAAGTTATTATTATGTTTCAAATTATTAATGGAAGCATTAAAGGCATTTATAAAATTAAGGTTATTATTTTTAAAGGTATTTATTTTAAAACATTTCGATACTTAATTATTTATTAAAATAAAAATTAATATATTATAATAAGCCGTTAATGTAATATTATTATAATTATATGAAGAAAAATAATACTTAATAATCTTTATATTTAAAAAGTTATGTAATAATGAGATATATTATGTTATATTTAATATTAAAATGTTAATTATAGTTAATATTTTCGAAAAATGAAGGTATTACCTTATATATTTTAAAGAAAAAATAAACATATTAATAAATTACTTAAATTTATAATATATTATGTTAAAACTAAAGTTAAATAACCAATAAATAAGATAAATAAAAACCTTAATTAATTTTAATTTTTAAATAATATATAAACTTGGAAACTTTAACTTAATTAATGATATATTACGTTAATTAAATTATAAAGACGTTAAAAAGAAAATTAAAGTTTATAAAAGCATTTTATTAAGATTTTAAAAGAAGTTTTAAGATAATTAAAAGAGTTATAATGTGATAATAATTAACTTTAAAACATTAAATAATAAGGTAATTATAAAAGTGCATATCTTATTATTAAAACATTAAGATAAAATATAAAAGATATTATTAAGGTTTTTAAAAACGTTTAAAAATAGTTAAGAAGTTTTTAAAGTCTAAAAAAGTAACGAATATATTAAAGGTTAAGAATAAAATATTTATAAATATAACATGGTTAAGATAATAATAATAAAAAGGGATATATTAAGTTAACCTTTTTTAAAGAAAATGAAAAAAGAATAAGAAAAAGATCCCTTTATTATTAAAGAAGAATAATATATAAAACGGTTTAATTATAACCTTACATTACCCATATAAAAAATTAACGAAAAAGGTTTATTTAAATATAAAAATTAAATATATATATTAATAATAATAAAGGGAAAATTATTATATAATTATTATAACGCACCTTTATTAAGTTATTAAAAGATAATAAAAATGATATTAAGATTAACGGAATATTATTATTAAAATAAGTTAAGAAATGACGTAAAAAATTATATAAATAATTACATTATTTACTAGAAAATAAAAGTAAAATAACATTTACCTTATAATAAATTAAGTTCGTTACTTATATTAAAAAACTTAAGAAAAGAAATATCCTTAAATTTTATCATTAAATTTCCCGAAATTACCACGTTAAATAATTATTATTATAATAATATCTTAATTATTATTAACCGATTTTCAAAATATACGTTATATATAACGGTTATAAAAAATTTAACCATTAATAACTTCATTAATATATTCTTTACAAAAATCTTCTTATAAATGAGACTTTTAAAAAGGATAATATCAGATAAAAAATCCTTATTCATAAATAAATTTTGGTTTATATTATACCACCATTTAATAATAAAAAGGCAATTAAATATCGCTTATTACCTTTAAATAAACAAGTAAATAAAAAGGTAAAATTAAAACTTAAAACATTATTTATAAGCCTTTTATAACCATAAATAATTTAATTAAATAAAAAAGCTTATTTTAATAAAATAAATATATAATACCTTAATTTATTTAACATATAAATAAACATTAACATATTTATATATAAAGTTCACGCTAAAAAGATTTAACGACTTAACAATATTAATCTTAAGTTAAAATGTAATCAAAGATATAAAATTAATAAATAAAATTTATTAAAATAAAGAAAAAATAATAATGTTATTACATAATTTTAATAAAATATATGCGAAATGGTATAATAAAGATAAGTTATAAAGAATATTTAATAAAGATAATTAAATTATAGTTTCCATAAAGAATATAAATTAAAGATAACTTAATAAAAAACTAATAAATAAATATTTAAACCTTTTCGAAATAAAAAAGGTTATAAATCATTATCGGATAATATATAAACTTAAATTACCGCTAAAATATAAAATATATAACATATTTAACATAAATACTTTAAAGCTTATTAAGGGATAAGTTAAAATTAAACCCATTTAATATTAATGCTTATAATAGAATTTATATATAAAGAATATATAACCGCTTTAACAAAAGGTTAAAAGTTAAACATTATTAAAATATCATTACCTTATATTTATTTAATAATTACCATATTATATATTTTTGACATTTATTTTATATATAAATTAAATTAAAAGGCTTTTTTCATAATATAACATTTTATACCCATTAATATAAATTATTTAATCATAAAGTAAATATATATTAATATTAAAAAATAATCGTTAATATTTATCTTAAAGAAAAGATATTATTTTAAACCGACTTAAATAAGGAAGATTTTAATAATATTATTAACCATTAACTTTTAAAGGGTTAAATTAATAATAAAGTTATAAAAAGTATAATTTTAAATATAATAATAATAACCTTATTATTTAATAATTTGGTAATAATATTAAAGTTAAAGTTCAATAAGGAAATAATAAAAGTTTAAGTTAAAAACTTAAGGAAATGAAAAATTAAATAATTAATCGCCTTAAGGAATAAGATAATATTATTTATAAATGATAAAAGAATCATTATTAAAATAAAGTAACTTTATAAAAGTTTAATTAAATATAAGATATTTTTACTTAACATTTTATATAAAAGAAAGAAAGATAATAATGGCGTAAAATTGGTAACTTTTTTAGGTAATTTTAAAGTTAAGTCTTTATTTAATAATTATAAGATAAATAAAGAAAAAACCTTATATATAACCATATGTTTAAAGGGAATAATAATAAAGCAATGGTAAAGATATATTATGGATATTATTAAGGAGTTAAAAAATATTTTTTAGCTAAAAATAGAAAATTAATTATATAATTTAATAAGAAATAAAGATTTATAAACATTTAATGCTTTTATAATAATATAAAAATTACGTTAAGGATTAATAAAAAGGTTTAACATATTTTTAAAGCGGTTCGAAATTATCGAAGTAAAAGACTTAAAATAATATTTAGAAAGAAGTAAAATGTTAAACTTATTAATTAAATTAAATCTAGAATTAAAAAATAAATGTTTAAAAGGGTTTTTATTAAAGATTTAAAATAAGCTTAAAAATAAGGTATAATTATTTAAGATTATTTTAAAAAGGTAATATAAAAATCATTAAAACTTACTTTAAAATATAATTAAGGAAAAAAATAATTTTATAACTTTATAATAAATTATTAACTTAAATATGATTAAGATTAAAAGAGAATTTAATTAGAGCCGGGAATTAATATTATTTAATAATAGAAACGTAAAAGTTTTATAAAAATTAAGCGGCTGCTTTAATTATAAAGAAAAGGGATATCATAAATTTAATTACCTTAAAATTTAATATTTTAAATATAAGGAATTTAATTATTTTATATTAAGGTATTTATAATAAGATAATATTAATCATACGTTTAACATAAATGAAACCTTTTTTAAGATAAGAGAAATAAAGAATTTATAATAGGATAAAGACTTTTTATATAACCGGTTTAAAACGATAATAAGGTTATAAATAAAAGGATAATGGTTTAATTTAAAAACTTTTATTAACATAAGATTTAATTATAATATAATCATTAATAAACATATAATAATAAATTTATTATAAAATTTATAAATAGATAATTAAGTAAAAAGCTTATATAAAGAAAGAAAAATATTAAAGAAGTTATTAATTATTATAAAAGTTTAAGATAATTAAAAGTTTAAGTGGTAAACCTTTTATATAATTAAGGTTATTAATTAAAACTTTAAATATAACATTTTTTTAAAGTTATTTTAAGTTAATAATATAAACGTTATATTTAAAAGTCGTAACCATTAATAATATTATTATATAAAGAAAGGAGATATTTCTTTAATAAATAAACGTAAAAAGATAATGAAGGTATTATAAGATTTTAATAAAATGATAACTTTAATGATAACCTTAATATAAAAAAAAGGAAGCTTAAGAGGAAAATATTTTACCCTTTAATAAAGTAATAATAATATAAAACTTACTTTACCCTTAACTTATAATGATTTTATAGATATATTTAATATTAATAAAACATTTATTTTACTTAAATATTAAAATTAAGATCGCATTATTAATCTTAAAGTTAATAAATAACCACTTTATGAATTTATATACTTATTAATTAAAGCAGAGTTAAAAGTTTTAAAAGAATATATTAATAATATTTTATAAAAAAGATAAATTTAACTTTTTAAAAGCTCCATTAATTTACTTATTTTATTTATATTAAAATTAAAAAGGAAATTATGATTTTATATTAATTATAAAACATTAAATTAAATAATTTATAAGGATTATATAACTTTCTTATTAATCAATGAAATATTAAATTATTTGGTAAAAGTTACTTTATTTATAAAGTTTAATTTAAAAGATATATATTATCGGTTTAAAATTAAGAAAAAGGATAAATAAAAAACTATATTTAAGATGAAATATAATCACTTTAAGTATTTAATAATGCCGTTTAACCTTTCTAATGCGCCGGTTATATTTTAAAATTATATTAATAAGGTATTATTAAAATTAATAAATATAATCTATATTATATATTTAAATAACATCTTAATCTATTTTAATAACAAAATATTATACTTATAATATATTTAAAACATATTTAAAAGATTAAAGGAATGGAAGTTTTATGTTAACTTAATAAAATGTAAATTTTATATAAAGGAAATAACTTTCTTAAGGTTTATAATAACGTTAAAAAGTATTAAAATGGATAAAGAAAAGATATTAATAATATTAAAATGGTTAATATTTTATAATATATATAAAATATAAATATTCTTAAGTTTCGTTAAGTTTTATAAAAGGTTTATTAAAAAGTATTTTAAAATAATAACCTTATTAATAAAACTCTTAAAAAGAAAGTTATCGTTATGTTTCAAATTATTAATGGAAATATTAAAAGCGTTTATAAAATTAAGATTATTATTCTTAAAAGCATTTATTTTAAGACATTTTAATACTTAATTATTTATTAAAGTAAAGATTAATATATTGTAATAAATTATTAACGTGGTATTATTGTAATTATATGAAGAGAAATGACATTTAATGGCCTTTATATTTAAGAAGTTATATGGTAATAAAATATATTATATATTACTTAATATTAAGATATTAATTATAACCGATATTTTCGAGAAATGGAAACATTACTTTATATATTTTAAGAAAAAGGTAAATGTATTAATGGATTACTTAAATTTATAATATATTATATTAAAGTTAAAATTAAATAATTAATAAATAAAATAGATAAAAACCTTAATTAATTTTAATTTCCAAATAATATATAAACTTAAGAACTTTAATCTAATTAATGATATATTATACTAATTAGATTATAAAGATATGGAAAAAAAATCAAAGTTTATAAAGGCATTTTATTAAAGTTTTAAAAGAGGTTTTAAGATAATTAAGAAAGTTATAACATGGTAATAAATAACCTTAAAACATTAAATAATAAAATAATTATAAAAATATATACCTTATTATTAAAACATTAAAATAAAATATAAAAGGTATTATTAAGGTTTTTAAAGATATTTAAGAATAATTAAGAAGTCTTTAAAATCTAAGAAAGTAATAAATATATTAAAGGTTAAAAATGGGATATTTATAAATATAACGCGGTTAAAATAACAATAATAAAAGGGGATATATTAAATCAGCCCTTTTTAAAGAAAATAAAAGAAAAATAAGAAAAAGATCCTTTTATTATTAAAGAAAAATAATATATAAAATGGTTTAACCATAACCTTACATTATTTACGTAAAAGATTAATAAAGAAAACTTATTTAAATATAAAAACTAAATATATATACCAATAATAATAAAAAGAAAATTATTATATAATTGTTATAATATATTTTTATTAAGTTATTAAAGGGTGATAAAAATGATATTAAAATTAATAAAATGTTATTATTAAAATAAGTTAAGAAATGATATAAAAAGTTATATAAATAATTATGTTATTTACCAAAGGATAAAAATAAAACGGCATTTACCTTATAATAAATTAAATTCATTATTTATATTAAAAGGCTTAAGAAAAAAAATATCCTTAAATTTTATTACCGGATTCTTTAAAGTTACCACATTAAATAACCATTATTACGATAATATCTTAGTTATTATTAACCGATTTTCGAAATATACGTTATATATAATAATTATAAAAGATTTAACCATTAATAGTTTTACCGATATATTCTTTATAAAAATCTTCCCGTAAATAAGATTTTTAAAAGGGATAATATTAAATAAAAGATCTTTATTTATAAATAAATTTTAATCCATATTATACCATCATTTAATAATGAAGAAATAGTTAAATATCGCTTACCACCCTTAAATAAATAAGTAAATAAAAAGGTAAAATCAAAACTTAGAATATTATTTATAAGCTTTTTATAATCATGAATAATTTAATTAAATAAAAAAGTTTATTTTAATAAAATAAATATATAACACTTTAATCCACTTAATATATAAATAAACATTAACATATTTACATATAAGGTTTATATTAAAGGGATTTAATAATTTAATAACATTAATCTTAAGCCGAAATATAATTAAAGATATAGAATTAATAAATAAGATTTATTAAAATAAGGAAAAAGTAATAACATTATTACATAACTTTAATAAAACATATACGAAATGATATAATAAAGATAAGTTATAAAAAACGTTTAATAAAGATAATTAAGTTATGATTTTTATAAAGAATATAAATTAAAAATAACTTAATAAAAAGTTAACGGATAAATATTTAAGCTTTTTTAAGGTAAGAAAAGTTATAAATTATTATCGGATAATATATAAGTTTAAATTATCATTAAGATATAAAATATATAACATATTTAATATAAATACCTTAAAGTTATTTACATTTAAACTTGGTAAAGTTTTAATAAAATAAAAAATAAACTTTAATGAAAATAATATATATAATATAAAAGTAATTTTAAATTATAAAGGTAAAAATAGGAATAAATAATATTTTATTAAATAACTAAGATTTAATAATAAAGATAATTTATGGGAACTAACTTTAAAAATATTTAATAATGTAAAAAAAGCTTATGAAAAATACCTTAAAAATAAAAATAACGTTATTTATATAAAAATTAATATATAAGATATAATACTGATATATCGGTAATTTATTAATTACTTATCATTCCGGATTATTTATTGAAAAGGTATAATAATTATTAATAAAATTATGGGGCTTTTTAAGTTTAAAAGGTTTTAAAAGATTTATAAAACTTAAGGGACCGGTAAAATTAATAAAATTAATAAGATTAAAAAGATTAAAAATAACTATATTATTAATAAGAATTTATAAAGTTAATACGAGGAAATAATAAAGTAAAGGAAATTTAAATAAAGGAAATATATTATAATAAAATATTTAATTAATTAATTAATATCCTTAAAAAATTAATAAAGTTATTACGAAATATATATAACTTTATTCTAAAAGATTAAAAAGCTTTTTATATAACTTCATTAATTTTAAACATTTATTTATTATGATTTTATTATCATTCTTTTTTTTTAAAAGTTAAATAACGTTAATATTTTAATTATTATATTTTATTTATATTATAATTATTCTTAATAATTTATAAAGCTTTTTATAAAACCGATTATATCGTTTTAATAACTTTTTCAAAATTAATTAATTATAAGATAATAGAAAGATCGGAAAGAATTTATAATATAATTATTAATATTAACCTTAAAGATAATATGAAAAATATAAACCGACATTTTATTACCCGGTGGAAATTAAATTATACCAAATTAATAATCATATAATGATAATATAAAATCAAGAATTTATAAATTTATAAAGCTTTTTATATATATAACATTTATAATATTTATTAAAACCATTTAAGAAAAGTTAATTAAGTTATATATTAAAGGAGTTAAAAAATTACTTTACCTTCCACTTTAATATAATTATAATTAATAAATTTATCTTTATATTAATTAATTATATAATATATATAACGTTAATATATTTCGGGGTAAAGTTTTTATTCATTAATTATAACATTATAATAAAGAATTAAAAAGTAAAACAATAAATAAACAATATAAAAAAGATTTATATTATTATAAAAAGAAGAAATAAAATAAAGATATAATAAAGGTTTAATAACCTTATATAAATAACCATAAATTAAGGAAATAAAAAGATTATATACGGGAATAAACATATTATTTATAACGACGATAACATTTATAATAAAAAACATTTAATATGAATAAAAAGGTAAAAAGTAATTATTAATATATATTAACTTTATTATAAAAACTTAACGAATTAACGACTCTTAAAAATAAAAACATGACGATAAAAAGTGACTTTATTAAAAGATAAATTAAAATTAAACCTATTTAATATTAATGCTTATAATAAAACTCATATATAAAAAACATATAACCACTTTAATAAAAGGTTAAAAATTAAACATTATTAAAACATCATTACTTTATATTTACTTAATAATTACCATGTTATATATTTTTAACATTTACTTTATATATGAATTAAATTAAAATGCTTTTCTCATAAAGCCGTTTATACTTAAACTTAACGAAATCTTAACAAAACAAAAAAATAAGCCTTAATAAAAATAATATATATAATATAAAAATAATTTTAAATCATAAAGGTAAAAGTAAAAATAAATAATATTTTATTAAATAATTAAGATTCGATAATAAAAACGATTCGTAAAAACTAATTTTAAAGATATTTAATAACGTAAAAAAAACTTATAAAAAACGCTTTAAAAATAAAAATAACGCCACTTATATAAAAATTAATATATAAAATATAACGTTAATATATTAATAACTTATCCGTTATTTACCGATCTAAATTATTTATTAAAAAGGTGTAATAATTACCAATACAATTATAAAACTTCTTAAATTTAAAAAGTCCCGGAAAACTTATAAAACTTAAAAAATCGATAAAACCGGTAAAATCGATAAAACCGACAAGATTAAAAATATTAAAAACAACCACACCATTAATAAAAACTTATAAAATTAACGTAAAGAAAATAATGAGATAAAAAAGATTTAAATAAAAGAAATATATCATAATAAAATACTTAACGAATTAATTAATATCCTTAAAAAAATTAATAAAATTATTATAAAATATATATAACTCTATTTTAAAGGATTAAAAAGCTTCTTATATAACTTTATTAACTTTAAATATTTATTTATTATAATTTTATTACCGCTTTTTTTTTTTCAAAAGTTAAATAATATTAATACTTTAATCATTACGTTTCATTTATATTATAATCATTCTTAATAACTTATAAAACCTTCCATAAAATTAATTACATCGCTTTAATAACTTCCTTAAAGTTAATTAATTATAAAATAATAAAAAAATCGGGAAGAATTTATAATATAATTATTAACGTTAACTTTAAAGATAATATAAAAAATACAAGCCGACATTTTATCATTTAATAAAAGTTAAATTATATTAAATTAATAATTATATAACGATAACGTAAAATTAAAAACTTATAAACTTATAAAACCTTTTATACATATAATATTTATAACATTTATTAAAATTATTTAAGAAAAATTAATTAAGTTATATATTAAAGGAATTAAAAAATCGCTTTACTTTTTACTTTAATATAATTATAATTAACAAACTTATCCTTATATTAATCAATTATATAATATATATAATATTAATATATTTCGGGGCGAAACTTTTATTCATTAACCATAACGTTATAATAAAAAATTAAAAAATGAAATGATAAATAAGTAATATAAAAAAGATTCATATTATTATAAAAAGAAGAAATAAAATAAAGATATAATAAAGGTTCGATAACTTTATATAAGCAGCCACGAATTAAAAAAATAAAGAAATTATATATAAAAATAAGTACGTTATTTACAATAATAATAACGTTCATGATAAAAAACATTTAATATGAATAAAGAGGTAAAAAATAATTATTAATATATATTAACCTTGTCGTAAAAACTTAATAAATTAATAATTTTTAAAGATAAAAATATAACGGTAAAAGATAATTTTATTAAAGGATAAGTTAAAATTAAGCTTATTTAATATTAACGCTTATAATAAAACTCATATATAAAAAATATATAAATATTTCGATAAAAAGTTAAAAATTAAATATTATTAAAACATTATTACTTTATATTTATTTAATAATTATCATGTTATATATTTCTAATATTTACTTTACGTATAAATTAAATCAAAGGGTTTTTTTCACAATTATATTAAAGTTAAAGTTAAGTAATTAATAAATAAAATAAGTAAAGATTTTAATTAATTTTAACTTTTAAATAATATATAAATTTAGGAACTTTAATTTAATTAATGATATATCACATTAATTATACCATAAAAATATTAAAAAGAAGATTAAAACTTATAAAAACGTTTTATTAAAGTTTTAAAAAAGGTTTTAAAATAATTAAGAAAGTTATAACGTGATAATAAATAATTTTAAAACGTTAAATAATAAGGTAATTATAAAAATACATATTTTATTATTAAAGTATTAAAGTAAAACTTAAAGGGTATTATTGAGGTTTTTAAAAACGTTTAAAAATAATTAAAAAAATTTTAAAGTTTAAGAAAATAATAAATATATTAAAGATTAAGAATAGGATATTTATAAATGTGGTATAATTAAGGTAATAATAATAAAAGGGGATATATTAAATTAACTCTTTTTAAAGAAAATTAAAAAGGAATAAAAAAAAGACCTTTTTATTATTAAGGAAAAATAACATATAAAATGATTTAATTATAACCTTATATTATTTATATAAGAAATTAATAAAGAAGGTTTATTTAAATATAAGAATTAAATATATATGTTAATAATGATAAAAGGAAAGTTATTATATAATTATTATAACGTACTTTTATTAAATTATTAAAAAATGGTAAAGATAATATTAAAATTAATAAAATATTATTATTAAAATAAATTAAGAAATGATATAAAAAGTTATATAAATAGTTACGTTATTTATTAAAAGATAAAAGTAAAATAATATTTACCTTATAATAAATTAAGTTTATTACTTATATTAAAAGGTTCGGGAAAAAAAATATCCTTAAATTTTATTATTAAACGTTTTAAAATCATCATATAAAATAATCGTTATTATAATAATATTTTAATTATTATTGATTATTTTTCGAAATATATATTATATATAACGGTTATAAAAAATCTAACCGTTAATAACTTTACCGATATATTTTTTATAAAAATCTTCCCGTAAATAAGATTCTTAAAAAAAGATAATATTAAATAAAAGATTTTTATTTATAAGTAAATTTTAATTTATATTATACCATCGTTTAATAATAAAAAAACGGTTAAATATTACTTACCACCTTTAAATAAATAAGTAAATAAAGAAATAAAATTAAAACTTAAAACATTATTTATAAACCTTTTATAATCATAAATAATCTAATTAAATAAAAAAGTTTACATTAATAAGATAAGTATATAATATCTTAATTTACTTAATATATAAGTAAATATTAACATATTTATATATAAGGTTTACGTTAAAAAGATTTAATAATTTAATAACATTAATTTTAAGTTAAAATATAATTAAAGATATAGAATTAATAAATAAGATTTATTAAGATAAAGAAAAAGTAATAACGTTATTACATAATTTTAATGAAATATATGTAAAATAATATAATAAGGATAAGTTATAAAGAATGTTTAATAAAGATAATTAAGTTATAATTTTTATAAAGAATATAAATTAAAAATAATTAAATAAAAAGTTAATGGATAAATATTTAAACTTTTTCGAGATAAAAAAGGTTATAAATTACCATTGAATGGTATATAAGTTTAAATTACCGTTAAAATATAAGATATATAATATGTTTAACGTAAATATATTAAAGTTATTTATATTTAAATTTAATAAAGTTTTAATAAAATAAAAGGTAAGTTTTAATAAAAATAATATATATAATATAAAAATAGTTTTAAGTTATAAAGGTAAAGGTAAAAATAAATAATATTTTATTAAATAGTTAAGATTTAATAGCGAGGATGATTTATAGGAACTAGCTTTAAAGGTATTTAATAACGTAAAAAAAGTTTACGAAAAATGCTTTAAAAATAAAAATAACGCCATTTATATAAGAATTAATATATAAAATGTAATGTTAATATATCGGTAACTTATTAATTATTTACCAATCTAAATTATTTATTGAAAAGGTATAATAATTATTAATAAAATTATAAGACTTTTTAAGTTTAAAAAGTCTTAAAGAATTTATAAAATTTAAGGGATTAATAAAATTAATAAAATCGGTAAGACCGGGAAAATTAAAAATAACCGTATCATTAATAAAAACTTATAAAATTAACATAAAGAAATAATGAAATAAAGGAAATTTAAGTAAAAAAAATATATTATAATAAAATGTTTAATTAATTAATAAATAAATATTTTTAAAGAAATTAATAAAGTTATTATGAAATGTATATAATTCCGTTTCGCTTTAAAGTTATTAATAAATAAATAAAATTATTATAAAGCATTATTAAATTAAAAAAAAGTTAAAATTATTACACGGTGGTTCTTAAAGAAGAAGTTATTAACGATATTTAAAGTGGCTTTAATTATAACATTAAAAGAGGTAATATAATATTAAAAGCGGGATAAAATTAATATAATTATATATTAATGATAAAGAATTAAATTTCATGAATTCATAACCATGATAATGAAGTTATAAAAGGTGTTATAAATAAATTAATTAAATAACATTTAAGATATTTATAATATCATTAAAAGTTAATAATATAAATGATAAGATTAAAAATCTTTACCGAGAAGTAAAAAATAATCATTAAGGAAAATGTAATTTTTTTATATCTTAAACTCATCGAATATAACCCGTTTTATTTCCGTTAAAAATATAAATTTAATATATTTTTAATATTAATAACTTTTATCATTAAGTAATAACCAATATATTAAAGCTTTAAAATAATGACGCTAGTTAACCTTTATTTAAAAAACGATTAATTAATAAAGAATATATAGAAAGAAATAAAAATACTCACGTTAAAATAATTATCCATAAAGTATTAAGATTATAAATAAAAACGTTGTTATTATATTTAAATAAAATAAAACGAGGAAAATTTAACTTTATCCATAATATATAAATGAAAAGATAAGTGATAAATCCTTTTAATTATATAAGAATTAAAAAGTAAATGGAAATAAACTTAAGTAATATCGATCCGAAAATTATAATAAAATTAATATAAATGATTTAAGTTATTTAAAATAACGTTATCATTAAAAATAAGAGTTAAAGTAAAGAAAAAAATAACTTAATTAAAAAAGGCATAAAAGGTAATAATATTATTATATATATTAATAACGATTTGGAAAAAAAAGAAGTTAATTAATTGAATTATTACCGATTTAAAGTTAAATAATTCACATAATAACACTAATCATTACGGCTTTTATAAACGTTATAAATAATAATAGAAAAATTATAAAAAGTATACTTAAAAACGATAATATTACCAAAATTAAGATAATATTCTTTAAAAACATAATAAATATAAATTATATAAAAAAGATTAATAAAGAAAGATTTATCCCATAAAAAACTTAAATATACCATATCGATAATATTAAAGTGGTGATTTAAGATTAAAAAAGTTATAAAAAGGAAGTTATTTATAATTAATTCATAATAAATCATAAATGTAATAAATTTTATATAAAAAATCAAGTAATAAAAGTATAATTAACCCTTAAAAAATATATTTTCAGTTTAAATTAATAAAAGCTTTAATTAAAAGAAAGGAAAAAAGAAATAATTTAAAAATAAAAATATTCCCAAACGGTAACTATTATATCACCGCATTAAAAATGGCTTATATTATAATAATAAAATAAGTTTAAAAGTTTTAAAACTTTTAAAAACTTAAAGCTTAAACTTATAAATATAATTATTTTATTTTCTTTTTTTTATAATTATTCTTATTAAAAAGGTAAGTTTTTATAAATAAAAGGAAATAAATAATATGGTCGCGTAACGAAGTAAATTTATAACCGGAACGGTATAAATTTTCTTTAAGATATAGTTTTTATTTAAACTTTTATTAAGTAATAAATTTATATATTTAACTCTTTTTAAAGAAAGTAAATGAAGTAACTGGTATATAAATAATAATAATAATAATATAATTCCGTTTTAAAAGATTAAAAAATTTCTTATATAACTTTATTAATTTCGAACATTTATTTATTATAATTTTATTACCATTCTTTTTTTTTAAAGGTTAAATAATGTTAATGTTTTAATTATTATATTTTATTTATATTATAATTATTCTTAATAACTTATAAAATTTTCTATAAGATTAATTTTATCGTTTTAATAATTTCTTTGAAATTAATTAATTATAAAATAATAAAAAGATTAGGAAAAATTTATAATATAATTATTAATATTAACTTTAAGGATAATATGAAAAATATAAGCTAATATTTTATTACTTAATAAAAATTAAGTTATATTAAATTAATAATTATATAATGATAATATAAAATTAAGAATTTATAAGTTTATAAGGTTTTTTATATATATAATATTTATAATATTTATTAAAATCATTTAGGAAAAGTTAATTAAGTTATATATTGAAAAAGTTAAAAAATTATTTCATTTTTTACTTTAATATAGTTATAATTAATAAGCTTATCTTCATATTAATTAATTATATGGTATGTATAATGTTAATATATTTTAAGGTGGGGTTTTTATTTATTAATTATAATATTATAATAAAGAATTAAAAAATGAAATGGTAAATAAATGATATAAAAGGGATTTATATTATTATAAAAAGAAGAAATAAAATGAAAATATAATAAAGATTTAATAATTTTATATAAATAACCATAAGTTAAAGAAATAAAAAGATTATATACGGGAATAAATATATTATTTATAACGACGATAACGTTTATAATAAAAAAGTGTTTAATATAAATAAAAAGGTAAAAAGTAATTATTGATATATATTAACTTTATTATAAGGACTTAACGAATTAACGGCTTTTAAGGATAAGAATATAATGGTAAAAGGTAATTTTATTAAAGGATAAATTAAGATTAAACTTATTTAATATTAATGTTTATAATAAAATTTATATATAAAAGGTATATAATTGTTTTAATAAAAGGTTAAAAGTTAAACGTTATTAAAATATCATTACTTTATATTTATATAATAATTATTACGTTATATATTTCTGGCATTTATTTTACGTATAAATTAAATTAAAAGGCTTTTCTCACATATATATAATGTAAATTAATTAACGTATTTTATTAAAGAAAGTAATATTTTAAAACTTTTTTAACTTAACGTAAATATTTATGATTTAATTATTACTTTCCAATAATAAATTTTTTTACAATAATTTACCTTTTTTATTAAAATAATAATAATATAATATATATTATTAGATTTTTTTAAATAAATTCCTTATTAATTTATAATTAACATATTAATTAACCATTAATTAATGTTAAAACGATAAAATTATTTATAAATAATCATGATATATATATATTAATTCATTAATGTTAATTATATTCTTTTTATTAATTTATTAAATTATGTTATATAATTTAAATAATCTTTATTTAAATAAAAAAAGTAAATTAAAGATATATTAACCACGTTTTACATCACTTAAATAACCCACTTATTAATGTAATAATTTATTTATTATAATTTTATGATTATTTTTTTTCTTTAAAGGTTAAATAATATTATTACTTTAACCATTAAGTTTTATTTATATTATAATTATTTTTAATAATTTATAAAACCTTTCGTAAAATTAATTATATCGCTTTAATAATTTCCTCGAAATTAATTAATTATATAATAATAAAAAAATTAAGAAAACTTTACAATATAATTATTAACGTTAACTTCAAAAATAATATAAAAACCATAAATTAATACTTTATTATTTAATAAAAATTAAATTATATCAAATTAATAATTATATAATAATAACGTAAAATTAAAAACTTATAAATTTATAAAACTTTTTATATATATAATATTTATAATATTTATTAAAACCATTTAAAAAAAGTTAATTAAGTTATATATTAAAAAAGTTAAAAAATTACGTTATTTTTTACTTTAACGTAATTATAATTAATAAATTTATCTTTATATTAATTAATTATATAATATATATAACGTTAATATATTTTAAAGTAAAACTTTTATTCATTAATTATAACGTCGTAATAAAGAATTAAAAAATAAAATGATAAATAAATAATATAAAAAAGATTTATATTATTATAAAAAAAAGAAACGAAACGAAAATATAATAAAAGATTAATAATTATCGAAAAGATAATCACGTGGTGGGTTACGTAAGCCTTAACGCACGGGCCATAAAACATTTATTATTTAAATGTTTTTTTATTAATTATATTTTAAATTTTCCTTTATATATAATTATTAATTTAATTGATGACATATATATTTAAATGTTTAACTTTATCGTATAAATAAACTTTATCATTTAATAATAACTTTATATAAATAATTATAAGTTAAAAAAATAAAGAAATTATATATAAGAATAAATACGTTATTTATAATAATAATAACGTTTATAATAAAAAATACTTAACGTGAATAAAAAAATAGAAAATAATTATTAATATATATTAACCTCGTTATAAAAACTTAATAAATTAACGGTTTTTAAAAATAAAAACATGGTAATAAAAAGGTAACTTTATTAAGAAATAAGTTAAAATTAAACCCATTTAATATTAACGTTTATAATAAAACTTATATATAAAAAATATATAACCGCTTTAATAAAAGGTTAAAAATTAAACATTATTAAAACATCATTATTATATATTTACTTAATAATTATTACGTTATATATTTTTAACATTCACTTTATATATAATTTAAATTAAAAAGTTTTTTTCATAATAATCGATTATATAAATATAATTTATACTTCATATATTATTATATAAGTTTTCGTTTTTATATTTAAATCCTTTTTTTATATATATATTAATTAATTATTTACCATTATATATTATATAATAATTTAAGTTTTATTATATTAATAATCGTTATTTATTTAATAAAAGAAATAAAAAGTTTTATATAAAAGTAATTAAATAAAGTAAAATAAAATAAAATATTAATAAATATATAAAAAAGAAAGGGAAGGAAGAAAAAAGAAGAAAAGAAAAAAAAAGAAAAAAAAGATAAAATAAAAAAAAGTAAAAAATAAAAAAAAATATTTAAAATATTATTTATTAACTTTATAATAAAAATAAATAAAGTTTATTATAAAATAATTTAATTATATTTAACGTTTATTATTTTTAAGATAAATTATACTTAATTTTTATTATAAAGATTTATTAATATAAAATAATGAAATATAAATAATAATTTAAATAATTTAAATTTTTAAATTTATAAATTATTTTTTTTTTATTTTTTCTACATTTTAAAAATAAAAGATTATAATAGTTAAATATTAATATATTTATATATAAAAAGGAAGGAAAGAGAAAAAAAAGAAAAGAAAAAAAAGGTAAGAAAAAAAGAGAAAAAAAGAAGAAAAATATTTAAAAACTTAAAATAAAAATATATAAATAAAAGTTTTTAAAAAGGATTTTTATATAATTATTACATTAATAAATAAACTATTTAAATAATATAAAACATGGTTAATATATTTTTAACTTACTTTTCTTATTTAAGTAAAAATTATTTAAATTATATAATATAATTCACATTAATGAATTAATATATATATATATGGAAATTATTTATAAATAATTTTATCGTTTTAATAATAATATAAAAGTTAATTATTGATTTATATTTAATAAAATAAAGAAAGGAAAAAAAGGAAAAAAAGGAAAAAAATAAAAAAGAAGAAAAAGTAAAAAAATATTTAAAATATTATTTATAATATTCATAATTTAAAATAAAATATATTATTAATAAATATAAAATGAATTATAATTAATGTTTATTATAAAGATATATAAAAGTAAAAGAATAAAATATGAAATAAAATTTTAAATTATTTAAATTTTTAAAATTAATAAGTTAAATATTTCTTTCATTTAATTTAATTTTTAAAAGTAAAGGATTATAATATTTAAATGTTATTATATTTATATATAAAAGGGAAGGGAAAGTAAAAAAAGAAAAGAGAAAAGAAAAAAAGAAAAAAAAATAAAACGATAAATTAAATCTTTTTTAAAAATATAAATATAATAAATAAATGTTAAATAAAATTTAAAATATAATATATATTAATATATATATATAAAAGAAAAGGGGGAAAAAGAAGAAAAAAAAAGAAAAAGGAAAAAAAGAAAAGAAAAAAAAAGAATTTTTTTAAATTTTTTATTTTATTTTTTCATAAATTAATATAACGTTAAATATTAATAAATAATAAACTTATATTATATATAAAACTTTAACGTTATTATATTTAAATTATAATATTTTTTAAGATTTTATTTTATTAAATATTAAAGTTTTATAAAAAGTAACGTTAAATATATTATATAATATTCGAAAATTTATTATATTATATAATTATCGCTTTATTATTTTCCTTTATTAAAATAAACCATTTTAATTTAATCAATGATAATTTTACGAATATTTAAATATATTTTATATAGTTAATATTATTTAAAAAATATTTTAATTATATATATTTAAATTTAAATTATATTTTAATATAATATATATAATTTAAGTTATTAAAGGTTAAAATAAAAAGGTATTTCATATAATAATTTTTTAACTTTAAAACTTTTTTAAAGTTATTTTAAAGCTTTTTTAAAGTTTATAATTATATGTTTTATAAAACTTTTTTTATGGCGGTTTTAATTTTTATAATAATTTTAAAATTAAAAAGTTATTATATAAAATATTTTTTTATTTAACTTTTAATAATTTAAATTATATATATCATATTAAAATGTAATTTAAATTAAAATATATATATTTAAAATATTTTTTAAATAATATTAATTATATAAAATATATTTAAATATTTATAAAATTATTTATATTTAAAAATAAAGTTTTATTTTTTAAATTTTACCGGTAATATTTATATAATATAAATAAAATATAAATATTATATAATATATTTAACGTTATTTTTTATAAATATAATTTTTTTTAAAATAATTTTTCTTAAAATTTTAAAATTATAATTTAATTTAAAAATATTTATTTAATTAAATAAAATATTTAAAGTTAAAAAACTTTATTATTTATTTAAAATATTAATTTAAATTTATAAAATATATTTTCAAATATTTTTTTAATTTATTTTAAAAAAGTTATTAATTTTTAAAAAAATAATAAAAATTTAAAAATATTATATTTACGTTACGTAAAAACTTTATATTTATATAATTCATATATTAAATTATTTAAATAAAAACACGTAATAAAATTAATATCGCGAATTATTTAATGAATAAAATTTTTATTAATAATAATTAATTATAACTTCGAAATATTTATAACGTTAAGAATTAATTAACGCCGAGGTTTATAAAATCATTATATATTCGACCTCCACGTAAGCAATTCGCGTCCTATTATTTCAAATTAAAACGGCTTAGCGATCTCTACTAGGTTGGCAAAAGATATACACATCTGCCCGGAAGATTTGATGATAAGGCGTTACGGCGTAATCTAACTCCGTTCAGAGGACCACACCTGTCTCTGTATTTGGAGAAGCGGTATGAGATTTCTTGGCCTGGCTGACTCGACTTGCTAGTCGCAAGGAGGCTTACGAAGGTCCATTTCTTGGCAGCACATCCATCAATCATAACTCAATTTGTCAGATATGCTGAGATATGCGTGCTAACCCGGGGCTGTGGCCATCGTCTCCACTGATCTCCGAGTCAAATGCAGTGCAACTTCGCCCGCACTCGACAGTGGACCCGGCACCTGGTAGGGCAGGACGCAGAAAAGCAAATAGCCTGCACCATACATATCCGCGGTCCGAACCTAAGAGCTTAGTCCAAGACAATCTTCAAAGATGCTCGTGGGGCCTGTCATGTAGTTCTCGGGGCTTGGTGAGTTTATTGTGTCCCGTTCGTGGATGTCTCAAAGGATTCTCGAAATGAACATCATCATGTCTGAGATAAACGGCCGGACGCTGGTCCTGAAAAGGAAAGAGATACTTCGACGGACAAGGGATAAGCCGAATTCCAATATTCTCAACCCAATACAGCCAAGCATATCGCAAGTGCCCAGAACTGAAGGTGGATCTTGCACACGTTTGCGTCCTTATGGGGGTAATGGGCTATGCTTGGCGATGATTCCAAAGTTGCTCAGCACACTGATGGGGCTGACTGCTTCATATGTCATAGTAGAGATGACCAAGACCGAGGCTTGATATAATAATATAGAAGAATCACCCCCTTCTAGACCTTTTCTTCTTTTACCTCCTCAGTTCCACGGCATTTTCACCCAACGCGGCCTCGAGTCACTCCCTCCACGGTCACAAGTCAGGATGCGCTCACTCTTCCTTCTACTATGCCTATTCAAGGCGTCCTTAGCGGCCCGTCCATTTCTTAACGAGCCGGACACAGGGTGAGTCACGCCGAGTTGTATGCTCTCATGAGGTAGATAGGGGCTTATGAGACAAGTTTTGATCAATACTTCGCGAACTTACCGGCCGGCGAACTACCACCTCTAGATAAGCTAGTAGGGCTTCCAGACTTCGAAGCAGCAGCACGGAGGCATCTTGACGTCCAGAACTATACGTATTATCGCAATGGGGCGGCCGGAGAGTGGTCGTATCGAAATAACCTCGAGGTTTTCAACCGCTATATGCTTCGGCCAAGGACTATGGTTGATATTACAAATATCGAGTCAACGCTCCCGTATGCTGACCTTGAATCTTTCTGCATTTCCGCTAGTATTTCTCACATAAGTGATGTAGCACGACGATACTAGGACATAACTTCTCCGCACCATTCTTCATCAGTCCTTGCTCTCGGGGCAACTATGGGAACGCTGACGCTGAGAAGGGGCTGGTCGAGGGCGCTGCAGCGGGGGATATCTTGTACATGGTATAGCATTGCTCGATTTATCTAGGTCGCCCTGCTGGAACCATGGAGTACGCTGACATTTGGGTTTCGGCACAGCCCGCATTTTTCGCTAGTATGACGATCGAAGAGATCGCGGCACTCAAGACGGAGGACCAGGTCACGTTCCAACAGGTGTACCTGGACTCAAACGACACTGCTACGCGGGAAACTTTCGACCGTGTGCAGCAATCCGGAGGCAAGGCCATTGTCTTCACTGTTGACTCAGCCGCCGATGGGAATCGTCATCGTGCTGCCCGCTATGGGGTCGGTTCCGCGTAAGTCCATGTGCTCTACACATTGCGTGATGCTTTTGTATGCAGTTTTAAACATAAGCTAACTCTCATACAGCGATTCTGATTACACGTTGATCACCGTAAGTCTATTAAGGCAAAGAATCCGCAGCACGGGCGGAATAGTAACGAACTCGTAAACTGACACGTAGCCTCTCCTTATAGTGGGATCTGTACGACCACCTGACCGCCATGACCGAACTGCCGATAATCTTGAAAGGCATCCAGACAGTTGAGGACGCGCAGAAGGCCGTTGAGCATGGTGTCCCCGCCATCTACCTGTCGAACCACGGGGGCCGGCAAATAGATGGCTCGCGGTCGCCGCTTGAGGTAGCCATTGAGATCCATCAAAAGGCACCCGAGGTGTTCTCGCAGATAGAGGTGTACGCGGATGGCGGCGTGAGGTACGGTGCTGATGTTATCAAGTTGTTGGCACTCGGAGTCCGCGCTGTGGGGCTCGGCCGCCCGTTCATGTACGCTAATGTGTACGGTACGGATGGGGTCAAGCGCGCTGTTGAGCTGCTGAAGCATGAGATTGCTATTGATGCCGGGAATGCTGGTATTGCTGATTTGAAAAGAATTGATCCAGATATTGTGAGTTCTTTTGCCCCCCTTGAAGTGCTCAGCGGTTACGCATAACGGTACTTGGATTCGCGGGCTGACAAGGAAAATAGATCGATTGGACACGAAACTGGACGCCAGCTTAAAATATGAGTGGGTGGTTGATGACGGAACGCCCTTGGATTCTTGTATATAGGTACTTTAAACATTGTATAGATTATCCTGATCCGCCTTCAAGATAGCAACAGACTGGATGGCTGGCTCACGGGGAACCAGGCCATAGCCATAAGCGTTGAAGCGCTCATTGAAGCTTGAGGGTGCAATTAAAACAAATTTTCAGTAAAGCTGTCAAGTTCAATTAAAGGTCTTTCCTCAAACTAGCGCCACCTAGCATCTTGAGAAATCGAGCCCTCTCCACCTCATTTGGCTCCCGCCACCATTCTTCCGCATTTTGTTTCGGGAATCCCCTCTTCTCCCATTCGAAAAGCTGCCCAGGGCCGATTTGATGCCAAGGTATGCCCAGGTCTTTCGAAACGTGATCCCTCAAATAGTGATCCACCGTCGAACGTTCGGCATTCGGCCCCTTTCCGTCGACAAAGAAGATATCGTGCATGGTTCGCGACTCGCGGTCGTGTCTATCCAAAGCCCGTGCCATCCCGTTGACTGCGCCTCTCCTGCTGTAGGACGTGGGCTTCATCCAGTTGTTCACCTTCTCCCAGTCCAGTCGGAACCCCGCCGTATCGTAAGTCGGCGAGCCGCGGCGGCCTTTCCGATGGCACACATACAAATCGTGGAATGACGCGCTGGGATCTAGGATCGAGGCTTTTCTAAATAACTCATTCTTCGTGGTAGAGTTGAGACGGCCTTTAGGCTTCTCCGGCTCCGGGACATAGAACCGGTCCTTGAAGCCCTCGGGCATGTCGTATTCGTCCCATCGAGGTCGTTTCACGCGCCCGGGTGTCGGGCGCGGATCTCGCAACTGACTCCGATCAAAGTCAAACTCTAGATCCGGCGTTGTCAAGCGAGGTTTGCGCTCTTCGTCAGGAGTTGCATCTAGTTCAATAACTTCCACTTCCTTGGCCTGTTTTCCCCGTTTGGGTTTGCTTGACGGGTCTGATTCAGTGGATTTCCTCTTTCGGCCTCTTGACGTCGTCGTCGAGTTATTGGCCATAGTGTCAGAGGACCCGCCGCTTTGGTTTCCTGCGTTTGCACGCGTTGACGCGCTCGATGACGCGGCGACGCGCTTACGAGGAGGCATGTCGAGATAACAACAGCTTAATAAAATTATAGATAAGAATGAAATGAATTAGCACAAGACCAGACCAGACTGTACCATTTTAATTTCAATTCTCACATTTATGACATCAACTGCACGGATCTCCTGGTGTCCCTGATCCATGCAACTTTTCAAGGTGTCGTGTTTTCAAGGATTAACTATATGCAATTACACATCACATCCAGCCCCTTTCCCCCCCCCTGACACACGCGTTAATGAAGAATGAGTAGTCCTATGTATGTCTAGAGTCTGTTACCAAGCCTTTCTCAAGGTCCAATCAATCCGTCTATCTTATAATTACATAGGAAATTATTAGATTCGACCGCTAGCCTGTGAATTGAGACTGGAACACGCATACCCTTGTAAGTTTATTATCATCATGAAAATGTACACCATAACAACAATTCTCTCACCAGTACTATTCCATAGTCATGTTTCGTCGGTACTTTTAATAGATCATTGCATGGAGAATTCCGTTTATTCCCCATTTTAACTACTATAAACGCTGGATCCATGTCATAATTGGGGACTTGTCTTTCCACCTCACCTAATAATGTCGACTGATACCAAAATGATGCTTGACAATATGATAAGCTCCGATAAGTTTGCATATGAGTTGGTTGCTGCTGGCGCTTGCACAGCTGATGATGTATAGGTAGCATATCATCAGTTTGCGCTGATGCCTCGGCTCATATTAATACCAAGGGATTATACGTACCTCCTATATTCGAGATAAGGAAATGCGTTGTTGGTGATAATATCCTATTGTGTATTTCGTATTAAGAGGAGCCGATACGATACCTAGGTAGCCACTAGATAGCAATATAAAAGGGTTAGAGAATGTGCAAGGGCGCTGAACCCTTTTGGAGTCGTTCTAGGCCTTACTTAGGTATTGATGTTAGTAGGTAGTCTGATTGGCATTTATCGGATTATGAGAATTCTCTGCTATCAAGATAACATGGTCTCAGCTCATAGCTGAATTAGGGACCCTTTATTCACGGTCTATATCGTGACGTACTGAGTAAAGGAGGATATGTAAGTCTTAAGGAATCATGTAGACGTTCCCTAATTCCAATCTAGAATCTTAAGGTAACTCACATCTATATACCTAATAATAGGTCATTTTAAACATGTGATGAGATAAAATGGCGATCTAGGGTTGGAATACGTGCTGGAAGGTCTCATTGGTTGGTATGTGGCCATAAGGTGTGGGTGATATTCCCCCCAAATGACGCAATCGAGGTTTTATGAATCCATTCCAAGTCCGTTGACCGAACATAAAAGACGTCGCCACACGCCTAGGAAACTAGCTGGTAAGGAGTGGCAAGGTTGAAGCCATGGCGACCGCCATTTACGTTACGCCTCCGGCCCTGGCTCCTCCAGGGCAACCCGATATCTCATACGCGCCGGATTTTAGGAAATACGAGGCTCGCAGAGAGAAGCGTGTCAAGTCTGGCGGGTTGCCGAAAGATATCCCCAAGGGACTACCGCAGCAGCTCACCGGGAAATTGGTCTGGGAAGGTAACTCCCTTGCAGAGTCCTACAATTGGACTTACGTCCTTGACTCGAATCAACTTGATGAAATTGAGCTCGCGGTGAAGCATTTCAAGTGTGAGTGATATCATCCATACTGCTCAAGCACCCGTGCTGATGGTGTTGTCCCTAGCACTGAACTTGCCCCTTGGCTACGTGAATCAGGAGACGTTTCCCCTGCCGCAATTGCATTCTGAGCTTCGGCGACTTTCCGATGAGCTGCACAATGGCCACGGTTTTTTCGTTATTCGAGGATTGCGCGTGGATGAGCATTCACGCGAAGAGAACATCATTATTTACGCCGGTTTATCGGCCCATGTCGCCCCTAAGCGAGGCCGCCAAGATAGCAAATTTGAGGGCAAGCCTGCAGCCGTTACGTTATCTCATATCAAGGATCTGAGTGGCCCCGGGCGTAATGAACTCATTGGGAGTCCAGCCTATACGACTGACAAGCAGGTATTCCATACTGACTCCGGCGATATCGTATCTTTATTTGCGCTTGAAACAGCTGCCGAAGGCGGTGCTAGTAAGCTTGCCAGTACCTGGCGGGTATACAATGAGATTGCTCGTACTCGCCCAGATCTCATTCATACCCTCACAGAGGACTGGGATGTGGAAAAGTTAGCTACCCAAGCTCAGTAGAAACTTCTCACCGTAGCTGACAGATATGGCCCTTTTAGTTTCGCTGAGAAACAGTATACATCGAGACCTCTGATGCATTATCAGCCAGCTACTGAATCGGCCCCGGAACGTGTAATCCTCCAATACGCTCGTCGATCATTTGTCGGATTTGGTGCGCTTCCTCGAAGTCCCAATATCCCACCCATCACAGAAGCGCAAGCAGAGGCATTGGACACACTGCATTTCCTCGGAGAGAAGTTCTGTGTTGATACGTACTTCCAAAAGGGGGATATCCAGTACGTCAATAATTTGGCGTTATTCCATGCAAGAGACGGATTCACAAACGCGGGGACTAAGCAGTAAGTGGACTCAGTCTACTCCGCGGACGACGAGAACTAGAAGAGCTGACTGGACTGGTAGACGGCATCTCCTGCGCCTCTGGCTGCGCGATCCAGAAAACGCGTGGGAGACACCGGAATCGTTAAAGCAGAGGTGGACTCAGCTTTATGAAAGTGTAACACCAGAGACTGAAGTGTTACCCCTCGAGCCATATATTCGAAGCGCGAGTAACAAGAGCGGTCGAGGAGGTAGTTGAACAGCCTTGAGCTAACAGATCTTGCCATAGTTGGCGCCAGAGATAACCAAGCCACCCCTTGGCCAGGGCGAATTAGCACTAAACCAACTCGTAACTACTAGCTTGGATGTCCGGTGAATACATTACAATCCTTTTTGCTTCTGATCGTAGAAATATCAATGAAAATTGAATGGGTGAGAGGGAATGTACAATGGACGGTAGGTATCTTACGAGATAACCTATGGTGTGTTACGCTGTAAGAGCGGCTTTCATCGGCTCTTTTTCAACCGCCGCGACATAGATTGGAACCCTAGGACGACTGATGCGACGCATATATGTGTTACCGTTTGGCTGGATTCACGGTTCAAGCTAGCATTTGACGCAGTACTATGAATTCTCTCATGCGATAGTATCGGCAAACTGCTGCTGTGTGCGAAAGCTAGGTACGAATTGACTCTGACGTCTTAAACCGTCGGCTAGAGCCCAGGGTTTGCTTGTGCGACTAGGTTCTCTCTCCGTATCGACCGCTGGAACGATTTCCTAACATAATATTCTTCCAATATTATTTCGCTAATGTCTAGAGAAAGATTACATGTGAGCTCAAGAATTATGGGTTTGTTTCATCGCCTCCCAACGCATTGGATCGTTCCGTAACATTGTGGCCCCGTGCTGCATGGTTGTCATGATCGGCTAGCATTGCGTGATTCTCGGCGCCCCTCTCACCTAGGAAGGTCGCCGCACAATCTTATCCAGACAGTCAGACGGTCTCTAGATTGTTGTTTTTGACCCTTTGAATATGGCCCTATCTCCTTGTCGGAATAAGTTAGATGGCATTGGCTGACTGGGGTCTGCTCCCTGGGCATGTTCTAGATGTTCGTGCAGCTGCTTCTAAAGGCTGATTGTACCATTCAGCCACCTTATCTCGTACTACATTAGGTAGTGTTTCGTCGGAGCCGTCCCGATAAAAGGCTCACAGTCCTCTCTCGTGATATGTGCGACGCGGTCCTAATTGATTCTTGCTTGTCTAATTGTCATCGACGGTGTTTTCTTCCCGCCGTTTGAAGGCTAGTATTCCTTCCTACCAAGAATCGGACCGTAGCGAAGGAGCCTTTGATAAGTATGGGGTTTCCGAAATTCTGGGCGCGGTCTGCTACGACTGAGGTCCCAGCCACCGACGTCAATCCATCTACTTCCGATGTCTCTGTTATTCACGACGGCAATCTCACTTTCACTATCGAAAAGGCGGAAAATGGGTCGAAACCGTCTTACCAGGAGGCTGTTGGGGCACCCGTCGAATCCAAGTCGCCTCTAGGGTATCACGTCGGCTGGATTACCGTGATTTTCCTCAACGTCAACCAAATGATTGGTACCGGTATCTTCTCAACGCGTAAGGCCTCACCATTACTTCAGGGTCTACGTGAAAGTTTACTAACTTACTTATTCCTTGGGATTCATAGCTGGAACTATTCTGGGCAGTACCGGGTCTGTTGGGCTCGCTCTCATTTATTGGACCATTGGCTTTCTGCTGGCGATCGCTGGCTTCAGCGTCTACCTTGAGCTGTCGAGCTACTTCCCCAATCGATCAGGGTCTGAGGTTGTGTACCTGGAACAAGAATATCCAAGGCCGAGGCATTTCTTTCCGGTCTCATTTGCAGTGTTCTCGGTGTTACTGTCATTCAACAGTAGCAATTCCATCGGTATGAAGCAATACTACACCGAAAGCCCTTAGCATCATTAACCCTTCGTAGTCTTGGCCCGATACGTATACCAGATTGCTGGATCCACGCCGACAGATTGGCAACTGAAGGGTGTTGCGATTGCTGGTTATACTGTGGCAACCATATGTACGTCGCCCCATTCAAGAAAGGATGGCCGAGTCTAACAGGAAAATTAGTTGTTGTCGCCCATAACAGATACTCGCTCTGGCTAACTAACTTGCTTGGATTCGTTAAGATCGTCACTCTCATTTTGTATGTCTAAAGTTCCGAGTAACGAAAAGGGAGGTTGACTAATGGGACTCTACCTACTCCAGCATCAGCATCACGGGTCTTGTAATCCTGGGCGGAAATGTTCCCCATATCACTGACCCTGGGGTGAACTTTCGAAATGCGTTTGAGGGCACGACGACTAATGGAAATGACCTCGCTGTCGCTTTGGTAAACATCGTCTTCTCGTACACTGGCTTTGCGAATGCCTTCAATGTTGTCAATGAGATCAAGAATCCGATTCCAACATTGAAGAGAAACGGCGCTATTTCCATAGTAACGGTTGGCATGCTATACATGCTCTGCAATATTGCGTACTTCTCAGCAGGTATGACACAACCCGGTTGGTGATTACCAAAAGCTAACGGGGATTTCTGCAGTACCCAAGGCCGAGTTTGCTAGATCTAAGGAGACTGCTGCTGGCGTCTTCTTCGTCACTGTGTTCGGCCCAGGTCGTGCTGAAAAGGCTTTGAATGTCCTAGTCTTGCTAAGTGCTTTCGCGAACCTGCTCGCTGTGGTTATCGGCCACTCACGGGTCATTCGTGAGATCGGACGGTAAGCCGTCTCCTGTGCATTTTGCTCACTATGTGAATGCTAACTATGTTGTTCTACTATAGACAAGGTGTATTGCCATTCACCAAATTCTGGGTTTCCACTAAGCCCTTCGGCACTCCTGCCGCTCCGTATCTTCTCTTGTGGATAGTAACCTTCATTATGATTGTGGCTCCGCCTGCTGGGGATGCATTCCAATTCGGTGAGCCTAACAAGTTTCTTGTTATACAATCATGTCCACCCTATATGATACCGAATGCTAACATAGTGCGAAAGTTGTGAGTCTCGCAACTTACCCTAATGGCATATTCCATCTTCTTCTTACGAGTGGAGTATACATCATTCGCTATCGACGAAAGCGCCTTGGACTACCAAGGCCCGAATTTAAAGCTTGGAATGTCGTTGTCATATTCTACATCTTGCTGCAAGTGTACATCATCGCAACGCCTTGGATTCCACCAAAGGGTGGCCCATACGCCGGCTCCGTGTCTTTCTGGTACGCCACGTACTGCGTCGTCGGTATTGCCATCATCATTTTATGTGCTATTTACTATGTTGTCTGGATGTACCTGCTGCCGAGATGGGGAGGATACAAAGTGCGACCGGAGATATTGAGCGTCGACGCGCAAGGTGCGGTCACTCACCGGCTAGTCAAAGTGCCCCTGAGTGAAGTAGAAAAGTGGGACGAAGAACACGATGAGGCTGGCCATTTGCGACGGAGACGTCATGTTCACGAAACAAGTTCTTCTCAAGGGGATGGCAACGATCAGGAACCGAAGATCGTTTAGCTTGTCTAATTCATACTATGTGAATGAAACGACTAAGATACTCGCCGCAAACGTTCCTATTCCAACAGGGAAATGATAAATAGGGAAATTTACATCAAGTATATCCATATGCCACTGGTTCTGGTAATACAGTCACAACTAATAACAATCCAGAGAAAAGACTACGCTGTTAAGCTCAGATACCTGTGCTGCAATACGTTGAGTTTAAGCCCTTAGTTAGATTAGGCGTGATCTAAGTAAGGCCTTTTGACTTTCAGTTACTAATGGAGGTCCTCAGCGTACGTTCAGATTAATAAAACGGGATGGAGACGACCGTAAGTAACTCTCGACGGGCTATTGGCACCATTAATCAAAGAACGCTCTGATTGAACACATATAGACTCGTGATGAAACAAAGTCTTACGTCAGTAACGGCTTATATATAAGTGTAGCAAAACGGTCCGTCTTGAATGCTCATCAGCTCTCTCATTGTGATCGGACCACCACCGGCGTACCCAAGATCAACTATGTCATCTAGAGTTGTGTTAGGCGATGGCGGGGTGTTCAAGAAAGTTCCTGTCCCCGAAATAGCATCACGGCGGTTACCATAGTCGAGAGTTTGCCACGCCCACCACACGAGGTCAATCATGCCATGATGAAGGTAGAAGGCAGGATCTCCAGGGGACACGAAGAAATCGGCCCCGGGGTCCCCTCCCATAGCATAGTGGCCACCTCCATGCACGCCAATGGAACCGGAACCGGGTACACCTTGCATGGCCAGTTGAAAGTCGGCGATATTGTCATTCCCAAAAATAAGATCGATGATGGAGCTAGCATTTGCATATGCAGAGTTGACGGCAGCAGAGATATCTCGCTTCAAGCATCGAGGGTTGTACCCAAATCCAGTCCCCGTAAGAGTAGACCCGTTATTCAGCGGAAGGTTCGCAGGGCCCAGATTCACTTGCATATCCTTGAAAGGTCCGGACGTAACGCAGCCGCCCCCGGTGCCAGGCGGCAGGTAGAGCGGAGGATATTCGCCGATCGTTAAGATCAGGGGACCCTTACCAGCAATGTATTCGCCATTTCCTAACATACTATAAGCGCTGCCATCAAAGATTGGCGACGAGGCTGGATCGCTCGCGTATAAACCCCAGTTCCAGTAACTAGGCCAGGCAGGTTAGCTTAGACCCAATTGGCTCCATACCTAAGATCAGGAGCAACTTACGGCTGTGAGCTGTTGTAGCCGCACTCATTCCTCAGGGCTTGCTCATAGTTGTAAGTGAACCATCGATGCCATGCTAGGAAAGTGCCCTTGGATTAACCAAAGTTAGTCGGGATTCCCTTTTGGATATTCCTTGCACAGTGGTTGCTCACAGTATAGTGAATGTAGAATGTCTGGTTGATATGAGAAGCTACAAAGTCATCGTATCGCGACCTGGCACCGGGGACTAGGCTAGTAGGCGTATTTGCTGGTAAGGATTGTAGACAGAGGACAGCGTCAGTGTAGGCCTTACGCTCATCCTGGCTCAGGGAACCCCTAATAACACGTTTAGCCATATTTCTTTTGTAGCGAGGGCGATTCTGTTCACTCACCATTCCCGGCGTATTCTGATATTTTCAAGAGTACATGTTGGCTCCCTCTTTGTGGTTCTGTTACCTAGTATTTCTGCTTGTGTTGACCTAGCCTGCTTGAGCAAATATTCCAGTTCTGAAAGGGACCTGGATGCTTTATCGGGTGTAATTGGGATAGATCCAACCGTTGCGAGTAACAGGGCGCAAGTCAAGCGATGGAGACGCATGGTAAGTAGAAGGAAGCTAGGAGCCCAGACAGAAAGCGTAAAGCGGTCTAATAAGTTTATACTTGATCAATGCGTATTGCGCACTATGCAGATCGGCCTAGCCATAGAATGGTAGTCTTTAGTCGCTCATGAGATGCGTAAATCTCCGCTCCTTTTTAAAGAATGCTGACATGCTTCCCCTCTTCTTCTTAAGGCCGTTGGTAACTACCATAACCTGAGAACATTCCTTAGATGCTTACGGTCTTTCCTTAATAAGGGCTCCTCGTATGACTAGGCTCAGGAGATGCATTCGATTCTTACCACCCAGTAGCATAGAAACGGTCTAGATCGCCTGGTAACCACGCTTCTATCTTCATTCCTCATGCAGTATGCTTTTATCCCGCAGTGACGAGAAAAGGGGTTGCCCTAAAGATGGGGCTCCTAGTCACAGGAGCCAATCACGATCTGTATGCTTACCATTCTGCATCCCTAAACTCTGCAAGAGAAGCCCAACGCCATGGGAATAAACCCGAATAGGACCAATCAGCTTCATCGGTTTTCGCGGATATCCCCCCCATCTGACACAAACTAATGTACCAAGTACACCACGTAGGCTAGGCAACAAACATGCCTGTTTATCTCCGGTAATCCCTACCTGGAAAGCGCCTAGAATGAATTCAATGAATGAATGAATGAATGGCCTGGTTCCGAGGGGGTGCTAGTATGGAGAGCGACTTTGTCGTGCTCATGGTATTGTTTCAGCATCCTAAGTCTCTGGTACACATCATTTAGAACGCCTCATTCACGTATCTTGATCCGCGAAGACTACCTAAGAGGTATTTGCCTAGATGCTCCTTATTTCCGGATCTTAGTCTCGCTAAGTACCTTAAACTTCAGGGGCTGCATTTGGCTAGCGAGCGGCATGTGAGCGTGTTCATCATAAAGAGAATCGTGCTTTTAAATATGCGTCGAATCACTTGCATTCTTTCGCCAATGTCCCCCAGGGCCTGGACCTCAAATAGGGGCCATCGTGCGCCAAAATAACAATATCTCGAAGTAGATATTCATCCCATCTACCTCGGCGAGTCCCTGATGCTTCACTGCTACCAATCTGGCCCAAGTTCTTTTGGGCTTCCTCGAATCGAAATGCCAAAGGGTCCTTCTTTGGTATTCTCGATAACCTCCTCTTGCCACAGAGTCTCCGAAAATAGCGGTGACTATCAATGTTTCGTCGATGAGTGCGCGGAGGTAAACGACAACCTATCAGACGTGCAGTCACGGAGCTCTGGCCATCTGAGAAGTTAGAGCATATTTCACTCCCCGCTTTATGAATCTTATGAAGCCAATATGTAACCTAGACGGAGCGTTCGTTGCTTACTCACTCCAGCATCTGTGATTATTTCCTTAGTCGATTCGGCCCTTATGTGATCATCATACGACGTTGGTCCATTTCAACACTTCATAGATATTTCGCAAAAAACTCTGCAACTTGGTTATACCCCCTCTCGTACTCGCTCCTATTCTTTTCATCCGCCAAATTGGCCCTTGCTCCCATCCAGCCGTGGAACATGGTTTCGTAAGTCTCCACATGTCCGAGCTTGCCGGGCTTCGCCAGAATCTCTTTGTACTGGGCCACGACATCGGCCGGCTCCCCTGGCGAAGCCAAGCAAATATGCGGGGCCGTCAGCGCCTCGGCATCCTCAGCCTCCAAACGTCCCGGATGCGCCGTCCCGCTCACTTTAAATACCCTTCCGGGCCCCTCGTTACCCTTGCCGCACGCCAGCACGGCCACCTTGCCTCCCCAGCACAATCCAAAAACACCCCATCGGTCTTCAGCCGAAGGCCATTTCTCGGCAGCCGTCTTGCGGATCTCGATGAGCTTCTCGACATTCTTCGGGAATGCGGCCTGCTCGCTGAGAAATTTTGCGAGCGCTGCCTTCTTCTCGTCCGTGTCGGCCGGTATCCAGGATGGCTGCACGTATACGCCCTCGAGGAAGTCCGGCACTATGACGAGAGCGTTGAGGGACGCGGATAAACGATCCGCGCCTTGTAAGGTTTGAGGTGCCAAGCCGAAGACATCATAAATATCGATAATTGCCCTTTGGGGGGACTGAGGTCCGACGACATCTAGAAGATGTGAGCGTAATGGTAGGAAAAGGTGGAGAGTTCGGGGTGAAGGTGTTCATGACAGGAAACAATATAATAACGCTGGCTTCAAACGTAGCTTCAAGGGAGTATACCTACATGTTTTCAAGCCAGCGATAGTCTCGTAGAAGCCTTTCGGATTATAATCCGAAGAAACGGGTGGAATTTGGGCGCATGCATGGCTCGCCATTTTCGAGGCAGCGTCAATGGCGGAATTTTTATTTGCCTTTGACTGAAATCCAGAGTGAGAGCCCAGTATGTATGAGGTAGGTATGAATTTCTGTTAAAGGTTTTAGTAGACTTCTAGGAAGGAAACCGATAGATAAATCTTGAATGATTTGAAACGCGCGATTAAGTCGATGATTTGAGGAGAACGGCCAATATCGAGCGGGAAAGCTAACGGTACTATCCGCTCTCGGCTCCGACAAACCGTTCAATTTTCGAAAACCAAGGTCGGAGACCCACAAGATATCGGTACCGAACCGGCGAATGTAACGCTGTTGATCGTCTAGGAGTCTGAAGTATAGCTAGGTAAATGTTCGTTAGGCTCGATCCTTAACACAGGATGAAGGTAAGTAAGTTAGTGGTTACTTTGCAACGTTTCTTTTCCTGTCGAGAATTCAGATTTCAAAGCCCCTTAAAGGTACGACGAAGAGCAGCCAAATAATCGAAAATCTGGATCCACCAGTATTCCGGAAATGGCTGGGGACGAAAAGGCAGGCAGGTTACTCGATCCTAGCACAGTATTTCCGGATAGAAATGCGGACGAAAATCTACCAACGAAGTCAGCAAATCTTGATAATGGAGTAAAACAGGTCCACCGAAACAACCACTGCTCATGCCGTTGAGGATTTGGAGTCTAGCAAACAGGGGATGCAGACTGCAGAGCCCCCTATCCGACCTCCACCCACCGAGAAAGGGCAGCCATGATACTTATGGTGTCTTTCACAGCTATGATCTCCCCCTTATCAGGAGCGATGTATCTCCCTGCCTTGCCGTCACTCTCGCGAGATCTCAATGTTTCCACGTCTCTCATTAACCTCACAGTAACGACGTATCTAGTAAGCCTTCCCTCATTGTCAGAGTTGCGTATCGGATCCCTAACAGCAACTCAATTTAAGATCGGCCTTGCGCCGTCCTTCATCGGCAATTTTGCCGACTTCTATGGCCGCCGCCCGGCATATATGATCTGTTGTGTTATCTATCTCGCGGCTAATATAGGCCTAGCAGTCCAGAAATCGTACGCTGCACTTATCATTCCCCGCTGCCTTCAAAACTGTGGAAGTAGTGCAACAATTGCGTTGGGAAGCGCTGCATCAGCGGACTTAGCTACCCGTGTTGATCGCGGCAAGTACCTTGGTTATGCTGCTATGGAAGTGACGTTGGTTCCGGCGCTCGGGCCTGTGAATGGGGGCCTCCTAGACCAGTATTTAGGTTAGCGAGCGATCTTTTGGTTCTTGGCCATTCTTTCTGGCGTGTTATTCCTTATCTTGTTCATATTTCTTCCTGAGACGTGCCGAAACGTTGTAGGTGAACGGAGCATCTTACCACCGTAGTGGAACATGTCGAACATACCATGGCACGTAGCATTAGGTCACTGACGGAGAATGGCCTAATATAACAGATCGATACAGTGACGGTTTCCTTCTAGATTGGAACTTTCGACGTCACGCCAAGATCACCAGCATCTTCATGAGCCACAATCGTCAGCAAGGCATGGCTGCCCTGCCCATCGAGAAGATCCGGCTCGAGATCGCGCTCCCGTTCGTGTACCTTGCAAGCGCCCTCGTCGTTGCGTACAGCTGGATCTTCGAGAGCAAATTGTCGCTGGCAGCCATTGAGGTCTTACTGTTCTTTTGCGGAGTGGTTATTGTCGGCGCCGTGAACGGGCTGAACACCCTCGTCGTGGATACACATGTCCGCTCACCAGCCACTGTGGTCGCGGTTAATAATCTGTATCGTTGTCTTATCGGCGCTGGAGCAGCGGCAATCGGCGCATCACTAATCGAACGGATAGGGATGGGATGGACGGGATTCTTTGTCGCTTGAATCTGATTTGTTTTAAGCCGGCTGTTATGGTTGGTAATTGTTCGAGGTCCGAAATGGAGGAAGTCGGAAACTCGCCGGCAGCAGGACTGCGGGTGCATAATACAGTGCTCGTAGGCGACACTACAATCTTCTAATTGTAATTACAGTTTAGCATAAAACTCCAAAACGGTAGACATGAAGAAAGGGAAGAAAAAAAAAAGGAAAAAGAAGAGATGCATATCGGTGAGTGCTGGATTCGAACACTTCGTTCCGGTGTACCAGCGTAGCAGGCTACATGGTGGATCCAGGTTTGAGTCAACATCACCCGATGAAGGGTGTGCAGATGGCCAGTGAGCCAAACCCTCAGGAGCACCAGCCAACGACAAGATTGTCAACCCCACCCGTGCGTTGAAAAACAGTATGTAATTATAATATATAACCCTTAGGCCTGATGCCATTTTACAATGAGTGATGCTATGTGCCACCTGTCTGCAACTGGCAACCGAAATATTTGACCAATTTGAAGCTATTCGTAAATATCGTCACCTTCTTAGAAGTGTTTCTAACCTAGTCATTTATTTCTCCTCATGCGAATTTAAGTAACTTGATAATTTATATTCCCTACGTACGGCTTCATTCAAGATTTTGCCTAAGTTAGGTAGGAACCTAGCTTTCGGTTGTAGACAGTTGACGGCGAAAGTAATCTGCATCTAGCATCACTCATTCGGTGTTTTGAATTTGCAGCTTGGCGGTACGGCAACGCTTGAATCCGCTAGGTAACTATTCAATATAAGACAGCTTAGATTCCAGGGGTCTGGGATGGCTAAGGGCATGGGATCTGAGATAGCGTAAATAAGGAACCATTTACTTGTGGATATATCGCGACGCTTGGCTAATAGGTTCAGGTCTTGTCGCTCAACGACGTTGCCGTTTCCGTGAGATCCGCATCGTGATCGAGTCATATGCTTTACGCATATAAACTTCTAAAGATTTACTTGGTTGACTAATTTGCAGATGAAATCTGAGGATCGAGTGCAGTACAATCATGTAAATAATGGTGATGATGAATCCTTTACGTCCGAAAGGCGTACTAGACTATCTAGCTAAGTACACGGGGCCACGCGACCATGATACATAGGGGGCGGTCATAGTACCAGTACCTATACCTCAGGTAGGAAGAAGGAAAAATACAACCATGGAAAGGTCAAGGGGGAAGTTTCTCTCTGCAATGAAAGAATGCACCCACCCTCGGAATACTCTTTCCAGAGAACGCATAGAAAACATATCCACTTCGATATGTCACCATCTTCACCTTCATCCCATTAATTGTCTTCGCATAGCTTGCTGGCCATTTCGTCCGAGACAAGCTTCACAGGTGTTACATCGTCAGACTGCACTGCGATGGATATCTCGCCATCATTCATCTTCATATGTCTCAGAATGAACCTGCAGCTGACCATCTCTTCCTCCCCATACTGTTCCTTGTATTCCCGGATGAACTTCTTAATACAGTCCATAAGTCTGAGAAGTAGCTTGATACCGCGACCATCCTCAAACATTGCCCGCCAATTGCCCGCCTTCGCAGTTACAGCGGGATCCGTAATTTCTCCCCAAGATCTTTTGCCTTCCTCTCCGAAAGTGTGCCACATGGATGGGTACTCAAGAGCAGCCTTGTCTGTGCCTTTTTCGGGCTCGGTGTGGATCGCAACCTGGGCGTAGCAAGATCCTGAGAACCACATCTTAGAGTCAATTAGACCGTACGAGGAGATGTGGCGGCTGCGAGTGAAAAGTTGTGATCGGAATTCACGTGAGTCTGGCTTTGCTCCCGCGCCGTCGAAGAGAGCATATTCCGGGACACCATCTTCATTGGAAAAACCTGCCAGCTGCTATCCAGCAGTGTTGTTCTTCGTAGTTGGATAGCCTCCCTGGATCTCTGCAGCCTTGTACTCGAGCTCCTCCGTTCGCAGACGCCTGGAATTGAGACTGGTCGTTGCCACCTGATCCGGATCTTCCACAACGAAACTGTAATCGCCCAGGCGGTAACTGATCACCTCCTTGTATACATTCAGATTGAGCGGTTCTTGAGACCCGCCTCCTAGTCGCCAATAATGTCGCAGAGTGTTTTCCCTAAGGTGCTTTGTGGCCGTGTGATTACGATCAATCATGTAACCATTCAAAGACTTGAGAAATGTCTTTCCATCAACATCATGGACTGTAATGAAAATGCCGCGTTGGTTGTTCGGGTGGACATTGTTCGCGACTTTGTCCTGCACGATGTGGTACAGATACGACAGGGTGTCCGTATCCGTAATAAAAGAAGCATCCTTGATCGATTCAAGGTTGGATTCAAGGTTGGAGTCGCTCGTGTACATGGCAGCCCGGCAAGTGTCTTCAAAAGCGTAATACGGTCGCTCAAGTTCAAGAATTTTAGGCAGCTTGATTTCGATGCCTTCCTCCGGGATGCTTGCGGCAAAGGGAGGCCGACCTTGATATCCCAATGTTAGCTACTGAATTCGGATATATATGGAGATGGTGAAATTATCACTTACCAGGAGACACAATGACTCGAAGATCGGGCGTCGAGGTCCACTTATTGAATCTCGCGTGGGAAAAGTCATTCATGTTCATACGCGGGGGGAAGTAGGCGCTATTGACGGTGGAGAGGGCGAAGGTGTTCATCGATCTATCATTGGCTCCATCCTCAGACAGGTCAGAATCGCTATCCATCACGTCTTCATCGGCCTCATCGTGCGTATTGTACGTGAACAATATCTTAGCATAGAACTTGATTAGCGGGATTGAAAATAACGTCTCGCCCTGGACAGGCTCGATCGAAATTGTTGGCACGTTCTGCGCCATCTTGACGGGGTACTGGTCAACCGAATCAGTTAGTAAATGTAAATGGTAGGTTAATGACTCCCAAAGTCGGGTTAAACCTTTGAATGAGGTCAGGCGAGTAGAAATTGATAACTTTCTGGGCTTCATTCCTTGAAGTGGAAGGGTGTTGGAGCGGAAGATAAAGGGGGGGTGGTAATGATGGTGACTAAATATTTCAGGGACAGGGACAGGAGAGTCGAAGAAGATACTCTTACCAGTAATGTCGCAAAGTACTTGCAAGTTAGGTGACTCAAAAAGGTGCAGGAACTGGTGAAGACTGTGGACAGAAGTAATGAGCCGCACAGGTCCGAGAAGCTATCGGCTCCTGGGTAGAGTGTGCGTATGGGAAAGGTGAAGTAAAACGTTAAACAGAGGCAGGATTCAACTTAATCCAATCGTGGTAGTCACAAGAAGCCTGGTCCCAGGCTCTGCGATTAATGGTAGATCAAGCTGAACCTTGAAGGTGGTGGTTGATGGGGAACGTGAAGTGGTATTGTTTTAGAAGAGATTGGGATAGCAGATGAGATGGTGTGGATTTAAATACCTTACTTGGAGTTGATTAGGAATCACAATCAGCCATCTGGTCGGTGCAAATACGATAGTTACATGTACCTAGGTACCCACCTACATGTATATCAATTGGAAGAGACACATGTACCCAGGAGCGTAGAAAGAGGCAGGCACGGCTCAACCGCTCTTGCGCGCTGCATTTCTGGGTACATTGATACATGCCTGTGCATTGATCGTGTCGTTGGTCTGCCAGCCCTGCCAGCCCGTCAGCGTCAGTCCCTTCAGCTCGCCGTATCAGACAGACGGAGCCCCGGGGAAGTGGGTACAGTGCGGTACTGCAATTCAACGCCAAAGGTAGGTGCATTCTACAACCGTGGAATAGAAAGGCTGGCTGGCCGCGTTCAACATTTTGCCGCAGCTATTGCGGAAATATCGCCCGCTGGTCGCGTACTTTCGCCTGCCCACCCGAACGAGTTCTCCTCTGTTAAACCTAACCAAGGAGCCTTCTGAAGCATAGCTGAGAGCTTATCCCGGAACAGACCGTTGGTCCTTCAGGAATTGAGTTTGCCTCCTGGCTACGAAGATACAAGAGATAGTAGTCAAGCCGGTGAAAAAGGAGAATCACAAACGCTTACCCTGATAAAGTGGAAAGACGAGACTCCCCAACGTGACGAGGTTAGAAAGCGTTATCGAGAAATATAAAATGTACGGATTATTCAGGCTCGCGAACGACATCCATGCCGCATCCTCCTCCATTGACGAGTCGATTATCTTGTTAGAGCAATACATCGAATTGCCGGACCTCGAGAAAGACACTCCACTAGCACCATCAAGGAGAACGAACCCATTCAATCTTGGATATGATCTCTCATTACGCCTACGATATCTGGATCAATATGATTAACTTTATCCATGCTCGAACAATGCATGACTTAACTCTCCATTCGGCACTCGCACGTTTGAGAGGATTAAGAACGATATTCCTCCTACAGAAATCGAGAGACTAATCTCTATTATAAGGACCTCCAAGGTTGTTCAAGACGCAGTCGACGGCTTAGACTTTACCCAGGCATGTTTCACCACCCCTTCCTTGCCTCAACACCAGGAAGACAGTTGAATTTTGATAGGATATGGTCCATACCATAGAACCGTCGAGATATCAGGGAAATAGAATTATAAAACATCCATATCGTGCACTTAGGGGCCATATTACGAATATATTGTAGGATTCCCGCAGGACGAGCAGTAACGGCAAAGTTAGATGCTTGTATTCCATCGACCTCTAGTTAAAAAAAGAAGAAGAAGAAGAAGAAAGTGCCAAATGGTAGAAAACGACGGTACTTTCCCGAGACAATGCATGAGATAAAGGCATTTCCTCATTTACTTCCCTAGAAACCCCCACCCAAGCAAATATCATGAGCGAGGCATGTATCACGAGGCCGCCCATAGGATGAGGGAAAGAACAACGTTGTTGCGCGAGGAGCTCCAACCTATCGGCTGGAGAACCGGGTATAGTGTTACTTCACTCATAGAATCAGTAATCGAGTTGAATAGTATTTCAATATAAAAGCCTTGTTGTCTGTTCCAGACAACAAATGCAAACGGTTATATTACTCCTTGCAAACGCACTCTCTGGTTCCCGTGTCACGTAAGTGACACCTGGTCACTTAAAGTCCACATGGCTATGACTACCTGACATATACATACAAGAAACTATTTGTCTGAGTATCCCTTACAACATCCGAAGTACCCGGATCCTGATAACATGTTTATTGGTTAACGCTTCTTTTTTTTTTTTTCTTTTTTTTTTCAAAAAAAAAAAAGAAGGATTGATGAGCATAATATGTTTTGAAGCACGATCATTTTAAAATGTTGCTCATCACCGCTTCTTGGGTAAGACAGATAACGCTAACGCTTGTTAAGTTTAAGTTACTTCGGCCGGACCCTTTGAATCGTGGGTGGTATGTATATTCCAATTAATATGGCTGTCTTAGAGTCAGCATGAAATAAACCAGATGGTTCCAATCTGCTAAACAGAAGGAAGCACGAAAACAGCAGCTTACTATTATCCAGTCAAGATAGAATAGGTTGGTCTGTCACAATATCTACCCAAATCTGTGGAGTTTAGATGCATCTAGAGGAGCAGTGTTGATGCGTAACGAACGAACAGCTTTGCGTACAGGGGTGAACTCCCAGATAGGGGCTTATCGGCATGCCTCGCTCAATTTATATCTGTAGACTGACCATCTTATCTATAATAATAGCTGCCACGCCTGCTGAAACCCATTTAACCGTAACTTACAAAACGAGAGAGGGAAAAGAAACAAAAAAGAATGTCATACCAGTGGGTGCCGGATTCGAACCATGGACCCAGAATCCAATAGTTTATACCAGCGAAATCCGATCAAACGGATCCATCCTCTTTTCTAACCAACCATGCTGACGATTTCAGTACTTACGCATGTGCACGGGCTGTTGAGCTAAATCATCAAGAACCACCTTCCAGAGACCAGGAAACTATCACCCCACTTTAGCAAAATGTAATGTTATTATAGTATATAACCCTCTTCCTCTCGTAAAATTTCTGCGATTAGCCAATTGCCGCCATCTGCCAATAACGGTACCCACATGTACTCAAGGTAGCCGTGATTCTGCCCAACATAGTAAGTATGGCCTTAACCCGCAACTAGGTACGGTGTATTGCGTTTGATTTACTCGGTCGATACTTAGATAATAATTGTTTCTTACGGCTTGCCTAAGTTGACGATGCAGAAAGCATTCCAATCGTTTACTTGACGGTATGAGCTCCCAAAGATACACTTGATTGATTGACTTATGGATGGAATGTACGAACCAGCCACTGCAAGCGAGAGTGCAGTACAGGACATAGCCGTAACTGACGTCGAAAACGCGCCAAACTACCTACAGCTGGATCCATCCTCTTCATTCTGTCGCTCCTTCTGCTGCGTGATAGACTCCTTGATGCAATCCATGAATCTGTGGAGCAATTTGAGAATGTAGTCATCTGCGAACTCATGTTCCCAATGTTCTATCTTCTCAGTGGTGGCATCATCATCGACTTGAGTTTCAGTCATCCGATCTTCTCCGGTGTTGTGCCACTTGAACTCTCCAACGGTAAACGAAGTGGAGTTAACCGGGCATAGTTGTCACAATGGTAGGTGATGAATGGAAAGTAGTTCCAGATTAAAAGAGATCGGAATACCAGAATATATGGATTTAAATACCTTACTCCGGTATCCACAGTGTTTAATGATCTCGGAATCCGTTCGGTACCTAATGTAGGTACAAAAAGGGCACTCTTCCAGGTTGTCGAGTACCTAAGGTACCTTGATACATTAGGTATCCGTGCGCTAACCCGCCCACCCGATACATGTACATATGCAACGGCCCGGACCGGCGGAGTGTACGGTATAGAGTGGGGCACTGCCCTATATATAGCAGAGCCAATCAGACGTGCAGGAGATAAAGCTTAATTCAAGGTTAGGTACCTCTTAGGAGGTAGATATCAAATGGAGGCAGGTACAAGATAATGGCAAGTGCAACGCACTGTAAGAGGGATATCTTTTCCCACACGTTTCAAGATTCTAAGCCTTTCTTGTACCAAACTGCCAATAATCTAACACACCTGTATATAAGCATGCTGATTTAGAAATCCACGGCAATGCGAATTGATGCTGTTATATTAAGTAGTTCCCTCTTTTGCTGACTCACGAGGACGTACCTATCTTGGGTACTCGAGTTCTCTCCCTAATCGTGCCGCTGGTAGGTAATTATCCTTTTACGGGGATGTTCTCTGACGAAGATGTAATCGGTGCTCTCAGTACTTGCCTCACCAAACAAAAGAACATCATAATAACATACCGTTTTGCAACAGTAGCGCGAGACAGCTCAACTTGTCGTTTGAAGGGTGCCCCTAATGATTTGTCCGACGGCTGCGCGCACACGTATCCAAATCTTGAAATTGTTCAAATTTACCTCAAATGGTAATTCTGGGCATCCCTGGAAATGGGCCTACCGGGATGTTATGGTTGACTAGAAAGATGACGGACCACCTTAATAGAGCTTCTGTGGTGCAGGGTACATCAGCCGATAATTCGAATCCAGCACCCGCCGCTACTAAGCGTTTTCTTTTTTCCTCCTCCCCTTTTGTCCTTCAAGATAGTATCACCCGTTAATAAGCACTTGGATGTAACCTATGGAGGGAGTATCGAACTGGATAATAGTTAGGTTTTACCACGGGATCCAAGCGTCATTCCTGATCTTCTAGTATATTATTGCCGATTGTCTGACAATATTCTGGTCGAGCTTAATGTCATAAAGCCGACCATAGGATGGGGGATGAAATAACGATGTTGCGCGAAGAGCTCTAAACTATCCGGCCGAAGGCCGGGTATACTTACTAGACACTTCTTTGTCTTAGGTATCCCTTACGAGACCCGAAGTATCCGAATCCTGACACTTAAGAGATGGAAAGTGGCAAGGGCCTTATGGAAACGCTTTACGTATAGCCCGACCGGATTTTCAAGCATCAGGCCGACCAAACACTGTGTTATATATTATAATAACATTAGGTATTACAACGATGGTGGGCGTGACACTCTCGTCGCTGGGGGGTCTTCCTGATGACTTGGCTCAATGGTATAGTGTTGGCTTATGTGGTGAAATACCTATTAGTACAACCTAATTCAACACTATACGGGTTGCACGAGTTGATACATACGAAGCCATAATAGAGGACGGACAGACTACCTTCTAGTTAAGCTAGTGTATACGATTAGGTTCGAATCCAGCAACCACCACAGGGCCCTATTTTTTTACTTCTTTCTTTTATCGGAGACTGCTTCTATTTTGAGTATTTACTAAATTACGTAGTAATTATTTGATCTGTTGTAACAGAGAATATGGTTGGGCTATAATTATAATATTAGCGAGGAGAGAAGACTCAGACGATCTGTCATCCATCTTACTTTACAGTCACCGCCACTTACCTCATAACTCTAAGGGAATAGCAACTTTCCTTGGTGCGTAATCGCTTTGCTTCTAGAAAACGGAATTGAAGAAAGCAGTATTCGATCTTTACTATACACGGAGTGGTAACATTAATGAGCATGGTCATGAGCTATTTGTTATTTGTCACGTTGCAAGCCATAGGAGCGGTATACAAACGATCTACAACCCTATCTACTACAGGATCAGATATATATAAAGGTGACTATTCTTTGTTTACATAGTCTTAGGTTTATCTTATTACACCCGAAATATCCGTAACGAGCCTACTAGTCCACGGAGTTGGATAGAGGTTAAAGCGTTAATCTTACGCATAATTCTTACCGATGAATATAATAGACACAGAAACGAGAGAAAATGAAGGTTAAGATATTTAGTACATTGCAAATATAAATGTATAGCCCCTATTTTGTTCCCCTTGCTCTTTTGCTTATAAATATTTACTTTACATCTCATTTAGTAATCGCGAAAAAGGAGTGTTAATATCATCCCTCTTGACATTTTTCTTCTTTAGACTTGATTAATTGCCTTGAGTAGCCGTTAACGCTAAGCATACATCAAGGCCAACATTAAGCGTCACGGCGAGAGAGCCGTATCCTAATATTACCCCTTAATAGGTGCAGGGAGGAAGGTACAGGTTAATGTAATGGTGGCGTCAGGTGGCTTTCAGACATGTGGATAGGTGCCTAATACGCGTCTTCGCGCCTGCACTTTCGTGGCGCTCTATTCAATGGACCTATCGACCTCTACGTGGGCGGGAAGGTGCGTGGGAAGGTGCGTCAACCAGATAAAACGTGGAGACCAGCTCTTGTACTTCAATATTCTCTTTCACCGTCTCTCCACATTCTCACCATCGCCGACCTATAAGCAGCAAGATGGCAACCTGTGGGACTTGCTGGCGCGTGTTCGCAAGCATTCGTGCGCGAGAGCAGCACATGGATGCCCTGGACCATTCAATCCCAGAGCACGAGTGCGACAGATGCCTAAAATACTTCTCTTCGCGCAGCGCCGTGGTCAATCACATGAACGCAAAGAACCACTGGTACTGGGAGTGTGCCTGCTGCGACGAGACCTGGCCGACCGAGACGCAGAGAAAAGAACATGAGATTGAATACCACTACTTCTGCGCTGAATGTGACCGCCAGTTCGGCGACTACAACTCTATCAAGATGGTAAGTGGCACTAGTCTGCTGGTTGTTCCGCCTCTCTCCTGTGATAAGCCGGCAGTGACTTGCGTGTGATATTAACGGTGAATCTTCATATATAGCATCTCAACTCACGCATCCACCGCGGCTTGAACATGCAGTGTCCCTTCTGCAAGAAACACTACGCCACCGCGACGGGCCTGTCGCACCACCTGGAGACTGGAAGCTGCCCTACCGTCCCGTTCCTGAACCGAGATGACGTGTACAAGATCGTCCGAATGAAGGACCCGAGCAACCTGATCTCCAAGAAGCTTCTCGGCTGGAACGGCTCGCCTAAGTACGAAGCTACCTCGGAGGCATGGAACGGCCAAGCGTACGAGTGTTATTTCTGCCACCGCCAGTTCAACAAGCTCGTCTCTTTGAACCAGCATCTCAGCTCGCCGACTCGTAAGTAGTTCACATAACAATGCCCCCCAAGATGATAAAGCTCGTGTGCTACGTACCTGATAGTTACTAACACATCCTCGATTCTAGACCAGCAGAACCTGTACCACTGCCCTCAGCGCCGCGACTGTGGTCGCGAGTTTAGCTCCCTTGCTGCGCTCATGAACCATCTTGAGAGCGAAAGCTGCGGCTACACCAAGTTCGAGGACGTGCAGAGAAGTGCCAAGAACATCATCAGCTCGGGCCGCCACATGTCCTTCGATTGAAGGCGTCGAACGAACCAGAACGAAGGCATGCTTTCCTGTCTATGGAATCCATGTGCTGGATGTGAGCCTTCGGGCAGACTGCTCAAGTGTCGTGAAGTTGGCTGTCTGTGAGATAATGTTTGCCCCTTGTGCTCGATGTGATTGATTTGCATGTGACGATTAGGGAGCCGTTCCGACCCGACACTGGCGCTGTACAACACCTACACTAATGTCCCCAACTCTCTATTCTCGTCATGAACGCTACTGAGGATCGAGTGTCGATGCAGGAAGACTAATGTTCAATATTAATGATGAAAGAGGCTCGGACTGTGTCTCTGCACGCTTCTTCATGTTACCTTAATGAATGAATGGAAGGCTTTGTGAAACTTCACGGGCTATTTAGATACAACACAACAAGGCAGGTATTGTGCCTCCTTCTAAAGAATCCTAGATCCTAGAGTGTAAATGCTCAACTTTAAACCGAAGTAGTTCTCCATCGCGTTCTAGTTATTATCTGATCTTGAAGCATAAGTGTAGGCAGGCTATCCATCCAGGGCGGCCGAATCAACACCTCCATGGCAGTCAACCGCCTTAGACTACCTATACAGGAACACCAACACTAATCAGCCCAGCGCGCATTAGGTGCCTTCTTATTCTCCAGAGATTCATTTCACCATCTTCTACCGGTTCTTAGGAACATTCCTCTCTCTACCAAGTACCCTATGGGTCGCTGCTATCAGATACTACGCCTTGCAGGGAAAGCATACAGGGATATCCGCCAATTAAGTAGAGCCCGTTCTCATGGTCGAGAGTTGTTAGATACAGCGTGACGAAGGACTTGGTTTGATGATCCGCCCGAGAAATATACCCCTGTACTACCTAGGATGCCTAGATACAGCTATAGCAAAGAGCTATCATGAAAATGATTATAATTACCTGTTATTATCATCTACAATGCGAATCCGCAGCTCTTACTCTATCCCGAGGGCGATTTCGCTCGCATTCAGTCAACGTATCTATACAGCATGCAATACCCACACACAAAACATCAATATTACGTACGATTCGCAGAGCAAGCAAGAAAACGAGTCGGATATCTATCACAGAGCGAAGCACCGACGTCAGTCAGAAGTTTTTGCAATCCGTCCGGCCGTCCAACCACATCCCATCCCTCTCCCTCTGCCATGTATGCATGCAGTCCGGACCAAGGCGTAGGTACATAAGCCACGAATCTCTCTCCCCGCTGACGCAGAAAAAAACAACGATCGAGTAATATCAAAGACCCTCTGATGTGTGCAATCGTCTTCCGCTCCTGCTCCCCTCGCCGTGTAGAACGCCTGTAGCCCCGGGATATAATGTGTCATGTGAAAAGAGAAGGGGGGGGGGAAAGGGGAAAAACTCCGTCTGAACTCGATCTCTTGGCTCGGTTAACCGACACGGGTATCATCAACTCGTGAGGTAATTCCAGCGATGCCCTACCGTTTCCCTTGAGCATCGAAGTCTCTATCCCCTTGAGAACAATGTGCTGTTTTGCTTGTTTCTTCAAGTCTGTCGATCGAGATTTGCAGGCTTATTGTAGTCTGATTGCAATACACTCGCCGCTCACGAGAGCCACTCAATCAATGACTTGAACAGTTAAGAGGTAGTCCTGTCTACCAACACCGTAAACTTCTCCAGAACCCATCCCTGCCTTTTCCTACTCGCTGACCATCGCCAAGCCGTGGCCCCCTCATTAGACCGTTGCGTCCCGACTTCTCATTATCAGTATCGCGATCATCGTTACTACCCAAGGGCGTCAAAGGCTTCGTAACACCGCGACGGTCCATCTCGGTGTTATCCAGGACGCCCATTTCGGCCAGGCGGCGACCCTCGACGACGCGGCGTACAATTAGGGCAAACGTCTCCTCGATATTGACCTCAAGACGAGCACTCGTTTCCATGAAACCACACCCGCGCTTTCGCGCCCACTCCAGTCCCTGTGCTGCCGGTACCTGCCGTGACTCCTGCAAATCGCACTTATTACCAGCGACGATCTTCACCGGTGGTATTGTCCTCGCACCGCTGCCAGCTCCTCCCAGTCCAAGACTCCCTCTTCTCGCTCCTGCTCCCAAGCCGGCCCGCCGCGCCCGCGCTGCGTTGTCCAGACGCGTCTCGGCTTCCATATCTATGAGGTCGTTGAAATAGTTCAGGGCGTCGAGACTATCGGCAGAAGTGATGTCGTAGACCAATAAGAACGCATCGGCGCTGAGATTGGAGGATGCCCACATGCCACGGTACTCTTCTTGCCCAGCTGTGTCTGTCAGAGACAGGTGGTATGTGGTGCCGTCTATACGCCGTGTGATGCTGTAGCTATCCTCGATTGTCGGGTCGTACTCGGACGTCCATTGGGACCGGACCAGCCGCAATGTGATGGATGACTTACCACAGCCGCCATCACCGCATATCGTGATTGATATAGGCACCGGCGGTTGCGGAGCGGATTGTGGTTGTGGTTGTGGATGTTGCTGTTGGCTGTGGTGCATGGCTGCGTTTGTGTCTCTTTCCTCCTTTTATTTTATTCCTTCAGTTTATTTCTCTGTTCTTGGGTGCCTCTCTCGTCTTCGTGTGTGCTAGTTGGCTATGTACGTTGATAGGCAGGTATGTCGGGCGGTTAAGGAAAGTCGTCGATCGGAGTGAGGGAATGAGCGTGGATGATGTAGTAGTTCGTTCTCCGCCGGTGATCGTATCTCCGCAGAACAGTAAAGACCGTATTCTTTTCGAAGGAGGCAATGACAGTATGCGTGGGCGTATGTACGTATGTATGTATGTAATGGGAGAATGGAATCACAGCTGATTTTTCCCTTTTCTTTTTTTCCCCCTTCGCCTTCCAACCACCAAGGGGAGAGAGTTGCAGGTTGCAGGGTTCGTGGTTTCTACCTAGCGCAGCTCCACCAGCATCCAACGGCTTTTCCCCGTTTGGGTCTAAGCGCCGTTCAAATTGACTTATAAGACGTGAATTTATAGCAGCTGGAGGAAACGAGCCAATCCACCGGGTGGGTAGACGAGATGGGTAGCGAGTTATCAAGTCTTTATTAATAGAATTCCGATACAAACGGCTCGAGGGAACTTTTGAGTGACGGTCTCGAGACTGTATACAATGCGGTGGGCGGAAACGGTGTTTTGTGTTTCGTTTGGACCGGGTTGATTCAAACTAATGCGCGTCCTATACAGGACGGGACGTGACGGAAGGATGTGATGTGATGCGCTGCGCTGCGATGCGATGCGATTGGAACGTCGAAACGTGTGCTTGGACCGCGAAACCAGGCCAGCCGGGCAAACCGATTGGGGCTATAGCAGAAGAAGAGCCGCAGAAACTCGAATCAAGGTCGCAGCGAATGTCCCAAAAGATGAGGTGGGGGTCTTGAGTTTCAATGGTTGAAGGAAGATGGATATTTGTTTACCTAGGGGTGCTAGGGTAGGCTGGAGTGACTGATGTAATTGTCGCGATGGTTTGAAACTCGAAGGAAAAATGAAGTTACAAAGTCGACGGTAGAGAATTCGACCACAGCGATTGGCAACCCGGATGGCTGGGGAAAGCACTGAAGGTGCAACGAGTACCTAACCCAAAGTACAAAATACCTGGGTGTAACGGTGACAGCAGGTGCTAGCACGCGTACCGTAGTACAGCAATAAAAGCCGCTGTGGTGGGAAATCAGGTGCAGCAGGTGGTAGCGAGTAGTGGTCGTAGTGGGGGTTTCGCTCTTTTTTAGTGGGGTGGGAAGGGGTCTTAGGGGTACATATGTAAAGCTTGATGTGACGCCAACAAGTTCAATTCGTCAATTGCATCCGAGGTCGCCTCCCCCCTTTTTCTCACCAGTACTTCGCAAGTATTGCTTGCGCTCGAGCCTCGAGTTCTGCTGATCGTCAACATATAACAACCTGCAAATAATCGCCGAAGAGACTGGGGAGGAACTACATTTATTTCGGGAGAAACAGAACAATAAAAGAAGATCGGACGGCCGATCTACAAAACACTACTACAGTACAGTGTTACTAACAATATAATATAATATAATATAATATAGAGAAGGGTAAATGAAAGAAGGGAATGCCCTCATTAGAATGTGTACGATGGTGGATAATTGGAGATGGTGGGTTTAAAACATCCAGAGGTCTAGCGCAAGCAACAGCAACTCTTATAGCCAAGGAGGGGTATATAACGACAGGAGGATTAATTAACACGTATAGCACAGATCTAGGGACGAGGGTTAAAAAGAAAATAGAAACGTAGCACTCGGGCTGCGACGAAATAATAAGGGGATTGAGGGCTGTGATTGCGAGAAAGTCGTCGCAAGTTGACCTTCGGGCATCAACCCCGAGGTTTTGAAAATCCCACACCACACATAGTTAATACCTAGCTAGGTAGCTTCTACTACGTAGTCGACAAACTGACGTGTAGTTTTCATGAAGTCGTAGATATCCCTTCATCAGATAATCTATTCAGTCTTCAAATGGACAAGATGAAGTTCTTAGGTGCATGTACCCATATTTACTCTCATCACACGGCGGGTTTATTGTCTGCAGGAGGTACATAATGTATGCCGCAAGTAATTCGGATAGCTAGCAGTCCAACTCCCCATGCCCTTGGAAAGACATGCAGATGTTAGCAGATGTTAGGGTATCACTTACATGACGAAGCGTCGAATAGAAATAGAGAGAAAGCCTTTTTCAAAAGGAGGGCGAGCGTTGGAGGAGCCTCTTCCTTGCTCGCCGGACGTCATCCCCTAGAGCCGCCGAGGTTTGTGATGTTGGGTTACTATTAGCTTTGATAGGTACGGCTTCCTGTGCCGGCCGCATCTCCCCGCCCGCCCTAGTCCTTGCGGGTCGCACGCTCGCATGCAGGAATTAAAGATGCAGTGTGCTAGTGCCCTCTCGTCGGAGTCGGCCGCTAATTGGGTATCGTGATTCAGGGCTTGGGGCGTTCTGTTCAATAGGTCAAGAGGGTTCGAGATCCTAGTGTAAGGGAGAGGAGATAATGAGATCCGCTTTGCAGAATTTCTCATCTAATTCGCAACGCTTAGGTTGAAAATAAATCGCTCCTTCAGATGACAATCCGGGACTACGTAAACTACTTTGTCCCATACCCGACGTTTCGGGCCTGTTGTGAATGCATTTCAGTTTCATAACCTACCACCTAGGTAGATAAAAAAGCAAAGCATGTGTCCTATCCACTGCAAAGCCGAGTGGCTTCACGATGCAGGCTAGGCCTGACCGGCTGCATTCGCAATATTTTTCAAGTTCGTTGATCAGACGAGATTGCTGTCAATGCTTCAGTTTCAGACTCTCTCGTACATGATAAGTCCTGCATTGAGTCCTTCGCAGGACTAAGATCGCCGACGATATAGGTGGCTCTCTTCCAATTTCCAATAAATATATGTATCTGGCCTTCCTTCGGATCCAAAGCGCGTCAAAGCAAATCTGCAAGTCTGATCTGGCTCCTATGATGGTTACCATAGTGTAGGAACGGCCCTGTGATTGGCCTCCCTGCTGAGTCGTGGCGCAGCTGAAAATCATCTAGGTTAATACATATTCCTCAAGGATCTAGGTCGTTTCTCCGCCCTACAGTTCGGGTCGGAGAATTTCTTGACAGATCATCATCGCACTACAGATGAGTAGAACCGGCAAGAGCTTCAGCGAAATGCCGTATTTCGACATGTAATTAATCCAAGTTCGCTGACGCCGTGGCGAGAATGCTCGAGCCCTTACAAAATGAGCCTAGCGTTTAACGTCGAGTCCTGAATTGAGAAAAGAATCCCATTATGGCCCACGTGCGTTCAGGGATTAAAATCTCTAGGAAGCGGTCATAGCGTATCCAGACAGAGCCCGGAGTCTTGTCATCCAGGGGTTGTCTCTGCACCCCGCCATATCGAGTTAGAGGTACCTAATTGGCTTGGGAAATGCCGCTAGAACATGAATGTATAGCGGACGGTTGAGCACTAAGACAAGCTATTAAACAGGAGATATGCAGGTCCACAGCAATCCAACGACGTCAGAACAACGAAATGCTCAAGACGCTCAAAAGTTCCATTCTAGCCCCAATGAACCATCAGAACAGATGTAACAAAACGTTGGAGAACACAGGGCTGACAGGCAAGTATCCGTCTGGATTCTTGGGTCCCGTACGCCCGGCATCCCATGCAGATCCCGGCATATCTCAGTTGTATACCTAATGCGGGATAGACTTGAAACGGGGTCTAGATCCAGTCACATGCCATACTTACTGTTTTAGGGAGGTGGTCATTCACGATACTGGCACCATCATGGAGGGCGAATGGTGCTGGTTCTGCATCTAGTAGTATTGTATCAACAAGTTATACCCACAACACGTTATTAGTAGACAAGTGGCCCCCATCGCCGATTGGCTAGCATATCCCTTCCTCTAACGGGTCCAGTAGCCTCTAGGTCAGCTCGTCCATCATTACATGAGGCGAGCGTGCATACGGGGGTAGTACTAGGACGGCCCCATTGCCTGAGTTGACGAAGTCAAGGTCGTAGTTATTATCTATCAGAATGCGACATTGATGACAGCAGTAACGTCTAACTAAAAGGTCGAAAAGGGCTAATTTATTGCACACCCATTAGCTAGATCACAGGCTTACTCCGAACCAAGCTAATGTTTGTGACTCCCCGGAGATCCAACATAGTAAATAGATTAAATCGGTTCAAATTAACTTTTCTATCTATTGCCAATGATCTATCTTAGGTAGATACCCGTCCCAAGTCGCCAACCAATTTGCCCAACTTGTCGTGCCATTCCATGTTAACAACCGAGGTATCTCCCAAATCCATATCCATATTCTTAGACAAGTCCATCAATCCATGTGAACATTCCCTGACTTCCCCGTATTACTTTCCTTTTTCGTGTATTCATTCAATCATCAGCAGCCAAAGTGACAAGAAACAAAAGAAAGAAAAGAAAAGAAAGCATCACCATCATATCAGCACAGCCAACATCACTACCGCCCATATCCCCACCCCTCTACCTATCCCTATTCCTCCAGTTCCCGCCCTTAATTGCTCCGCTCCGGAAGTAGGCATCACAAACCCGCTTATCGTAGCCGTAGTCTTCGTCGGCGCGGCAGGCGCAGCCACCACATTGACGCCTCGACTCGGGGCGGCACCAGCGACCGCAGCGCCGTTGTACCTAGCACCGCTAATGCTGGTGCTGCTACTGCTGCTGCCGTTGTTGAAACCCCAGCTCATGCCCGCGTAAGCCACGCCCGCATTAGCACTCACGCTCTGCGGCGGCGGTGGAGATAATGGGTGCGTGTAGAAAGAGGAGAGGGGAACAGCAGTTGGGGATGGTGAAGAGAGAGAAGAGTATGCAGGGTAAGGGGCGGATATAGAATGGGGAGAGGGATACGCGGCGATGCGTACCGTCTCGAGCATGGTGACGACTTGCGTCGTGGTCATGCCCACCGTGCAGGGCTCCGGGGAGTCGAAGGCGCAGGATGTGACGGTGAAGGTGCTGGTTTCGCAGCGCTCTGTCGTGGTGACTTGGAGATTATGCGTGAGGACTGTTGTTGCCGCTTGTGTTACTTGAAATACCGGTGAGGGCGTGGTTGTGGTGGTTAGTTGCTGACGGATCTGTGTGTGAGGTTGAACAGGGGCCGGAGCCGGCACCGGAGTTGGAGGAGGTAAGACGTCCCCTGGGCAGAATGTGGTCACGACGGTTTCGTGGCTGGTCACCTCCTGATTACTCATCGTGTGAACAATATGCCGAATGATTGTGCTCGTGAACGTCTCCGTAGCCGTTAATACCTCTTGCGTAAACTGGGCGACATGCTGCTGCGGAGCCTCCTCGTTGTCATCGTCATCGCAGTCTTCATCAAAAGGCAGCGGAGCCGAACTCGCCTGCCTATTCATCGTAGCAGCGGTAGTAAAGGGGATGGGTGCGGGTAAGGCTGTGGAGTCATCGTCGCAATCAGGGTCGAATCCATCCGGGGAAGCAGGGCGGATGACCGCAGGTGCTTCGCATGCGCCGGCGATTTTAGTTGCCTCATCCAAGCCCGCTGGCACGGGGACTAAGTTCGAATCGCCGCACTTAGCGTAGTTTGCCATGTACAGGGCGTTGTTGTCTTGGTCGAACGTGGCTTTGATAGATATTAGTTTCCCATTTTGATAGGCATCACAGCGAGAGAATGAACTGACCATAAGCCCCCCTCAAAAATGTATCCCCCAAGATCCATACACCAATATCTCCGCTGTACCAGGCACCCAGAAAGCAATCATCACCCCCGTACCATATGAAGTCGGAATAAGAGACGGTGATGGTGACCTTTGAACTGCCCTCGCCTGCGAACTCAAAGTCCAGGTAACCATCAGTCGAGTTCCGCAAATCACACGGTACTGTGTATCCGCCGTTCCCATCGGACTTGGCTCCAGGGAAATTGGCAGCTAGCGCCGATACCATGGACTCTGGGAGGAGCGACAACGTAGTACCGGAGTCGACGACAACTTGAAGAGGGAGGCTGGAGTCGTTGATGGCCTTGCTACTCTGGGCAACAGCACTATTTGCAGTAGAGCCAGAAACAGAGGCAGGAGTTTGCAGGGTGAGCGAGTTGAGAGTCACCACATAGTGCCTAGGTACGTCGTAGAGTTAGATGAACAGGTTCTTTTCTGCTGAATAAGAAATAGAGAATGGGTGGCTTACGGGTCCTTTGGGTCGGTAGGGACCTTGGCGAGATTTCCCGAGTACTTGTTCGTGTCAACACCACCGAACACCATTTCTCCCGTAACGGCAGCTTTATCAGAATCAGTCAGCGGGCATGCAAGGCTAAACCATGGTATATGACTTACCAGTAGGACCGGGTTGACCACCCAGATCCAGGCTAAAGAGCTTGCTATTCGTATACCCCTGGGCAGCCAAAGAGTCAACGACGGAGGAGTATTCGACGACGCCGCCACCCTTCCCGCGACCCAAGCCCATAATGCCGAACCAGACCGAACTAGACTCATTCGAGACGCCGAACTGCTGCTCTTGAATTTTCGCACCTAATATCCTTGTCGTTAGCACTCTTACCCTTAGATCCCTCACTCCTTATCTTGTTCCTAGTATCTTTACCTGTGATGACTGAAGAAAAATGAGGATATGAACTTACCAGAGAGGTAAACATCATCCGTATAGTAGACCCCTGACGCACTGCCCTGCCCATACTGAATGCCAAAATTCCTATTTAGGCTTTTTGCAGTAGGAGACAGCTTTGGGTCATAGTGGCCGAAAGCCTCACAGTAGTCCTTCACATTCGACGAGGTACAATTGGGGTTAACCCACAGCTCGAACGAGCCGGTATCGAGCAGCACGCTGACGGTCTGAGGATTCGCACCGGTGCCGAGGACCACTAACCATTCATTAGCAACTCCTCTGGGATCCCTCATATATTTCCCCAGTATGAGAAAGAAGGAGGTATACGCGAGGATCAAAAAGAGACATACGCTCAGCAAAATACGCCGCACCATAAACCCCCAGCACCTCCGTGCCGAAGTACCGTCTCGCTAGACTCGGCGTCCCGACGCCCTGGTGCTCGACTCGCTTCAGCGGGATAGAAAGGACCTCCGAAGAGCTCTTGTAAAAAGACGTCGCATTGATGGCACGGTTATGCGTCCCGTTAACGGACCAGGCAGCCTGCGCCGTGCCCGTCAGCAAGACAGCTGTTGTGAAGAACAAGGTAGGTGAAAACGACATGCTGCCGCCGCTGCAGTAGTTGGTAGATCAGCCTCGAAGCTGCAGTTGCAGTCTAGTCAAAAATTTCTGTTGAAGAAAAGGGGGAATAAAAAAGGTGCAAAGGGTCATCGAAAAGAAGGAAACTCAAGAATCAAAACCGCAGGACAATTCAGGGTGCATGGCGAGGTATATCAGATAGGCCGGCCTGGAATTCGAAAGCGATAACTAGGCGATGCGGTCACTAATCCGGCTGCTGGCTCAGACAGGGTGGCCGGAGATTAGAGGCGAAAGGCTGAAGAATGCAGGGCGCATGCTGCAGAGACATTAATTCTGCATTACCGGGGAGAATAAGGGAGGCTGAACCCCTGAGACATGTAGGTCGATGCAGCAACCGAAGATCTAGATGAAGGGCGGATGGTCCATTGGCCGCATGCCAGGGGAAGATCCCTCGACTATTTTTCCTGGGGGCTGGTTGGCATGAGATCTCTAGTATCGAGAAGGGTCTTCCTGATCGATTAGATGGAAGCGTTCGTTGTATCTAGGCTGGCGGAATTTGGTAATGAGATATTCCCAATACTAAACCGGCTTTTGCGACTATATCATGTTCAATTCCTCTCTTCAACCTGACCTTCAAGCCAAGCATCTCTTCTATAATCACAGCACAGCAGGGAAATATGCTAATCCCATCCATGTTCCCCAGGGAAGAGTAACGGACTAAAAGAACAGCAGCGCACACGAAAGGGATTTGAGAGAAATGCAGATGTCAAAATCAGAGTCAATTAAGAGAAGAGTCGTAAGATACCTGTAGTATTGCACGTAGGTAAGCACTGTACCTAGGTAGACGTGCATTGCAATAGTTTTCGAATAGAAACATTCACATTAGAAACGCAAAGGGAAAAAAAGACCCGAATCTACCTGTATCATCAAATCACCCACCTGGCCCGCTGCCGCTCCAGGCGCCGTACTCTAAAGTTTCCTCCCAATAGACGCCTTCCGTCCAGTGTAATGCATCCATGCGCGCGTCTCGTATGCTTTCTTGCTTGCTTGCTTGCTTGCCTGCCTACGTACTTTCTCGCTCGTGTATAACCCCCCATATCATGCCATGTAATACTCCCCCCTTTCTACGCCTCACCCTCGTCCCTTGCGTCTTCCCAGTCGCGCCACCTCTTGTACTCGGGGTACTGCAGGCTCTTCTTCTTGCCCTGGTAGCGCACGACCTTCAAGTCGACGGACTGCCACTTGTCCTTGCGGCCGGCCCACCCGGCCTTGCGCATGAGGCTCACGAGCGTCTCCTCCTTGGTCCAGCCCTGCTCCAGCGCCACGTCGGGCAGGTACGTCGCGCCGTAGCGGCGGCCGCGGTCGGTGAAGCTGATGCGCAGCCCGTGCGTCCCGATCTCCCAGTCCATGGCGTCGTCGCAGTCCTCGAAGTTGGTCAGCAGCGTGACGGCCACCTCGAGCGACGGCAGCTCGCGCTTGGAGATGGGGTCGAAGCGCATGTCGTGGATGGCCGACGTGATGGCGTACGACGCAAGCCCCTCGCCGAGTTCCTGGCTCTCGAAGGTCCCGATGCAGCCCCGCAGAGAAGTGTTCCCCGTTCGCGGGGACACGGTGTTCCACGTCACGAACAGCGGCGACTCGGTAATGACCTCGGTGTCGGGTTCTGGGAGGGATTCGGTGGAGGTGGCGGCAGTCTCGGTTGCGAGGGACATGGTCGAGCCGGAGGCAGGCGAGGACGAACTACTCGACTCGGAGGAATTAGAACCGGCTACTCTCTGGAGAGCTGGGATGCGCTTCTCGAGGCTCTCAGCCTTGTTGCTCGAGGACGCATCTTCTAACTCTTTTAAGTATTCTCCGTACGACTCCTCGATTTCCTTGAGGGTCATGCCCTCGCGGTCGTCGAGGTGCGCAGCTAGCGTCTCGAAGCAGTACAGACAATGCACAGCTGTAGCCATGTTTGTTTTGCTTGGTTGCTTGCTTGGATTATTCGCGGGTATCTCGGGGGGCGGCGCGGGGATGTAATCGGCTGTTAGGTAGGCAGACAGTAAGACGGCAGAAAGGGATGCAGACTCCCCCTCCTGAGAGATGACAAACGAAAACCGGGTCTTGTCGAGTCGGATCGTTGCATGGAAAGGATGTAGGTAAGGCTTATCGGGTGTATGTGGATGTGGTGGAGAGAAGTGGATGGACCAAGCGTTGAGAGGCTGCTGCTGGCCGCTGTGAAGGAAATTGGGTTGTGATGGGAAGCAATCGGACACCACCGCACTCAGGCGTTCAGGCGCTCAGGCGCTCAACCTCGGAACTAAACCACTGAACTTTCACTTTCACCCCGCTTTCCGCTGGAGCTACTAAGTACCTTATGCAGACCCGCAGGAACCTTGAAGGGCAGGGCTTTGGCCGTATTGATTTGTCCGTTTGCAAATGCCTAATGCACAACTTTCATAACCTTATCAACAACCCGATCTAAGCTAAAAATATCCTTAGCGCGTACGGATTAATAACCCCTGTCTTGGCATTCAGCCTCACCTATTTCCCCTCAGCTCGGGCAAAGCCGATTTCAGGTCCAGGGTGCGACGACAAGTTATAACTCCGTCTTCCTGTATACCTTATTGGGCTAGATGTGAATGCATTATTTATTCATTCATGATTGACATATAGGTTTAATATATCGCATGTTTTCACTCCTCGACCGGCGAAAATCCTCTTTCTAGCTCTTAGTCAGGGCCGGCGGTTTTGGGCTGGGCGCACTAAGAGGTATGTACGCGTCGCATAAATCTGGCTGGGACACGGGAATGCGCGTGGCTATAGTTTCGAGGCTACTGAAAAGGTGATTCAATAGCGCAGCCGCGAGTAGGTATATCAAATACATATGTAGCCTCGGAACGTCCGGCATTCGACACTCGACATTCCAGGCGTCAGACGCAAATACTTAGACACTTCGATATTATTCAACAAACTCGATTCAGCTCAAGTTATTCCCAGTGTCACAGAAGGTCATCCGCCAGCTATCAATTCTCCCTTCCAAGGTTGCCCGTGAAGGTCTTCGTAGTAGCTCTTGTCCATCCCGGCTTGCTGTCTAGCCTCGGCGTTGAATGGTCCCTTAACGGCACCTTTGAAGTGTTTCTGTACATTGCTCCGGAAGACTTGAACCGGGTCTGTGCCTTCCTGCTGGCAGATCCAGGTGAGCCATCTATGCCCCGTAGTAACATGTGTAATTTCGTCATTGTGGATGATGTTCAAAACGTCGACACTCTCATCATCCTCGGCGTTGCGGAATTTCTCGATTGTCAGAGGGTTAACGTCAAGGCCTCGGGCTTCGTGAACGAGGGCGATAACGCTTATCCTGGCACGTAGATCATGGGATGTTCTCGTAGCGGATTCCCATAGCCCGTGATGGACTGGCAACGCGCCGAAGTGACTTCCAAGCTCTTCCAACCTTGCTCGTAGGAGCGAGAAGTGTTTCGCCTCATCGTTTGCGACCTTGAGCCAGTCGTAGAAGAACGTGCGTGGTAGCGGTTGAGGTATGTTATCCTCACCCGACGCGGTCGTCTGAAATGATGCGAACCGGACCATAATATCGATGGCAAGATCGATAGCCCACTGCTCAATATTTGCAAGAGCGTGGAGCATCATGATCCGGCTTTTAAGGTTCCCTCCCTTGCCAGCTTTGGGCATCTGCCCCGGTTTCACCTGGGTCAGGTCCTGCCTTGGCGGTTCTTGGGGAGGGGTGATCGTGCCAGCGCCGATCTGCATGGGCGATGATGTTTGTTCACGCGTGGCGAATAAGGAGAAAAGGTGTGTGGTGAGCTCGATCTTGTGTTCGGGGTTAGAGGTATTCAAGATGTGGACACACCAATCGCATAGGCTTGCATCGTCGCCAAGGTATGTTGGAGAGCCCGAAGGCTCAACTCTTGGGCCATGCTTGAATTTCACCTTCTCGCTGACGGGCTCAACCTTGGCGAGTTGCAAATCCTCGGCCTCTGCGATATGTATGCTCACTCTTCCATCATGTACGGTAACCGGAAATGTACAGGCTTTGATGCCATAACTTGACTCACCGGTCTCTACGTTGAAGTCATATGCGTGCCACGGACAAGAGGCAATGTAAGATGAGTCCTCGATGTCAATGTGAGCCTCGGCCATAGGTCCTCCAGCATGGGGACACTCCGCTTCCATCGCATAGTAAGACCACGCATCTGGACTCCCTGAGATGGGCAGTGCTACTGCATCTGACCGATCGATTTTTGGTAAGCGGAATAGAACAAGGCGCTTGCCATTGGACAGTGTTACGGAGTGTCTGGTGTTTTGAAGGTCTACCAGACAGCCGATGTCAACGACCGACATCGTGCAGACGCTTAGCCCGAATTGGACTCAACTTGGGTAGGGAGAATTCAGCAGCGCCTCCTGTCAGCTTGGTAGACTTGACAATGAGATGAACCTGAGGTGTTGAATGGATATCTTGGCCTGACGCTCAGGTGCTTGGGTGCTTCTGTTATTCTTGGCGACTTTTGGCATTTTCAGGTCCCAGTAAAGAAATTGGAGAGTGGGGGGCGTTAGTGTGGCTGTGGTGGCTGGGTTTACCCCTCGCTTATGCTCTCATATCCCTGCTTTACTAGCATAAGTATTGTGGCATCTTTCCAGAAGAGAGCTTTTACTAAATTTCCGATTCATGTAAACTGCGATACAGATAACTGGTTTTGTAAATAAAAGCTAAAATTATCTGAAAATGTCACAAGCATCAGAAAACGTGAAATCATAGGTGTCTGTAGTACTGTAGTAATGTGGTAAGTGTGGCTAGTGAAGCTATTTGGAGATGGGGGTCACAGAATGACGATCATGTCTCACATTTCGCATGGGCGTTGAAAAATTACAGGATCTAAGCCCACGAATATGATGACGAGTCTTCTTCCGCCCCTTCGATAGGAGTCGTGCCCCCATCCAGGATATACCAACAACATGACCCCGACCCTTTCCGGGGCCATCTTGGAACACGGGAAGCTTGACTGCCGTCCCTGATCGGCTTTTGATGCCAAGAATGTTTGGATGTTTCCACCCGCAGCGTCGCATTGCAGCAGCGCGAGTGCGACGGCGCGGCTCAAATAAGCATAACCGTCTGTTACAGCGCCGTCTCACACCCTTGCCCGGTCCAGCACCCTCCGAGCGTCTCATCCAATTCTCGTCTTCTCCCACTTCCTTAGGATCCGCTTGTTAACCTTACTTTCGAGGAGATCGCGACAGAAGATCTATTCCCCCAGTGGGGTGGCCGGTATTCCTGTCATCTGGAAATTGGGAGGCTGCTGTTTGTTTCTTCAGCGACCCTGCGGGCCTGGACCATGTCAAAGCCAAGTCTCACCCTGGACATCCCTTGAGATCGTTACCCGATCCAGTAGTGCTGACGGGAAGTGTGCTATCCGCGCGTCTCAAGTAGCCTCGTCTACGTCGAAGATCAGTATGGAACTTGCTGAAGATTGAAGGCGCTGAGAACCCCGTAGCGATATTGTCTTCACCCCAGCATGAAATGCCATGGGATGGGATCACCATACAAAAGGGCGCCCAGCCTGCACCTCTATTCCGCTTTTCCTCCCCTTCTTTCCTCATCCTCTGTGAGTTACTCAAGTTGATCAGCTTTCATTTCATTTCCATTTAGCAGCATATTCACACAAGCTCGTCGCCGGCCGACCTTTACCGTTCTTTTCAATCTTCAGCAGAAAAACGACGAATCAGTCAAAATGAAGTTCTCGATCGCTATCTTCGCTATCTTCAGCGCCGTCGCCACGGCAGAACTCAGTATGTCCGCATAGAATCCACCGGGTTGTAGTCTATGCTAACCCATAATGTAGCCAAGGTCCCTCGCTCAGCAAAGGTCGTCGCTCGACAGGGTGGTGGAGCACAGGTCCAAACCGCTGCTATGGCCAACGCAAATGGAGAAGCTGTTCCTTTCGACACCGCCGGCGTCTACAAGGATGCCACGACCAAGGGGCAGTAAAGTGCTTTTCGGATGGAATATTCCAAAGAGGGTGAAGGATATCAAGTCGAACCAACGACCCATGCATCCGACAATCATCCTGTGACCAACATTTCAAGAGATGCACCAGCGATTAGGTGTACCATTACCCGGCGTCAAGGATATAATCTTAGAGCACCAAGGGCGCGCGGATGCGGAAGGAATGGGAATGGAACAGGGCTCGAATTATCGAGCCGAGCTTGAACTTATACCTAGAGTATTTGTGAATATCTGTTAATATTTACCAATCACCCTAAACCTGCAGTTTTCTGTTATCACTGAGCAAGCATGTCCACTTTGTTTCAGTTATGTTGGTTCTGAGCCACGGAATGGGGGACATCAAGTGATGCCTCAGATTGCTTGCTTCCTATTCGTTTCCCACTCGCTTAGAGATATAAAGTTTGCCGTCGTTTCGAGGTAAGGGATAATGATCTCGCTTTCTGGGGAAAAGGGAGGAATCCTTCTAGATAATGAATGCAGAGAAGCCACAGCCGATCTCTAGGTGTTGTCGATCGGAGTCGAGAAGTCCGTGCTCTGATGCAAACCACTCAATTCGGTAACGGCGCTGGTGTTGTACGACGGCCAAGAACATCAATCGAAAGAGGGTGTGAAACACCAACGTTTTCTCACCATTCTATATCGCCGGACAGAATCCGATGAGCCGAGTCTGGCCAGGAAAAAATGTCGATTGATCCTCCGGACAATCTTTAAGACTCATGACTCTAAATCCATCTCTTTCCATGAACTAGAGGGTGCACACCATCAGTATGGATGGAAGAGTCACCTAATAGTGATGCGATACACAGCCACGAGGTCCGGCATGACACAATCCCCAACGGCCGTTTGAACAATTGCGATTTTCATGTGAAGCGGTGGAGTTATTGGACCGTGCTGCCACCAAATATAGTAGCAATACATGGGGGCTGAGGCCTTAACTAATCAAAGAACCTCCCAACCACAGGCTACCGCCAGGAATGAACTGAACGGAATTAAAAGGAAGAAATATTATCCATTCAACGACTGGGGAAAGATGGAGCCTGGAGCAGAGCCCGACAAACAAGTTTCCGCCCCGCGTCTTGAATGGTCCCGACCGAACCGAGACTCGCTGGGGATGGTGGTCAGTCCAAAACCCGCGCCCCCGGTAGTTCAGCTACGCGAAGCTCCCTAACCCGGGGTACGATGAGTTTTGCTGAATTACTCTGAATCCTGTACTCGCAGGGGTGAAGGAGAGACATCGTCTCCCGAATTTCTATCGCGTACCGCGACCAAAGACTTGGGACTCCCTCGTGACAAGCCACTCTATCTGAGGGACTTCTGTAAGGCATAACGTTATTAGCGTTGTTATGACTGATGAGCTGCAAGCAGAGCCAAGTTTCCAAGCTCTATTCGTCCGTCGTTGACACTTCATCCCGTCTCCATCATACGGTAAAGTCTGATTGGGCTTTTGAAATGTCAGCTAAGCTACATCCGGGTGTCCGGTCCAAGGGTCTGACAGCTCAAACTCAGCCGCAACCCATCACCAAGCCCTACCATTACCCGTCTGAGTTTAGTTAGAACCATGAGAGCAAGGACTTACTGCACGATGTGGACTGAGTGGACGCTAGTTGTTGGACGCATCCCTTCGCGACCCAATGACCGCCATTCATTGACGAAACCGGCGTTGACGCCAGCACAAGGCGTTCTTGTGTAGCGCTATATTGGCAAGAATACATGCGCCCTCTCCTGTTTACGAGCGCCTCTTTCCATAGCTGTGTGCCTGGCTTGCGACACATGTGTTCGGGCTGGTGATAGAATGCGGTTGGCGTAATCTCCACCAATGATGCTTGCTGCATCCTCCAACAGGGCCATACTCTTGCGAAGGACTTGGCGGGATGGGGATTATTGAGGCTATGCACCGTGGATCATGTTTCCCTCTCTACCTAATTTGATCGTATGAGCCTTTATATAGCGACCGCCGCGCCCCGCGGATTTACACCGTAGGGCTGGGTTGGCACCCGCTCCATAATCCTATTCGCTTCCCCAACGACGAATACAACTACGACTTTGTATAATAATAATAATAACTAGCCAGACCTCCGGATGATGGACTTGTAACTTCTGCTCATATAAGCAAGGGCTAATCAAGAACTGAACGTCGCGAAGATTCAACTGCTCCTGTTCTGCGACGAAGATAATAAACGACATTACCCGAAGGCAATAATACAAGACGAACGGAAAGTTGGCGATGGGTTATAGACATCGAGACAACGCACAGTTCAGCCGTGCAGGATGGAGGAAGAGACTGCTCCTGCCATGCTGGATAGCTCAAATTGCGATCTTGCTAGGGGTGATAGGCCTGTTCTCATACCGACTTTCGAATACAGTAAAAAGCTGGAAAGATGAAGAAGACAAAGGGAATGTTCCTATGGTGGAGTTCGTGTAAGTCTCAAGCCAAACCAACTACGGAGCACATCGACGATTCTAGCCCCGAGCAAGAAGTGTTAGGATCAGCTGGACTAACTTGAGTCGATGCAGATGGGAAGCCGTTAACATCGTGTTTTCCTTCGTCTCTCTTGTTATAACTTTCGTTACAATAGCGAAGTTCATTGCCGAGGTGCTGACACCGCTGCCGTTGCTATTTGCAAATATCATAAACATGGTTCTCGCATCGGCTGTCCTCGCACTGGACATTGTGGTGTATGTCAGGTATACCGATAGGCAATACTCGCTAGCGGGACTGGCGATGGACTGCGCTCTCTTGTAAGCTACCTACCCTATTAGCAGAGACCGCTCAAATAAGTGTTGTAACGAAAGTGCTGACGGGTGTCCTTCAGGTTCTTTACTATCATCCCGGCGTTCTACTCCGTCGTGATCTATCGGCGGCTTCTGAGCTATGATGACTACCATATCCCCGGCAATGTCAAGCCGTATGGGTATTCCAGTGGCGAAGATAGCGAAGACATGGGGTATCGTTCGTCCTGGCTCGAGCCGCCAGTACCATATGATCCGACGAACCCGTCCACAACAGTGACACGACCGCGCTCGCTCTCCGCAGCCAGCCGCCTATCCCTTACCAACCGCATCGTCTCACCACAACACTCGCCGCCCATAGTGGAGCCCCCTCCGGTAGAGCGCCGTACAAGTTATGACCATAAGCGCGACACGCGGTTTGATGATTACATGCGACGACGGTCAAACTCATGTTCCAAAATGGAGGTAGATCGGGCGTTAGGCATTGAGTTCGGCTGGGAAGATGGCCGTGAACAAAGAGACAGCGTCATCAGTTCGGGTTCTGTACCCGTGTCACATGCAAGGGCGAGGGGCGACTCGTTGTCGACGAGGCAGTCGAGCCTGGAGGCGAGTATCACTAGGAGCGGCAGCGGTAGCACTACGACCACCATGACTTCTAACTCCACGTCAACCTTGGAAACTCCTTCATCGGGGATGATGAGGGCGCATAGTTTGAACAGTGTGCCTGAGGCACATGAGGAAGAAGATGCGGACCTCAGGACGAAGAAGAAGGGTGGAGACCAAGAGGCGCTGCTGAGTGGCGAGAGAATATCGCGATCAAGTTCTGGTGCGAGTAGGAAGAGTATGCGGCGGATAGAGCCGGTTGAAGGACTGGAAGAGGTCGAGCTCGAGAGTCGAAAAAGGAGGAGGGACCCGTAATGTGATACCCGATAAGCGAATGAATGAATTGAATTGAATGCATTGTTAGCTGCAAGGTTCGGCAAAGTTATGTGATGGGACGAGTGCGAGTCGGTTGGAGTTGCCCGTCGTCTTCTCTCTTGAAGTTGGATCTGGCTGTAACTTCCTCGCCATTGAACTATGCTGGGCTTTCCTCCTGAAATGTTAGTGGATGTAAGTCGGAATTGCCTAACTGTTATCTTGGAAGGTAAGTAGATGCCAGAGGTGATGGGAGTGGTTTCCTTCCCAACCAACCCCCTCTATTGATGCTGGGCATTCCCAAACTTGGCTAACGCTTACATTCACCTAGTTGAGTTACATGATATCGTAAACTCCACAACTCTCAACATACCATCATCCATATAGCCGTTCGATACACCTAACCTAGCAATCTTCCCCTTCGATCCCGCACTCTCATAGCACTTATGCCTATATCAGGCATTAAATCATTCCACCATGGCTATCCCCAATATGTCTAACAACTTATCTAATATTGCATGTCTTTTCGTTATCCCTTGCGACGCGGCCCTCTGCAACAACCCCGCGCGCTTCCCCTGCTACGAATGCTTCCAAGCCCAGTACTGCTCAGGGGAATGCTGGGAGGAAGATTGGGTCGCACACCGGCCTGAATGCAATTCCGAACTCATCAGCTCAAGCTGGCGACCGGCGTGGGATAGAGAGAAACGAATACCCGAGTTCCATAACCAGTCACCTGTTTCGCTTAAGCACAGACACAGCAAGCTCTGGGGCAGTGATCAAGCAATCGACATATTGAAACTCGCACAGAACGAGGGGCCGTCATATCAAGAGAATTTGGATCTATTATTTTCTTGTACGCCAACCACTCCACTCTCCGATCGCTCAGCGTGCTCTCCTGACTCATCTATTGGTCTCTAGGCTGTGGAGATCTCAGAGACGTAATGATGACTGTCAATGGTATCCCAGAGGATTACCAGGGGAACATTAATATCACCATAATGGAAAAAGACATCAACTCATTAATCCGCATTTGGATGATCCTCGTCTATCTTTTTGAAGACAATATGGCAACGCCGGCCTCAGACAACGCCGTACACTTATGGTACTCGGCTTTTATATCAGAGAGTACGGATCATTGGATACATGAGTGTCTATACGAGGACGTCAGAGCACTGAATGAAATGGTTGATGAGCGCCACAGTTATCGAAAGACAACAAATGTCGACGATGAGGCCGGCATCTGGGAACCCATCAAAATGATGACCAGGAGAAGTGTCGGCCTCACTTTGAATTATCCTGCATGGTCTTATCTAGAACATTGTTTAAGCCCGAGGGAGCTTCCACAAAGACAGGCTTATCTAGCTCAGGAAGCGGTGGTGGCCTGTCCAAGCAGAGTGGATAGCAGAGAACATCGCCTACTGAGACAACCACCTTGTGAAAGACTTTGCTACAAGAGGTTTATGGATTTTGGGATGTTGCTGCCTTTTGCTCGGCCCAGGCACAAATATTACAAGCCCAACACGTAAGTCTGCCAACTGCCTACCTTGGGATGCATTTGAGAATCTCTGATATTTCAACCCTCCCCACCCCGTCACATTTGACAAGGTGGATTATTCTCTGATAGCCCACTATAAGAACCTTATTCGATATGTCGGACGACACAAACCCCAGGTGGATGGTGGATGACACAATGTCACCTGAACGTGGGTGGGCTCGATCTCGATTCAAAAGGACTTACGCCGGTGAATCAACCAACGACATATTCGGAAAGCTCTACTTTTATCTCAGAGACGATGTCATTTGGAGTTTTCATAAACGGATCCGGCGCCTAGGCATTTCATTTACTATCGAGCAGATTAGACCTTCCCATCCAGTGGGTGACATACCATATTACAAAAAATATGACAGAATTCTGGTGCGTCTATTTCTCATTCAAGCCTTCCTGCGGGAAGCGAGGATTCTAGTTCATGAGGCCTTGGATTATTGACCTCGGAAATAATTAGGTCTCTAGCATGGACGATCCTACGAACAACATCCCGAAGGGCTTCATTGGCTGGCTTGGGGGTAGGTTCCTGAAATACTCAAACCCCCACGCCACCCTCATTACTCCCCACAAGCTGGCGTTAAGGCCGACCACAAGATTTAAAGGCAACAAAAACACGCATGATTTCGGCGGCGCCATCCAAAACTTCCTCCCGGAGCCTTGTCTAGACCGCCCGTTCAACCTTCGTGGGTTCACTGCTCGCGCTGTCGTTCGTCGCGAAATAGAGCAGCTTTGCTCGGAGTAGGACTGCGAGCAATTATTAGGCTTGTAAGTATCCCTCTTCCTAGATACCCGGAAATCCAAGCTTTGGGCTCGTCCCCGACTCAACTCTTTTCAGGACCTGGCCATCGACGCATTTCGCAGGGGACTGGGATAAGTATGGTATACGCCAAAAACTCAAGAACACCATCATCAAACGGTGGCCACACAGCCTCCTCGAAGCCAACCTTGCGGATCCTGCGATTCTAGACGAGCTTCAAGACTACATAGCGGAGGGACGGGATCCCGGGCTAGCGTACCTCGAGTAGGAGCGGGGGCCGAGCCCCAGCCAGTATTAGGTACCTGTTGCGGGATCACAGGGGAAGCTATTAAGAAGGCATACGCAAATATTTGACGGAAGTATGTTGCTATGGTAAGAGTATTCGTTTGTAGCGCCTTGCGGATTGGATCATTAGAAGTTAATAGCGGTATACACTTTATGAGACGTCTTTCAGATTCTCTTCAAGGCGTGCCACTGCAAAGTTATCCCAACCATCCTGTGGCTGTACGTTACGGCCCATGTAAGCGCTAGCAGGGTCCGCACCGTGGGAGAAACATGTGATCCTGGCTGCCTGGCTGGTGACTCCCCTTCATTCTGTAGTACGGGTTTCGGCCTTCATTTGCGCGTATCGCGTCTGAGTCGCTTTGGCCCGCTGTCTGTAGATCGATGCAGCATCCGCGTATATCCGATTAATACGATTGCACGGGAGCAGAATTTGGCGTAAATTGACATCGTTCGTGATTATTTTCAATACATGTGGAGGGTATTCTCAAATGTTTCAAGTAGAAATGTCGATGGCGGCGTGCTGAATGACACAGTGTACCCGAACGGTACTGTTTGGCTGTACCATTCTGACGGGACATGGTGAGAAAATGCGAAGCTCTGATTGGGTGTGTATAAGTTCTGGAGAGCGAATTGGGGAAGTGGGGTCGCCCATATTTGGAATAGTCTCTGCTGCCGGTTAAGCGAGCGGGGTCGTACCCCTGTAGCTACCCCTATTCTTCCCCGCATCGACCAAGTATCGAAGACCACGCTCTTCAAGCTTTGTACTCGTACACCGGCTCCGGGGCCTGGGCAAAAAGACACAAGTGACCGATCCCTTCTCGTATGAGCGCGATAAAGCTCTATTGCGTTTGCGGTGGGGTTATCATCAAGATGTATTCGACTGGTGACGTGGGCGCTATTAAGAAGTAAGAGAAGTTCGGAGTTGATTATTTTCTGGCCTCGGGCATGGTCAGACGCACATCTTATGACAAGGTATATTTGGGGGTCATCGTCTTGATCCTGGCTGAGCGGCTGCTATGCTTTCGCCCGGATAGGTATTTCGCTAATACCACGGAGTTGTGTCCGTATAGCAACGTTATGGCGGCTGTGGTAATCGATGGCAGGACTTTAGCGTACGCGAGCCGAGTTCCGAGACCGACGAGAATACGTGCCACGGCTACTTCCGGGGTGTTCCGGTCCCCTTGTTGCACGACTAACGACGCGCAACCATTTGATTGCTTACCTGTTGCCGGCCATCTCTGAGAACACAGAGCTGATTGCAACATAGACAAGGCCTCTGTTGACGTTAGGCTATATACCGCAGTGAAGATGAAATTCGATATCGGCGGCAAGAACATGACCTAGACCAGCTTGTTCATGATAATAGATCATCAAGTTACACCAGGTACCTCAAGCCACCCCCGCACTTGTACCCGAGCCAGGTCGGCATGCCCTAGGTATATCTAGTACTAGCGGCTTTCTATGTCGTCGCAAGCACTTCCTTCGTCTTCGAGTTCTAGAACTTCAAGCCTAGATACATGGCCCTGCATCTCTGCTAGACACAGCCAGCGAGTTACTGGACGAAAAGCCCCAGAGTCGATGCGAGGGTACCTATGTAAGGAAGCTCTCGGAGAGAACAGAGGTATTGCAGCCGTACTGTATCATTTCCGCGCGAATAGAGACGAAAGGGGCATATGTGGGTGTGTTTACTCAGGGGTTAATAGGGGTTGGTTTGTTCGTGCGGAGTTATGGCTAAAAGGCACCATAACTTGAAAAAACGTCAAGTTTACATTGCGAAAGGCTATGTAGTAGGGGACGTTGGAACTTGCATCAACCAACCCATGATCCTGGAATGTTTGCTAGCGAAGCAAGACAAGTAATTTTGCTGCCCCTTTCGCTGCTCCAGGGTAAATCACATGTCGATGTCTAGGTACATGTAGGTAGACGCTTCAATTCGATCCCACCTTTTCAGACTGAGAGTGATCTACCAGCGACCTGTCTTTGTCAAACCCCATCCATCCAACCTCCTTCTACGTATCAAAAAGGTGTCCCTCGATGGCCTTCAACTCCAATGTCTCAAATCATTTAGTCCACCCAACTCGACATTGGCAACCAAGGGAATCGCCACCAACTCATCGGCAACTAACTAGCGTCCTGACCTATGCGTACCACAACCCCTTTCGCATACCCCATACACCACTATGCAGCCATCAACGCTGCTACCCATGTAAAAGCCCACTGCAAGACCCCGCTACTCTTTGGAACTACTTGTGCGACGCCTAGCCTAGAAACCATATTAGGGGAGATGTCTGCACTTAGTTGGTAGACGAACGGTGACTATATAGCATTACGGGTAGAAAGATTGCAACGCCCGGGTTGGACTACGGTATTACTTACCAGCTAATCTGGGTTCATTATTGATATAAAGGCTTTCTGTAATCATAGACGAACCCTGTTGGCTTCTTGTTCATGCTACGACCAGTGGAGTCAGAAAGCACAGCCTTGAGAGCCTCCTTTAATGGCTACTATATTCTAAGCTGAGTTGTAAGCAAGTCACAAATAAGTTATGACGGAGAAACCTTTTATTAGCACAAGCAGAATCAATTATAGCTATCTACCTAGCGAGCAGCCCTTCCCTAACTCAGATCGTCTGGATCCGAGACAATTTGCCTTCCCTCTCTAGTTGCCTGAGGTGATGAATAGAGGCAGGTGTGTCGCGAAGGGGATAACTGCGAAGGAAAACATATCGCGTGAAACGAAATCGCGGGCATTGCGAAAAACAGTGTAGAGAAGAACTCAGGTATAGTGTTGGGGAATGAAGAAAGGGGGCAAGTGCAATGGAGTGGGTGTGTTTCTTGATTACGATGTACCGTCAACCAGAGAGCCGAAACCGAGAGAAGTGCATAAGGTACCTTGGTACCTGTCCAGGCATTGAAGTTCATTAGCGAACTGCTTAGACATACCACATGGTGGTATTCATGAATCTGACCATCTGTCCGGGCTGTGAGCTGTTCTCCATCGGAAGGAGAGGTTCTGAGTACAGAGGACGATCTCCCTCATAAATGTTAGAATTATCCTGGAGATAAGGGAATCCTGGCTTGCCATATGCCATGATCATGTTGTCAGCAGCCACACTCTCGTGGGAACGAGCACGGTTCGACGCCAAGTGTGCGTAGTACACCGCCGGGTGCAGTGAGACCGGAGTTGTTGAACGGCAGTACTGGTAGCACTGTTGGTATATCATCTTGATGAGATCGTTGGGTTTAACGCCAGCTTCATCCAAGATGACTTGATAATGAACGGGACGCGCGGTTCCCTGGATTGCGACATGTGAGCACAGATAGAAATCGAAATGCTGAGGATGTGTAACATCTCGCTCGACTACTGTGCCAGGTAGCGGGTTGCCATTGCGATCAGCGTTGGCCTTGTCTTTCGGCAAGAAACGGACGTGATGGCGCTTCGTGGCGATTATGACCGTGAATTTAGGGTTTCCGCCTCCCTGCTCGCGGAAGATACGTCGCAGCTCTGACACCTCTTCGTCGATGATGTTCTGGAACTGACCCTCAGAAACACCATCACGAAGATAGTAAACGTGCTGCGGTGTCGTTCCGTTGACGGACATCCAGTGCTTGGCAAGTTTCGGAAGCATCGAGTGCATAGTGGCGGCCATGACTGTCTCTGTGCGCCAGCCATTTGTCTGGCAGGCTGCGGCAAACCGAGTGGCATTCCTGTCCATAGAAATGGTTAAAGCGGCCATAGACGGCTGTTGGCTTCCCGGTGCAGCATGCGACACGTCCACACCAATCATCAGTGTCGGTCGTGACCAGAATGGAGGCGAGGTTGACTTGGGGTTTGCAACCTTGCATGTAACACCGCCCAGCTTGCTGTTGACTTTCATTGCCACATTGCTCAGATATTGAGGGTTTGCCTTCCTGACGTGGCCGCCCTGAAGGCACTGCGACACAATGTTGAACCGACAGTCCATGTTCTTCTTGATGCGCTCGTAAACGAGCTGATTCTTGGTTGGGAGAACGAAGAAGATGAGTTGCGGATAATCCTTGGCGAACGAGCCGGTGTCGTTGTAGGCCTTCTCACAAATCTTGGCGAAATCACCGTAGTTGAATGAAATTGTCTCACAGAAGGCAGGCTTCTCGACTTTTCCACCATGGTTTCTGTAGGCCAAGGAGAACTGCCTGGCGAAATGCTCCAGCTCGTTCGGCTGACAAGTATAGCCGTCATCTCCGCAGCAGATGAAAGCCCAAGACTTCAAGGGGGAAGAGTTAGGCTCCAGGAACTTCTTTCCACGGAGATCCCAGCGTCCAGTCACTCCTGGGTTAATCTTCCCATTCGCGAATGTAACCTCAGGATTTTGAATGAGCCTGGCATCCGAAACTATCATGTTCGGGTTAATCCTGATTCCAAAAGCATTCAGGAATGGGTCTTTGGGCCAATTCAGGTACCTGACACCCTCCATGATGTCGGTCGAGCGCTTATATGGTCTTGTAGCTGCAAGCTTGATCATGTCGCTTGTCTAGATGCAATGTTAGCTCAAGAGCCATATACCAAATTGGGTGGTAATATTAGGAAACATACCTGCTTCGGGTTCAGCTTGAATGGATAGCGCTGGTATGGAACAATGTTGCACAGTTCCATCGGGAAAAGATGGCCCTCAGGGGTCTGAATAATGGGAAGTCTCCACCATTGGAGACCGAAACCCCATCGTGCTTTGTAGTGATCGTATACAGACACGATTTCCTTGGTGCCATCTGGCATGGTCTTCTCGAAGGTGACGTTTTTGGAATTCGAACCATCGATACCGTGGTCTGGGTTGAACACAAAGCACTTGATCGTGTAGATTCTAGGCCTGCCCTCCTTGCCTCTATGGGTAACCGTGAACTTGAGTCTAGTCATGCGACGTAGAAACGCGAACGCCTCCGAGGGGACGATCTTCCACCGGCCGGTGTTCCTGTCTTTCTCCTCTTTGTGCCGCAGGTTGTATTGGAACTTATGCTGATCCCCTATAACAACCCTGTTAGAATTAAGATTGAACGACAAGTGGTAGCATGACTTACAATTCTTCCATTCCTCCTTCTGTCCCTGGCAAATCTCCAGTGCAAGCCTGTCTAGACTCCTCTTGTCAGGCCAGAATGCTGTCTGGCATCTATCCACGTTGATGGCTAGGCCGGTACCACCTCTGTTGATGGTCTATGCCACAATTCGTTAGAAAATATTGTTACGGGATGTCTGAAGGCCTATTCACTTACCTCGCTGAGACGTGGGGCAACGTAGATGCCTTGGTTGGTGACCAGGTCATTTCCGAGATTACCTCCGGGGTGTTCGGGATCGTAGAAGTTGCGCTTAATGGTGAGCCATTGCTCTGAGGGGAACTGGCGAAGGCAGTGGTCGAAGAAATCTGACAACCTATTAGCGGGGCCATTTATGATAGGTAGCCATAGCCTTGGATACTCACTGATGCACTCTAGGACGTGCGTATCCCATGAGACCTTGCCTTGTAGATAGGCCTTAAGGTAGGCTAGGCGAATCACACTAGTCTGTCGAATGGTGAGATAGTACACGCTCTGGCGGGCGACCTTTTTGGCAATGTCCTCATGGTCAGCCTTCTCCTTGAGAGAGTCCAGATCAACCGTAATGCGTGCTTCATTGCGGTCGATCTTCTTGGAAGACCTAGCTTTGTGTAAGCCAAAATTACCCAACAGCTAACAGACTACTTACCAGGCTAGCTTGTGGCCATCGCAAAGCCACTGGCCGCCCTGCTTCGCCAAGGCCTCTGTCACTGTCTTGGTGTTCCACACCTTCTTTACAAGGGCGTGAGAGTCCTTGAGGTTGGGGTGCACGGAGATCTATCACAGGATTAGATAGGGAACTGAATGCACACTGTAATAATCTCACATCGTATTGATACACCTCGGTGTCCGGCCAAGTTACAACTGGGAAGAGATTCAGCTGCATCTTGATGGGCTTGCCTTCGGTGCTGTAACCGGGGCGAGCCGCAAAGCGAGTCTCATCTTTGCCCTGTATACAAATTCTTTAGTCAATAATTACGACGAGGATGTGGACTCAGATCGAATAGTGTTGCAAGACAAGCATACCTTCTTGAATGCGTCAGCAGGCAGATCAACGCGCTTGCCAAGCAGCTCAAGCGCTGTCAACGGACGACGATCACGGGCGGGGTCGACACCGGTACCCTTGGGGGGTCCGGAGGGTTTACCGGAGCCTCGGATGGGTGAGCCAGCCCGAGAGCCAGACTGTGATCCAGCCTTGGAGGAAACCGATCCTCGGCGGGATCCCGACGAGCGACCAGACATGGTGACTGATCGTTGAGACCCTGCGAAGTCAGTAAGTATGTGTAAGAGTGCAACGCGCACACATACAAATTGGCGGAAGTGATGAAGTCGAAAGTAACGAAGGGATAAGGAGTTCGGTGGGACGTAGTAACGGTTGCTTCAAGGGAAATGTGGGATGACAAGTAACTAAGTTTAACTCGAAAACCAAGATTAGAGAGTAAGGGAACGAAATTCCAGATGCGATGTAACAGGGCACTCGTGTGATTCAAGCGTTTCGAGCACACGAAGGATCTGTGCAGTGGACAGGTGAAGTATGGTAACACATGCCTTCAAGAGGATGATGGGAGGCGAAGGTGTATGGTGGGAGTGAAGGTGCAGGGCCAAGGAAATGAAAAGTAAGGGAATGTATCACATACCGAAACCAGAGGTAGTTCAGCGGGTTGGGTTGGGTTGGGTTGGGTTGCGCTGCGGTCCTTTGCAAACTGTTAGACTGTGTCAAGAAAGTTTGATGCTTCTAGGAAAGGAGTGAGTTCAAGTGTCGGCAGTTTGGTTGAGGAATGTGATGACTTGCGCCTGATGACTGATCATGTGGAAGAGAACGATGGTTCTGGGGCATGGGGATGCAACGATGACGCAAAAACAAGATTTGGAAGGAGCAAAGAGCATTCAAGGCAGGCAACTCGGGATAGAGAAGAGACAAGTTGGAGCTGTGGGATAAACTTACCTGACTCGATGGTAGAGGATGGTGTCTTGATGGACGCACGTGTGTAGTTTGCTGAACGCCCTTGAAATGTCAGCAAAACCGAAAATCTTATAAGGTAGGTACCATAAAATAAAAGAGTCAAAGTGGCAACGGAGATGAAGAATGTACTGTAGAAAAGTAGCTTGACCAACAGGAAGTCAAATAGAAGAGGAAGGCGGTGTGTAGAAACCAAGAGTTGAAGCTGTGAACTGAACAGGAAATGCTTCGGATAACAAGGAAGGTTTCGAGGAAATGTGTGAGAAATACTTGTTGACTCCCTCAGTCCCAGAGAATGGTAGGATAGTCAAGCAACGTAGGAAACATGATATGGTGGATACTTACCTCCTAGGTACTTGTAGTACACCAACTAGCAGTAGACTGCTTGATGTCAATAACACGTACTGAAGAAAGTACGTGGTAGGAGGGATGGACCTAGGTCCAATATGAAGAAGTTGGTGGTGTTGGTAGTTGGGAAGAAGGATGTTGATATGATCAAAGGAAAGAAATAGATGGCGGAAGGAATTGTGGTCCAGATTAAATAAGTTGTGAAAGAGGATGATTCTGAAAGGACCCATATGACTGTGATGAAGGTGCTCATAGAATCCAGTCCTGGTTTGCACTGTGGGTAACCCGTCCGGTGAACTAGAACAACAACCCGTTCCTGGCTCGGCCGTAGTGGTACCAAAATTTTGTTCCTTCCCAGGCACTATGTGCCGAGCATAAGAAAGGATTACTCACCTGTGGTGTATGATGCCGATTTGCTTTGCTTGTGTACGTGTGACTGGTCAAGGGACTGGGGAGGAAAAAGGAAAGGGAAGGAACCCTGTATGATGGCGGGTGCGGTGGCTAAAATGTCAAAACGCACTCGCCTGTGTGTGCTGTTAGTCTGGGTGCTTGGCTGCGAGACCTATGAAAAGAGAATTAGAAACTTGCTCCAGAACCAAGATGAGTGTGCAAGGTGTTCTGGTGGGAGATAATGGGGATACGGTGTATGGAAAATATGTTACAAGGTAATTCTCTCTTGGCCACCTGCAGCGTGTGACCTCGAACAGATATGGGTCAGGTGAGGAGGTTGTGCTGAGCTCTCTTCGGTGGATACATGTATTAGATGACGAGGGAAAAGGTACGGATGGACTGTTGCTTCACCGTTCGGAGGAAAGTCAAGTGGTGGTTGCAGAGACGGGATCCTCAATATTGTCACACTTCTCGGAATTAGATGGAGCCCATCGAAACCAGGTGTTTTGGCGGGTGTTGCGGCGGTTGTTGCTGGGGGAATAGTATGAAACGGGGGGATATTGCGTGTTAGAACGCGTATTTTCTTGGAATGAAGCTGGTTCTGGGAGAGGAGGGTATGGGAAGACTCAAGTGTAGGTTGACTGGAGCTCCTAAGCTTGGATATAATTGAAAGTCGGTTGCTTACCTTGAGATTGAGTGGGAGGATGACGTTGTTCTGAAGTTGTTTTGTCAAGAGAGGAAGGTTGAAAGGTTGGAGATGGAGGAGGATGGGTGATGATCATAGGAGTTGTGGCGACCGCAGGAAATAAATAAGTAAAGTAAAGGTGGACCTGAACTTACCCTCGAAATACTGCAGGAACCCTGTAGGCGACTTACTTCCAAACTGATGAATCTCTCTGGCAATAGCCAGATGTTGCTGTAACGTAGGGATATGGGATGGATGTCGTGAGACGAATCAAAGTGAGTATCGGTACCTATTCTCGGTCCGAACACTCGTCAAAGTCAATAGAATATTGGAAGGCTCATCAAAGTGTTGAGAACGAAGCTGGAATACATCAGCTAGAGGTAGGTAACTTCCTCGAGCGATTTGTTTGGAAACTTTGGGCTAGGGACAAACGGGAACTAGGGGGTCGATTAGGTCGATTAAGTGCACATAAATCTCCAGGGCCATCCATGGATGCCACCCGGGTGGGAACGTACATGTATGTACATAGCTCTTTGGTGGTGATCCCACCATGCCAACCTGTACATGTACCTAGTAGGAGGTAGGTACCAATCCTCCCACGGTAGGTGCCAGTCAGGCGAGCGGGACGGAGAAGCTCCCACATGCAGGCGGGAATAGTGTCATTGCCAATGTAGATATTTAGGTACCTACCTCCAGCTACATCTGGGCCTATGATAGGTAGAGGACTCGGATTCAAAATCATAGCACTCCTGCTGCATAGAAAGTCTAGGTAATTACCTAGGCACATACATCTAATAGATTCCACGGTGGATGACATGCCCAAGCCGAGTGGGCTGTGGCAAGCAACCGAGACCAAGTAATGATCGTACTTAGCTTCGACAAATGATGATGAATTACAGTCGACAAAGTTCCTACGCTGATGAGTCGTCTCCCCGTGGTTGCACATTCATGTCATACAAAGGGGAAGTCGACGTAAGAACAGATCATACATGTAATTATGCTTAAGGCATGACCGCAAGATTCTTTATGACTGGGATAGCTTGAATCATTGGGAGGAAGAAAGGGTTTAGATCTAGGTTAGGTTGGTAGTCCAACTGTATTGCACCGAGATACCATACGCCGATATATCTTATTACTGGGATACCCTCGGTCATGTTTGCGGTGCATCCCGCCAGGGTCACGAGATTGTTTGCATCTTAACAGGACACTTTTATTCCTCGATAATTCCTACCCAGCTGACTGTGTTATTCATAAAAAATCCATCATACCACGGCTATAGAGATTGTGCGGTATCCCTTTACGTGGAAGGCAGGACAATGATTCATCTGAAGGGTATGACACCAAACGTGCGTCGACGAGAACACAGATATCCTTTGCCGCAAAAATCATGTATTTATGTATGACAAGCATAAAAGCTCAACGAGGCGGAATGGCGTAGTTGAGAAAAGAAATATCAATGAATTGCACTCTTAGAATAATAAATCTTTTGCTTGTTCTATAGAGAACTGGGTATGAGACTCTTGTTGCACTAAGCAGCGATAAATCACCATAATGGTTGGCTATGGGGATCGCCTTTTTTTTTTTGGGTGAGCTGACCTAGTCTAGTTCCCCATAAATTACTTACACTGTGAAGAGATTGGAGCGGGAATGATTTATTTGAATCCAATGGTGGCCTCGTGTATATGGTTCATGGAATAGCTCGTATCAAATTTAACGAACTAGAGGTGGATAATAGGGGCTATGATAGCAGTTTTGAAGATACATAGTAACCTAGGAATATGTGGAATAGGGGATGGGGTATAGAAGTTCCTAGAACTCAAGCGTAAGAATTTGAAATAGATAGTATTGTGATATTATCCTTGGACAGCTGAGATGGGAAACATATATTCAACTATTTAATTATTCGGCGGAAACATACACTATTTCATGGATATATTTTGGTGCTAGAAAACGACGAAAGTGGGTGGACAGTATGAATTGGGATGCCTTCCACAGTTGGGAAGATAGCTCTTTCTGACGTTCAATGCAGACTCAAGAATAGGGGCTGTCACAATACGGACCTAGTGAGTATCGACGATGGGGTCGCGCCGGGGGTTTAGAATACTATCAACTCTGTGCGCCCTGGTTTGCTGACTGTCTAGCTACCTGGGCCTATATTACGAGATCAATACATGGGCACCTCAGGGGCCTAGATAAACTTGCGTCAGATGTATCTTTTTACGAGCAGGTAGACGTTTGGCTATGGAGAACACAGAAACGCTCTGAAATGAATTTTATTAATTATAAATGCATTGGCCGCCTTGTTCCGCCGATGGAGCCTGTGGATCAAAGATCCGCCTACGCGGTTGAGAATCTAATTCATACAAAATCTGTAATGTGATTCCCTTTTGGGGCCCCATCCTCTCTAAAGTACGGACCAATTCTGAGAGGCCCAGGCGTCATAAAATGCGATAATTTCAAGACGTCGCGTGTAGCTATCGCTTCTACAATGTCATCACAGGTTCCATCCATTACAAAGATGCGAAGCAAATATTACTGCACCGTGATATCTCATATCCATTACTGATAATATCCACCGTATTGTTGCTGTTGTGGAGCTGCCGTGTTATACTGGGAAGGCAGCGTGTAGGCCCCTTGCCATCCTGCGAAACTAGGATTTCCAGGGGTGAGGTTCTGCGCCAGTGGATTAAACTGGTTGGTGTTGGGGGCTGCGTAGACGGCTGGGGGCGGTTCATATGATCCACTCGAGCCGGGTCGTAGCGGCGAGCTGCGATACGAAGGGCCTTGGGCCATGCCGCGGTTTACTCCGTAGGGACTGGCAGGCCGACCAGAGGGACCCGGCGAATCTCTTTTGGCTTGAGTGTAGGGCTGGTACTCAGCTGATGCGAGAATACTAGGTTTCGCAGTGCTCTGGGTTCCCCCCTCCTGCTGAGCTCTATATTCGCTGAAACTTGGCACCGGGGTCTTCTGAACTAGTCGTACTATGCTCTCTGGATCAAAAACATGGCCACGGAAAGTTTCGGTCGGAGGAAGTTGACTAAGGAAGAAGTTCACATCTGCGGGAAGAGGTGCCGGTGCCGTAACGTAAGAATGGGTGTTCTGCCCTTGCGCGCGCCGTTGCTGATCTAGCCGTCTGCCGGCTGCGCCTTTCAGGGGGGAAGCACCGCGGGGTAACTTCCGTGGAGGAAAATCCTCCTGATCAGTCGACTCGAAAGGTCGTTTGGGAGAATTGATAACCGGTAATTGAGGGCTTCGCTCTAATTGTGGCACGGGCCGGGGACTGCTACGAGCGGAAAAGGTTGGCTGTTCGACAGATTGCATAATGGCCTTGGGGCGCATTTGCCTCGCCGGTGAAATTATGACTCGGGCTGTAATAGGGTTGAAGCGGCGCGTAGAAAATCTAGCCGCGAAATGGGTGAGGCTGGATTCTTCGGGGAAGAGCTCGGTCATCTGCTTCTCAAGCTCTTTCACCTGCGCTAGCTCGCCGTATCGGGCTTCATAGCCGTGAAAATAGGCATAGATTGGCTTCAACTTCGGAATTAACTCGGGTTTCTCTTTGAACCGCTTGACGGTTTGTGAGAATACAACTCTAGCGTCTGGGGAATGTTAGCAATGCACCATTTCATAGCTGTGTACAGTCAGGACTCACTGGTAAAATCGCGTTTCGAGTGAAGATGTCTCAAGTATTCGACAAAGTAATCCTCTTGCTCTGGGAAGAGTTTCGCGCCGCGCTCATAGATCTTAGTACCCACACCATCTTGGTAGATATCCCACTCCATGTTGGCGACTTCAACATAGATATCGCTAGTGAGGCGGCCTCTCTGCCGGGCTTCGATGAATATCCCTCGTAAGCCCACGGATGGAGTACTCCTCCCGTGTCCTTGCCCCTGCAGCCTTCGGTAAATGCGCGCAAGGGCGATCCAGACATAAGTTATATGTTGCGATAACATCTGGATCTGAATACCGAAACCATCCTGTATGGCTTTAATCTTGCTGGCTTTGATAGATTCCGCGGAGGGCCTCTCCTTGATCTCTCCCTCATCTTCTTCGTCTGCATCCGCGTTCCCTATCGCTGCACTTGAAAGAGAAGCTTCTTCGATTTTCGCAATCGCTGCGTTTTCTTGATCCTTCAGCTTTTTGATCATTGCGTACAGGGTCTCAAGCACACGATCACAAGGCTCTCTGATAGCTTGTACAAGAGCGGCCTTGTTAACGTCATCCTCACGCGCGGCTTGGGTTGACTCGATACGGTCAGCATGTTTGAGAGCTATTAAAAGGCTTTCGGGATTGGCCTCAAGGCCATCAATGAGGAATTGGAGACCTGTGTCCTGGCCATCCTCGCTGGTAACATTATTCTCAAAACACCATTCAGCGGCCTCGACCCACAATTCTGGCCAGAAGCGCAATGCCATTAGTGCTTGCTTGTAGACCTGCAGAACTCGTTGCCGATAGGTATTTTGGTCGTCAGGTTGTAAGACCAATGGATCGTCCTTCTCCCAGGAAATCCAAGACTTCCACAGTCGGACTTGTTCAAGATATTCTTGGTCGCCGTCGAAGCCAGGAGCGGGGGGTAGACGAGGTAGAGTTGTCCTCTTGAGTCCACGAGTGATGTTCTCTAAGTGTGTATTGGCGCTTCTCGCTGTCATGTACGACGGCGATCGTTCTTGAAGAAACTTCCGTCCCTGCAGCGTGTTAGCCATCTCTCTATACTAGAAGCAAATGGCCACTTACCGTCATCTTATTCAGCCCCATCTCGAACTGGTCGTATTCCTTCCACAAATGATTCACGTTTGCCATGGGAATAGAGATGGCTCGTTGATAGGCTTTGCGGAGGACATCCATCTTTTGCTGGTCTTGCCAGCCGGCACCACCAATTTGACCGGGCCCGGTCTTGATGAACTGGATATAATCTTGCCATATGCTTCCCGCCTCTCTATCTTGACCAATATTGTTGAGAACGAACTCGTAAGACTGACTAACAGTCTGCCGGGCTCGACCGGTCGGGTCGTTCAGGTCATTCCTACGACGTATATAGTTCAGGTAGCACGTCCAAAGCTGAACGTCAGGTATTGCGCGTAGTGTTCGAGTGAAAATTGACTCGGCTTCGACCGTGTTATCGAGGCTCAACTCCATTTCGAGGTATGCAACCCATATTTCTGCCTACAAACTAATGAGCATGCCAAGCGAGTACGGGTAGAGTTGGGAACTTACGGCATGGGGAAACACTTTCAAGAAGCGTTCATAGACAGATCGCGCACCCTCGACATTATTTCGCCGTTTCTGTTCGTCAATTAGAGCTAACCAAGCCTCTATGTCACCACGGGGGTCTTCCTTGATACGGTCCTCAAGGATGCCGACAATATCAGTAGGAAGTCTCGATCGTGTCGCACTAGCAGTTGGGGCCGTAGCTGTGGTTGCTCCCGGGGCAGGCTCGGTGTTTGCTTGAGCAGGGGAGTGGCTCGTGATGTCTTGGGACGTAGTGGTCTGTTGGAGGGGCGAATGACTATAAGGTCGGGCTTGGGCTTGGGTTTCTGGCGGAGTAGGCTTCAGAGTATTTGATGCGTACGCTGGGGCGGGGTTCGAGGCATCATCCTCCTCATCTGAAGAGTTTTCGATGATAAAGCCTCCCGCTGTCTTGGGCTTTTTAGATGGACGAGGGGACTCGGAGACTGGGCGCTCCACGACCGGCAGCGGTATAGATGTAAGAACAACGGATTCTGGGTCATATTCGCCGCCATCTTCTTCGTCAGCAGGGGTCTGGTTGTCAGTACCATTCCAGCCATCCGCGCTCCATACAGGAGCACCATCCCGTTGGGGAAGAGCGTCTCCCGAGAGCCCCGATTCCATTTTAGGACGAATATGCAAAATCGCTAAGGTTCGATATCGGGATTGGTGTTAGGGTCGTCAATGGCGTAGGCTTTGGAGGCGTGCGACAAGGTGTGCGAAGCTGGTCGCTGAAACGCGGGATGATCTACTTGCGACTCGCTCACAAAGCCTTCCTTGCACGACCTTAATGAAATGATTTGTCGATCGCGAATGCAGCGAGTTCTCAATCGCCGTTGAGTTTAGCGACAGTAACGGCGGATTTATGGCCGGCGATATCCGCAAGCCCGTCGGAGCTGATCTGTTAAAAGGCAGATGGAGACGATGAACGGACGGCGAAGGGTACACCGAGGGACAATGGAAAAGTTGAAGGTTTCAAAGGTTTAGAGCTTTTACTGACAAAACAATAGCGCTATCAAGACAAGCAAAGATCTGTGATCCTGGCCTAACCAACAATGGTTTAGCGCGGCTCAGATCGCCCCGATAAGTTACTTGTACAGCTCGCCAGTGGGGCTCTACGGCTGTAGCTCTCGAAAAATAGCTAGCTAGAATGTAGGTAAATAACTGTCTACACTGTATGTAGCACAAGACCCAATAGATTTCAGAAAAATGCGTGAATCACTCCACATTACGACCTTAGGCAGCTTGTGTGGAAAGTACAATAGACCAATTGTGTCCCTAGCCGTTACCTAAGAGAGGCTGTTAGGTAGGAGGTGCAATTCAGTCAGGTAGAAGCGCCCCGCCGAAGTACAGTTGGTACCTAGTAGCTAATCCACCTACGCCGTGCCTTTCCTAATACGAAATATGATACCAGACCAATTCTCGCGCACGGACCTGTACATGGCCCGGGTGTCCGTCATTTATCGCACGTAGGTACTTAATGCAAGCACTGAACGCGCTTCTGCAGAAAGCGCGTTCCTTTCCTCAAGGAAGGACCCCTGCTAAGCCCACGAAAAAGTTACCCTCCATGTACCCGTCGCTGCAAAATAAACACTAAAGAATCGCCCACCGCCAACCTCCAACAGGCGACCGTCTTTCCTGTTCCAACAAACCATCACACTTCAACTACCGGTCTCTTTTAGATCTTTGGTTACTCAAGTTTTCCTTATTCATTCTACGCATTTTACACGTCTGCACATCGCTGGAATCCTTTCGCGATGGCGCTCGTAACCCTAGTCAACGTCGACATTGTCAACAACCCAGCCAAGTTCACCGACAACTACGTGCTTGACATCACCTTCCAATGTGTCGAGCCGCTGGAGAAGGGTATGGTCTCTCACACAAAAGCTCGTAAATGACTTGAATTCTGAATCGGCTGACTGTATTCTAGACTTGGAGTGGAAGTTGACCTACGTTGGCTCCGCAACCTCGTAAGTTGCTATTTGCCTTTTTCCCCCGTTGCTTGGCTGCTGACCTCGATCAATAGTGACGAGTACGACCAAGAGCTCGACTCTCTCCTCGTCGGACCCATCCCTATGGGTGTCAACAAGTTCATCTTCGAAGCGGACGCCCCAAAGACTAACCGTATTCCTGACGCCGACATCCTCGGAGTGACCGTGGTCATTCTCTCCTGCGCCTACGACGGCCGCGAGTTCGTTCGTGTTGGCTACTATGTCAACAACGAATACGACTCGGACGAGCTGAATGCCAATCCCCCTGCTAAGCCCATCATTGAGAAGATTCGACGCAACGTCCTGGCTGATAAGCCGCGAGTTACTCGTTTTGCCATCAAGTGGTACGTTGATATCTGGTCACTCTATTGGCATCAATCACTCTGTTTATGACCTACATGCTGACATACGAGCAGGGATTCTGAGGCATCTGCACCCGCCGAGTTCCCCCCCGAGCAGCCAGAGGCAGATCTCCAGCCCGACGAGGAAGAATACGGAGCGGATGAGCTCGAGGAGGAAGCTGACGAGGAGGCAGTCGAAGGTGCGGCCGAGAGCGCCGATGCTACTGGTGGTGCCGCCACTGCCGCTGATGGAGATGCGGAGATGGCTGGTGTTGATGGCGGAGAGCCAGCTGAGGAAGACGAGATTTCCGATGAAGGCAGTGTCGATCTCGAGAACGAAAGCGAAGACGAGCTTGAGGAGGAAGTCGAGGGCGAGGCTATGGAGGGTGTCGATGATGCCATGGAGGTTGATGAGAAGCCTGTCGGTGATTCAGCCAAGCCCCAGGAGGTCATGGCTCATTAGGCATCACCCAGTTGTCAGTCACGCATGATTTTGAGCAGCCTCTTGGTGCGCCTTTCCTTGTATGGTGTTGCGGCATACCACATGAAGTTATGAGAGGGATGAACGGTGGTTGGCTATTGGTGGTAGCATGAATGCTTTCAGGCGGATGATCGAGCACTACTTATAGACGCTTTGCCTCTTACTCTATAATTCTGATAAGAACTGAGATTTAGGTTCGGATTATTCTTCTTGATGCACCCATTGTGACGGCTAAAGAGATACGAACCTCACTCTGTCTAGTAGGCGTCTTGATGCGTGTAGAGCTTTCGTAGGTCGGGGTACTTTAAAACCTTCTAATTTGCGGTTTACCTTAGGCACTCCTATTATCATCACTTTAGATGAATATCCATGATCCTCTATTATCTTACCCTGCGCCTTTTTATAGTGGGCTTCTACTGCTTTCCTTCTCTTACGTTCTGCTATTGCTTCCTCTCAGGGACGATGGAAGTAGAGGTAGGAGCTATTTTCATATATTTACGGCAGGCTCACACCGGCACCTAGGTGTTTGAGTGGCAGTGGAATTTCTTCAGGCAACCGTACTTCCAACTCGGTGTGTTGCCTTCGCTACCCAATATCGACATTAAACATTCCTACCATATTGTTGATTTTGTAGCTGTAAGAGTCTCATGTCTCTGATCCCCAGCTCTCAACATCTAGATCAGGCTCTGCCGTGTCCCTGGTCACACAGTGTCGCGTATCTGGCATACTGCCCGTGGCCGAGACAGCACTTATCATCCCAAGCTTGATTCTGTGAGTTCCGCCAAGTAATCGTGCAAAACACAAAAGTAATCCGAGGCGATACAGAGCAAGTCCCTGGCTATACCAGGGAGGGGGTGATGTGGTATTCTTGGGAAATATCCTATCAATTATGACGAGCATGTTAATGAACTTTCCAGCTACCAACAAATGATTTACTGGGATACGAGTTATCCATCCGCTCCACAATCCCGCTTCCGTTTTACAATGAGCTATGATCCAGACAGTCACCGCACCTCCATAGGTATCCTAGCTTCTTTGACCACCAGCATGAGCATGCCATGGAAAACAAAGACTCTAGATTACAGGGTAAAGCCAGCACAAATTTCACTAAGATATCAGCTGGAACTGGTAACAATTCCGTATGAGTTTCAGAGCTCGTCACCTATAACTTTCGCGATCCAGCTCCCCACAGGCAAGACTAAAACCTTCACATCTCATTCCAACCTTACTACGATAGCCATATTTGAATGATACCTACTCCAAGTTTAGTCAGGCTTCCGAGTATAACTGCACAACCCATTTTGACCCCGGCCCCCGGTTACTTAGCTGCGAGCCCACCAATCAGACTTTGGTGAAATCCGCTGAGGATTATATTGCGGGGTTAGTAGGGGGACACCCGGCATTAACCACGGGTCCCCTTCGACGAAGCCGAGTCGAACGCGATCCCAAAGCAACTCACCGTATGTTCGCAAGATGGAACTATCTTGGTGATGGTCCAATTTCTTGAATTTTCTTTTGCACTACTTTCCCAGACATCTTATAGACGATATTGACGATACCACGACGGATTTTGATATTTTTGGGCGGAATCTACTACATATAAAGACTTATTTAGACGGTAGAGATGCTGCTAAACGCCGCCGAGGTCGCAAAACACAACACGACCTCCTCGTGCTGGATTGTTATAAACGGCAGCGTGTACGACGTCACGCCGTATCTAGACCAACATCCCGGCGGCGCAGCTATACTGGTTAAACAAGGCGGGCGAGTACGTGCAACTTAGGTTAAGCTTATCAAGACGAGACCCTTCAATTCCGAATCGTGCTGTAGGAATAACACGGTAAACAGGATGCCACACCCGAGTTCCGCACGGTGCACTCTCCGGACGTGCTGGAATACCTCCCGAAGGAGAGCTACCTCGGCGACATGGACCCCGCAGCTGTGGCGTCGCTCTCGACAGTAGCATCTAGTGCGCCGGCTCCCACGCCGTCTGCATCGTCAACCGTCAATGGGCCGCCGCATATCGCGCACTGCATAAGAGTAGATGACTTCGAAACAGCGGCCAAGAGCGTGCTCTCGCACAACGCGCTAACGTACTGCTCGAGCTCCGCTAACTCAGGCCTCTCGCTAGCCGGCAACCTATCGTCATGGTCGCGCATCAGCTTCCGGCCACTAGTGCTGCGCGGCGTCCAACATGTCTCATCACGGAGCGCCATCTTCGGCCACGCATCGCCATTCCCCTTCTACCTATCCGCGATGGGCCAACTAGGCCGGTCCCATCCCGGCGGCGAGGTAGAATTCGTGCGAGGGCTAGCGCGCCGCGGCGCCCACGGCCTAATCAGCACCGAGTCCACGCAGACGATGGAGGACATCGCCGCGGCGCTAACCGACGAGCAGCAAAAACTCGCCAGCAAACCCGGGCCCAAGGATACAGCCGCCGACTTCCCGCCCTCGGTGCTGCACTTCCAGCTGTACTGCCACGCCAAGCGCTCCATCACCACGTCGCGCATCCACCGCGCCAAAGCCGCCGGCTTCAAGAGCTTGTGGGTCACGGTCGACACGCCCGTGCTCGGCAAGCGCACCGCGGACCGGCGCATCCAGGCCTCGGAGGCGCTGGAGCTGGGCCTCGAGCAAGCAGCCGAGCAGGCGGGCTTCGGGCGCCGCAGCCACGCGACGCCGGACCACTTCGCGCCCGCGCTGTCGTGGGACGACATCGCGTGGATCAAGGAGGAGTGGGGCGGCCCGCTGGTCCTGAAGGGCGTGCAGTGCGTCGAGGACGCGCGGCTGGCGCTGAAGCACGGGTGCGACGGCATCTTGCTGAGTAACCATGGCGGCAGGCAGGCGCACACGGCGCCCGACGCGCTGGTCACGCTCCTCGAGATCCGGACGTACGCCCCCGAGGTGCTGGGGAAGCTGGAGATCTTCGTGGATGGCGGGCTGCGCGACGGCGCGGACGTGTTGAAGGCGATTTGTCTGGGGGCTACAGCGGTGGGCGTGGGGCGGCCTTTTTTCTACGCGTTGGGGGCGTATGGAGCTAAGGGTGTCGAGAGGTGTATTGATAGTATGTCTTCCTTTGCGAAATCGTGTCTGATGTTTCAAATATTGGTGTGCGTTGGCTAACTCGTTCGCAGTTCTCGCAGAGGAATTGGATATGGGGATGCGGCTTCTTGGTATCAGATCTCTGGACGAGGCACGCCCTGAGAGGGTCAATGCGACTCGTTTGCTTAATGAGATGTGGCGCCCCGAGAAGAGTCGTCTGTAGATACATATTTTTAGGTTGAATATTGTCTTAAACTGGAGGCATGGGCGAAACCGTGAGGAGTTTGTTTAGATAGAGCATCGAAGGTGCGTCTTGTATAACCCGGCTCTGTGTTAGAAGCGACGTCATTGCGCACGTATAGCACTAGTATTGCATGCATCAATAGCTGACTCGATGTTGTTGGGAATTGTTGCCCGGAGGTCTACGAATATTGACGTAGCGGCGTATAAGTTCATTATCATTACACATTGTTCGTTGTCTATGCCTAAGGTAGGTATATTAAGAAGCTATCTAAGAGATCATCGCACCGAGTCCCATTCCCGGTATACTCATGGGTTTCTCATGACATTATACGTGTGGATATAGCTGGGTACGTAAATCATATCCCGAATACGCCGTATTAGAATCACAATCGGGCAAAGTGCCCAAAAAGGATAGGTCATTTTGCACCAAATTACCCTAGGTCTCCTCAATGCCGAGGTCCTTGATCTGAGAAGGATCTACTTCTAACTTACATTCCCACTTCATATCATCTCCTAGTAAAGCATTTATAAAATAACCCGTTGTTACCCATACTAGCGACTTGTATAGCTGCTCGAAGTCAATTCTCTCGAAGCTGGGCTGGAGAAGGTGTTCCCATGATGTATAACCGCTAATTGTGGTCGCAATTTTCACTTCAGCAGCTGAGGAGGATGAATTCAATAGATTGGAGGAACTCGGATCTATAGATAGGAGGACAGTCTTGTAGTTTGGGTGACAGAAGCGGAACAGTCTTCGGCAGTTTAACTTATCGTAAATGCGAAGGGCATCCAAGATATGGTTGTGGGGATAGGAGATGTGACATGGGGGAAAGAAGTCGGCAATATAGTAGCCAATTTTCACCAGAGAATGCAAGTCGATTGTCGCTGAGAATTGAAAGTCCCATTCTTTGTGGTTTGCGCACGTCAGATACAGTGGCAATCTTGGGATCGACCGGACGAGTTTCATGGGCGTGAGAAACGGCGTAATTCCTTGTGCTCTACTGGCGAGAACTGCGCCGTTTTCTCTCCCGCTCAACTTGAGCGGCAAAACCATGATGTCAGGAGTTTCTTGGAATAGGAGACCGCAGTCCAACAAAGCGAGGCCGTAGTTTTGGTCATTTTCGTTGAAGGCAAGAATTGACAGCTCAATATATATTGCAAGATTTGTTGGAATATAATGATTTCCCCCTTTACGAGTTAAGATGTTCCCATTCCACGCAGAAAATGCGTCCGGAGAACTTGCAAGATAGGGTAGAGTAGTCTTTAATAGCCCAACCTGGTCACGTTCGACACGTTTGAACAGGGATTCTTGGAGTGACCATGTTATCCCAAAGCCCCAGGCCAGAATAGTATGGTCGTATGTGCTTTTAATTAGTTCCTCTTGGAGCCTAAAGAAGGCCTTATCACCCTCTCCATAAAGAAGGGGCATGTTGACGTCAAATAATCCTAGCAAGCAGTACGCTTTGTCTTCCTTTCTAGAAGTCTTGCGGTTTGCTGCCCACGACATCCGGCGAGCAATTGGGACATCTCCTATATTTCGAAGCCTGACGAGAATCAATTCGGGAATACTTGTTATCTCGCTGATGGCTTTACAGAGAGATTTCTTGTCGCCGATATAATGCCATGACTTGTCATAAAAACACGCCGTCCTAGGAGCCAAAAGCTCTTGTAATGTCCAGCCTCTTGTAAACCACCGACTCGTTCTGAAGCACGAGATTTGAAGGCCTTGGGCCGGATCGCTGTCGACATCCGAAAGGTAAACGAAGCAGCGAGCCGACATTTGGTACCAACGAAATATGGAATTAATCGCTGTGTAGATCAGCACCGGGGAATCAAAAAAGGAATGTCGTAGGGGAACTTGGGAATACGAACCTTCGGAGAGCTCAGCGCTGCTTGTTTTGTCAATGCAACATGTATCGATCCACGCCCACTTGTATCCCTCAAAAGCTGCCACTTCACAAAAAGCTAAAATCTTTTGGAAGCCACGCTTCCTTTGACGAAGGGGCTTGTTGTGAAAATCCTGATACGAGACCTCCTCCTTATCCCAGGTATGAGATAAAATTGCATAAATTGGGAGACTTTCTTCGAAGAACTCCTCCATTCGTAAACTGGAAGTATTTAAAAGGCGCATGATGGACTAGAGAAAATAAATTTGGTGTAACAAATAATGTTATCCTCTTGGGCGTGATATAGATTCTCAGTTCGACCGAAGAATAAAAAATGAGTTGAGAACAAACGATGGAAAGTTCAGCAGGAACGGCCTACCCCGCAGATATTAGGCACGGAAGCCCAATCGGCGGAGGAAAGGGGAAGATTGCGTAGCATAAACATATCTGCATCTTTATCATGCGCCACGTACAATGGAGTCTTATGGTCGGCGCACCGCTACAATATATGTTGGACAATGTTGTATGAGTTTCGATACCTTCCGAAGTTGATATTTTCGTATGTATTAACACTTGGTACACACGTTTGAATCTGTGGTTCGTCTGCCGGTTGAGTGTATTGGATCTAGGGAATATCAATGACACGGTCGGTCCCCAAAGGACGGAATGCGAATCATGCGGTCGGAGTGAAGCAGTACGGGATGATCCACAATGCCGGGGATTTCGAACGGAGACGATGACGCTAGGCATGTAGCTTTGGAGCTACAAGACGGACGGCACCCCCGCATTCCACTTGCTGGTCGGCTCGGCCAACCCTAAGAGCTTGTTAAGTACACCTTGGCGTATGAATTTGTAGTTGAATTAAACATTAAACAAGTTTCGCCAAGTTAGTAGCACGAAAAGGATTTGACTTGAGACGGGTGAGACGTGCGGATGTGTGTGTTACACAGTAACTCGGGGTTCTCAGTCTGCTTACAAATATTGAGACCAAGAGATGCCACTTGGCTAGAAGCCTGCCTTCGATTTACCCTTGCTGATGGCCGAAGTAATAGGGGGAAAAAATAAAACTAAAAAAAAGGAAAAAAAAAAATCGTCTCCCACTTAGTCTTTGTGAAAGCTAAGTAATGTGTATCCTGATTAACATTCGTCGCTGTACCACGTTGTCTAACCATCGCTGAAAAAAAAGTACTCAGCATGGCAAGTCTTGGACCATGTAAACACGAGGCGTAGATCGGCCTAGAAGCCGAAGCCCGCCAACCAAGCGACTTTGACAAATACAAGGATGCGGCGAATTGGCGTAAGGCGATGAATAACAAGCACGAGATCATTTGCTTTCGAGGTTGCAGACAGAAATACCTGGTTCGCTCGACGCTAGATTCCCATATCGGCTGTAAGTCCGCTGTTGAATCTTACGCCAAGCCCTCGGTGGGGACCGGGATGCAAGACCGTTGGAACACGAGCCCGTCGGTTGACAATGCAGATAGCCGTTGGAGTTGCCTGTCAGGATCAATAAGACGCAACACCAAGGATTCTCGCTTCGGCGTGGGCCAGAATGCAAAAACGCGCAAGACACATAGCTATTGTATTGTACATTCTACATGTATTGTGTCGGACGGCCAGATAGCTGCGCTGGGCCACTGTAGGTCTAACTCCAGCCAACCGAGCGGGCACTTATTGGCACTGAGCTTGGCGTTGAACAGGAACGCTCGGACTGATAGCTCGTGGAGAGTAAGCAATCAGGACGGCCCGAAAGTCGACCGTGTGGGCTGAGGACTGATAGGCTTGCGACGGAGATTTGATTGGACGCTGGATGTAATCCTGGGGGAGGGGTCATACGCTAAAGGCTAGTGTGGCGCCTAGCTTATTTGTGCTAAGGGTGCGATCGTGCCTGGAACGCTTCTGGAAGACCAAGATTCTCCAAGCGACTAGTGATGGCTTGGGTGTCTGCAAACGGCAGCTTGATACTGGTATGCATGTTGGTGGGCTAGGCATTCATCTAGGCTGCTAGATTCAGTTGTGCTGCGAAGCAGAAGCGAGAGAGCAAAACATTCCGAGTAAGAGTATGCCTGCGGACAAATAGAATTGCGCCGAACGTGGGGTGTTTTGACGTTATTTGACACTAACCTCTTACGATGCTGATATCTCTCGCACGCAATTGAGGCGGTGATGTCTGCTTGGGTGAATATGATGTAAGTTCAATATACAAGACGGCGCAATACGGGCTTAACCTTTTTGCTAACGTGCTTAGTAGCAGCCCTACGAACTCTATGGCAATTAACCTTCAGGGATTTAAGTTCTCGGTACATTTCAGATTACGAGGTACCGACGCCTGTGAGGCACATAATGTATAAGGTATGTGCTCTATCTCCTTCGAGCTTCCTTCTTAATACATAATCTTCATTGAGCTCCCCTGCCATGTCAGCACGATAATAAACAAAGACACCAATGATAAGTCTTATCTTGCGAAGCTCTGTGTGGTGTGACTAGATTGCCTGCACTTGGCATTCCCCATTCCGCACCCATTCCTGTCCCCTCCGCCAAGCAAGTCACTAATGAGGACAAGATCGTCAGACTCCAGGGTGAGCAGGATCTGATGTGCTATCTGATCAGCCATTGGACTATGCAACTGGGTAACGAAGGGGTCTCCCCAGCTCGCCTAGGTAGGTGGCACCGCGACAACTGATAGGAAGCTGAGGGGCAAAACTTGACAACGGCTATTCAGCAGGAGCTACCAGGTAGGGATTCATACATATTAAGGTTTGGTCCCATATCACCAGCTTCTTCCCCCCCAGTTCCGCGTTACATCGGATTCTGTTTCCCTTCAACTTTTCTTTTATCGACAAGCGGTAGCAGCATCTTTTCCCGTCGGCTTGCGCCCATTCCGCTTCAATACTGCAGGCGAAGGCCAGACCATTGCAGAGGTTAATAGCTGATAACGACATAGCGATTGATGATAAATCGCTATCGTATAGTTACTAATGCTTGCTTGGGTGGCTTTTGCTTAGAGAAAGTCGTCAACTGATATATTTTGCGTAATATTTTTATCATGCCGACCGACGCGAAACGCGACGGCGCCGTGGCCGCTCATGACACCACCACTCCTATTGAGGAGAAGTCGCCAAAGGAACATGACCTCGCTGCTGTTGCTTCCGGTTCGGGGTCAGACATTGAAGTGCGCCTTAGGGGCCCTAACGGCGAAGAATATCCCACCAAGGAGGAGCTCGACACGCTGCGTCGCGTCAAAGGCCCTATTAATTGGATTATCTACACCATTGCTTTCATCGAGCTCTGTGAGCGATTCGCATACTATGGAACTACCGCTGTTTGTATGTTAAATGCATACCACCTTTACTAAAAAAGTCTAATTGGAGTCGTATAGTCGTCAACTTCATCTCTCAACCCCTTCCCCCAGGCTCTACGACTGGTGCCGGCGGCACGGACCTGCAGGCGGGCGCGCTTGGCCAAGGACAGCAAGCTTCCACTGGTTTGGTATTATTTAACAGCTTCTGGTCGTATGTGACGCCCCTCTTCGGTAAGCAGCCCTACGCATGTAAAACTTGAGCGAGCCGATATTAAACAATTTCTTCCTTTTCTATTATAGGTGGTTGGTTGGCCGACACCTATTGGGGTAAATATAAGACCATTCACGCTGCGGTCGGAGTAGCTATGCTTGGACATATCATTCTCATTGTCTCGGCCTTACCCCCAGTCATTGCCAACCCAAAGGGTGCTATGGGATGCTTCTCGGTCGGCCTCATCTTTTTTGGCCTTGGCGTCGGGCTTTTCAAGGCCAATATCTCGCCTATGATTGCTGAGCAGTACGAAAGCGAACAGCCGCGGGCTATCGTGAAAACCTTAAAGAGCGGCGAGCGCGTCGTTGTCGACCCCATATTGACCATCTCCATTATTTACATGCGTTATTACTTTTTCATCAACGTTGGTTCCCTGGTTGGATCCATTGCTATGGTGTATGCCGAGAAATACGTCGGCTTCTGGCTTTCATACACCTTGCCTACGGGCTTATTTGTGTTATGTCCTATGGTTTTGCTCTTCTTCAAGAGCAAGTACACCCGCAATCCACCCACAGGTTCCGTCCTCGGTAAGGCCCTAGCTCTAGTTGGTCTGTCGATGAAGGGTCGCTGGTCTATCAACCCCATCACCACCATCAAGCACATGCGCGAGCCTGGCTTCTTCGAGCGGGTTAAGCCGAGCAAATTCTCCGAATCCGAGCGCCCTGAATGGATGACATTCGACGATCACTGGGTCGATGAGGTGCGCCGTGGTTTCAAGGCCTGCAGCGTTTTCGTTTGGTACCCGATCTATTGGCTTTCATACAACCAACTTAGTAACAACCTTGTTTCCCAAGCCGCAACTATGGTCCTCAAGGGTGTGCCGAACGACGTGGTTAACAACCTTGATCCCATTGCTTTGCTGATTTTTATTCCCATTTTCGACAAGCTCTTTTATCCCGCCTTGAGGCGTGCCCATATTATCATTACACCTATCAAGAAGGTTACTATAGGCTTCGGTATTGCGACCGTGTCGATGATTATCGCCGCCATCATCCAACACTACATTTACATGCAGTCACCCTGCAGATTAATTGATGGATACGGATACGTCGACAACTGTAGAGAGTCTCTCGGACTCCCAGACGACGCTCCTGAGACCGCATACAAACCACCCCTAAGTGTCTGGATCCAAGCGCCGGCGTATATCTTCATCGCTTTCGCCGAGATTTGCTCGTCAATTACTGGTCTTGAGTACGCCTTCACCAAGGCTCCAAAGAACATGCGAGGGTTTGTCACCGGTGTCTTTTGGTTCGCGCAAGCCTTTTCTGCCGCTATTGGCCAGGCTTTCGTCCCTCTCGCAACCGACCCTTACCTGGTATGGCTGTACGTAACGGTGGCTATCATCTCGGCCCTGGGTGGCGTTGGTTTCTGGTGGACTTTTGCTGCGTTGGATCGTGAAGAGGAGGCCTTGAATGCTCTACCCGACAGTCTGTTCAAGGGTAGCCAAAACAAGGATGCGGACTTCGCTACCCTCGAGGCGGCTCAGGCGGAGCAGGAAAAGATTCGGCACGCTCAGGGGCTGGACAAAAACCCTGTTACTCATTCTTGAGTGGAGCTTGCATGAGAAAAGCTCATGCTTTGTTGGTAATGGACTGGTTGGATGGTATTGGAGTCTCTCTTATTGATTAACCTTGCTGTTATGATAACAGAATCCGAAAAATACCCATGTTGATAGTTATTAGCTTAGTATAAATAACCATACTCATTATTCCGTGCCCTCTTGTAACAATCTAACAAGGTAAGGAAGAAGGATCATAAACGTAAATATTTCGGAGAGCTTTTTGATAAATTGTTTATTAGCAAGGTCTGCTACTTATGACATACCAAAAACCCTCCCCAAAACGATGTTGCGAAACCAGTGTTCTCTCGGTGTGTCCGTATAATGAATTCTACTGGCTGCGAGATGCGCGGTGAGCCTGCATACATTGTTCGCAAAAGTACGCTGTGATATGCCCAGGGCCGTCGGGGTTGTGCGCTATGATGATGTACATAGGCATCCGAAGAGTGTGTCCGGACGTTCGGCAACGAATGCTTAGTCTCTGGGCGTTTAATATCTGGGCCCTAGTCATATGCGTCGCTGTGACGATGTCCCCGTAAGTAACGGGGGAAGACATCCTGCTCGTTTGTTGGTAGCTTCTCTGGGCTACGATATCGGTTGGCGTCAAATAGCTCGTGAGGCTAAAGTAATATTGCGTAGGAAATAGTAGCGGTACGGGTCGATTGGCGGCTATATAAGATCTGGATACTTTTCTATGGTAGATGCGTACGTTCGAGATTGACATATTGAGATTTTATATGTTCTCTAAACCCACACATTCAAAGGGGGGCCGGGGCTGGTCTTCGCATCACGGTACAGTAAGGAATACTGTAGGATAAAGGACATGATTTATAATTCAAGAAATCACCCATCTCAATAATATTAACAGAGGCGTACTTGTATACACTTCCCACTACCTACGACCGCCTGATTAAGGGGCACCAGTCGACTACAACGTGTGACTCCTTACATACATATACTACCCATATGTATATATGTGCACGAATCTTGGCATATATTTGCATTTATACCATATATGCTGTAAGACAGCCAACGATTGTTGTAGTTCATTAGAGCCCTGATATGAATAGATAGGTAGATTAGGTACCTATCCAGAGGCGCGTAATAAATTCAATGCCGCGCGTTGTGGGCTTCACTCAAGTCGCGGCAGAATAGTTCAACTCGGTTTCTATTTAGGTGTCTTCGTTCATATCAAGGGGTTGTCTGCTTACCTAAGCTCAATAGAACAGCACTTTGCCTACAAGACGGTGTAATTAACGTTCATTTCCAGCATAACTGCGATTTATACCTATCTAAGTAAGTGGCCCTCGAGAAGAGACTAAATGATTGTATCTATTTGATTTCGGGGCCTGGATTGCATTCTACCTTTTCGCCCCTATTCGTTCCTTAAGCCATGATATCGCCTACTAAACGAGAGAAAGAACTTCCCGAAAGGGGAGGTAAACAGCGGCATGCAAGAGAAGTGGGTAATGACGCTTGTAGGAGCAAGCCTGGTCCTTCAGCCCAGATACCCGTAATCCCTCATGTCTCGGCAACTCTAGCGCTACTTTTGGTCAAGTGTTGACGCTGAGACTCTGCACATCTTGAACAGATGTACCCGAAAACTGCAACGATAAGATTTAGCAATTGCTTCTCTTAGTGGGGGATCTAGGGGTCTTCATTGACAGCTATTCCTTAATCAGCTCGACAAGGAATTCGAGTTTCTAAGAGAGGCTATGGATGACGAAAAAAAAAGGAACTCTTGAAATCACATACCGTGCCCATGGTCGTCCCGAATCTTGGCCCCACCCGGATCTTTGGCTGTGAAGACAAACTGGGGGTGACCATGATCCCAGGGAGTGTAGCCGAAGCCAGCGCATGTCCCGGATGGGGTTATAGAGTTATTCTCATCCTCGGTCATATCCCTGACTTCGATGACTTCCTCGGGTTTGATGAGGATGCGGCTATGGACATAGTAGCCTTCAAGGGGAAGGCTGGAGTCAGACATCTTCGCGGATTTCTGAGGAGGTTAATTGTGGTGTCTCGTGTGAATTGATAAGGGTCGATACAACGGGAATTTGAGTCTAATGGTTAGGAGAAATGGTATCAGGCCGCCCTCCAGCGCCTGTGGGCGCGTGAGTTATATTCTTTTACAGTCACTCATATGATTTGGCTATGAATTCGATTTCGATGTCAGCCAGTAACACAATGAATCATAGCACATGGTAACCAGTTTGTTTGATAGACATAAGGCACTGCCCATTACAGATTACCTACCTAGGTACCTAATTATGCCTAGCGATGAGTCTGAAATTGCATGAAAACTACATATTGACTCTAGGCAGACTCTATTAGACAGGCAAATCTGCATTACCACAAAGTTTGCTCATAGGTCACACTTGGTAGCTTCCTGAAATACTCCAACTGCAAGATTAAAATATAAACGCGCAAGGTATTCCCTGTGCAAATGAATTTATTTATTCCCAAGAAGTGAAACTACAAATTTAAGGATGTCGTCCTTGTTCAGTCATCGCTATTCCTCCTGATGTCTCCATGTCCCATAACCTAGACTAACTCCCGCGGAAGTCAAAGCGGTAATCCATACAACTTCGGCAAATATATACAACCACCCACCCTCTGCGCCCTCGTCGTGGGTCGCGAGCTCTGCCGATATGTGTGGGAATCCGGCCGCATAAGGTGCAGCGCCGGCCCCTATTATCGCAATAGGCCCTCTCGCTCTCGCTCATCTCGCGAAGGTTGATAATCTCACTGAGCCAGAACGACATTATGGCGGTTCTCTTGGTGTATATTGTCGGTCGACGTATACCTGTTAAGGCGTGATGGATTGATGCGAAGCGAAGGTGTATCTGATAACAAATGATACGGTAACCCAAGATGCATTTGTGATGTTTTAGGGTACATTTCTGCAGATAATATGTGCGGTTGAAATTTCCGAATAGAGCTAGGGCGGAGGGCGTTTATATATATATATTTCTTCCTGGCATATGCCCGTCTTCAAGTAGTGAATTAGATGTCTAAAGCCGGCTTCACGCCAGGTGTTTTTGTGTGTATCAATATCTACACGTAAGATCATAGCGCATACGCATGACATTAAAAATATTTGTTCCGTCACCAATGACTAGGATGAACAGGGGGGAGCCATGGAGCGGTAAAGCCCTGTGCAGTATTCGGTCACTGAAACTCATTTTCACTGGTATATTTAGCCTCAAGGCCTGGCCCCAATAACTATAGAATCATACTTACGTGGGTTATTAGTTAATTTCTAACTCAGATTTAATATGACTAAGTATGTACCACCAACCTTCGCTGAAGACGAGACACCGGTGACTGTTGTTCTCTATTCGAGTAGTGAGTGATCCGTCGACAAGAAATCGTGTAAGCTCGAGAATATAGAGCGGAAAACGGCTACCATTTAAGTGTATCAAGATATCCTATTAAACAATGAGAAGTAAAACCGGGCCGAGAAAAGATACCTAAGTTGATTTCAAATGTTTTCAAGAGGAAATGGGAGGAGTTAATACACCAAAAAGCTCATGGATTTATTCCTGAAGAACAGCATCCGGTATGAGACTGTTCAAAGAGGGAATAACTGAACTCTGCAAGAAAGTTACCTCCCTTTAGTTCGTTGAGGCAGCTAGGCCGTATGACATTCGAAGGTTCAGGGGCGTATGTGGCTTCTCATTGAGCAGCCTAATGTGGACTGTTAGAACGTAAGCTATCTAATATCTAAAGTATTCCTTGGTGATGGATCTGTATCATTTTGCGCAATTAGAGAATAAAGATAACGATGCCCCAACATCAATTAGCACTGGAAATAATATTAGTGCGGATGCCGCAAGATCGCCAGGTGATGGTGGGGGTGATGGTAGAGGTAGGGATGGGCGTGGGCGTAGGGGCAACCGGCTGTTGTCATGGAAGGCGCAAGAGGCCTTATAAGATTAAATAGACTCTGTAATTTTCACGGAGCAAACGAAGCGGATCCCCCAGGTTGTACCTCTGGTCCAAGCTGAGTAGTAGGTTAGTGGACATATGCGGAGTGCCACGACGATATCTACCGGGTTGACAAATGCTACGGGAAAGCGTTTGGGATGAGTGCTAGTCTACCGATGTCTGACGCGCTCGCGTTCTCTGGATGGGCGTTGCTCCAGCCCATCGGCTTCCAGGAACAATCTTTTTGCCAAATTTTCACTTTTACAATTCTGTCTGTACAGACGCCTCCCGTTATGGGTGTATGAGATACGCTCATGAGATATCTCTCCTTAGGCTATGAAGTTTGGCATCTTGTTACTTGGCTAGATTCCGCCTTTCTACAATATCTCCGTGGGGAGGGAGAGGTCTCGTCGCGTGATGCGGTGATGGTTTATCCAGTGGCGTAGCAAGATATGTGCCCTGGGGGCATGACTCGACGGGATACGCCTCGAGGTCCTGGACGCGCTCTCGACCCGAGGTACATGCTCGGGAGCCTGGGGACTGATGCGGGTCACTACCTATTTGGCGCAGTGGTAAAGGTCTCCCACCAACCTTTGGTAGGTGCAGCGATAAACTTCATAATTCGTAGGTTGACTGTTCAATTCTAGCCTGCAGAGCCATTTCAACGGGGTTTTTTTTTGTCTCCCTTATCCGTGAACGCCGGCCATTTACAGTGATCCACCGCACACGTAGGATGCCTTCATATCCCGTGTCCTAATATCATACGTACCTGATACTGAATATCACTTCATTGCCCCTATAAGCTTAAGGCAACAGTGTTTTGTCTTAGAGATTTTTTTTAACTGCTATGCATTTCAAGCTGGTAACCCATGGCACCTATGCTTCCTAAATCGAATATCCACGGCTGACAATTCCTCGTACCCGCTCCCTATGAGTTTGGAAAAAGGAATCAACATCATCAGATGTCTCAGAGGCGCCACGCCATTCAATGATTCCATTAAATAAGCCAAATGTCAACGGGCTGGGCGTGCTCGCCCAGAAGTTCCCTGCCTTTCTCCGTGAGCCGAGCTTCCTTATCTTCTACAACATCCTCCATCAATCCATGTATATAAGCGTGGCCAATGAGTTCCCATTCTTTGCGCTCCTCGCACGATTGTCTGATCACATAAGGCATCCTGGCCCCTGGGATCACACAGACTGCGTCCCCTACCGCTGCCCGCCGAGGGGCCCACCCCATGAAACCACTGTCCGTCACGCAAAACCTGCGCCGTCGCGTATACCTATTATGTTCAATCTGGAACTTCTGACTCAAATTGTCGGTATTTGCATCCACACTACTACTGGCTCCGAAGATAATTTCAAAACATTTGTGGTAAGCCTCGAATGCATCAGCTTCCCAGCTCTCAGCTCTCGACCCTTTGTCGTTGAGATTGCAGACCAAAGTGCGCCAAAATGCCTCATAAAGGGTCTCACCAGTATGGTAGCGAGCGCGCTTACTAGGTGGAGACATCTCAGATAGTCCTTGGCTGCTAGATGCCGATGTCATTGGGACCTCGAACAATTTGGCGCGTCCTAGGTAACCAGTATATTGGAAAAAGTTCAATATTTGGTCGAGGCATCCCGCCTCTTTTGCTTCGTCTAGAAACGCCATACAATGATGGTAGTCCCATTTTCCAGATTCCGTCATCGAGGATACATATTCGTATGTGAATTCATCCTTTGGAGGAACATGCCAGCGTATAGCTCCTACAACATAAACTTGAAGGCCTAATCTGCGTCGGTCCTCCGACAACGCGAGCCCTAAGGCGTGATGGCTCATGCCTAAGTAGTTGCCGCCTCCAGTCGAGAAAGTAGTTGTGTGGAACTTTTCCAACTCCGCTGTCTGCGTCCAGTCATTAGCCCAAGACGGTAACCCCGAAATCATGGAGTCCCGTCGAGGCTGGTCATAAAGAAGCTCAAATATATCGAGGCACGATTCACGCTGGATGAAGTAAAGCGTAATGTCGATGAAAACGTCGATAACGCTTTTGCCGTAGTCAGGGGCTAAGAGAGCATCCGTCCCCACCTCGCTCTGCAACACACCGTAGAATGCGAAGAGCTTGTCACGAGGATCCGTGCTAGACAGCCGACGACCAAGATTAAGGTGGTGGAATAAGCGGCTATTGAATCCGCCGGTTGTGCGAATGCCGTCAGATACGAATTTCAGCGTGCACTTGACCGGGGCCAGATCTAGCTTGGAAGCCGAACGCATAACACTGTCGATCACTTCGCGTAGCTTGTGGTGCGAAGTATTCCTAGTCGCGAGCCCCAAGTCACCTTGGGAAATGACTTCCATACTAACAGACGCACACAGTTTAGATTCTTTTCCTGCTTCAAAGAGTGACGTCACCTTCTCTTCGCTGATAATCTCACCAGTTATCGGGAGTGTCACCATATGGCAGTTCCGTTCCAACTGGATCAATCGCGTGATGAACCATGGGAACTTGTCCTGCTCTCCGAGACCGTATGTGATAAGATGATGGAAGACATGGCGAAAGATTGAAAGGCCACCCGATACTACGGCGAAGGAGTCCCATGATACTCTTCGCGTTCCGAATGCTATCGCCATGTTGGATCGGGGATTACCCTCAAACGAGACTGCTTCTTGAAAGATCCAGACGCGGCTGAACCAGGGCGCCAGGTAAAACTGGCCGAGAGCCTTCCAGTGTTGAGCTTTAATATGACTCTTCTCTACTTCCTCACTGACTTTGAAGTCCCACTCATCGTATTTTGCGCGATGATCTTCAGGCCAGGGTAGGCGGAGATGATTCGCATCCGCGTGTCGTAGGAAAATCTCTTCCAGGACGCCTATGGTATCAATCGCCAATTCTGCATCGCCGGGTTCGGCAGGGTATCCGAGCCAGATGAAAAGGGACTCGGCTTTTGAATAAATTTCTCTCATGCGCGCCACCTGCCTCGACTTCTCTTCGTCATCCCTTTGATTGATGCAGATCGCATCCGCCCATACCGTGATCACGCCATCTTGCTCTCGGAGTTGGCAAAGTGCGTCATGCAGACTCTTCGTAATGCGAATCTCTGTTCCATCGCATTTCATATAGAAAGCGGGCTCCGGGGAACCCCATGTATATGATAAAGCATGATAGCTGGGTGGAGTCGTTAATGTGGCATGAGTAAGCTCTGCCTCCAATGTTGAATGCGCATCGCCGGGTTTGATCATTAGGAGACGAAACCCATCATCGTCGAGACGTCGGTAGGCGAACTGTGGCATTTTACGATTGAAGATTTTGGAAACTTCGTCGTTTTGCCGATACGGGCTTGCTGGATTTTTTCAACGCTAGATGGCTGCTGCTCAAATGAATGAAACGCTGCTGAAGGGAACATAGCTAGCTAAAAAGTGATCACTAGGATCGAGCAACCTAAAGTCGTCGGCTTCCATGACACAATCTTTGATCTGGAGGCCCTCTAGGCGTTCTGAAATGCCTACAACTAATATGCATACAGGGGTGCACAGCCCCTAACAATAGCGGCTTAGAGAGCGCAACAAATGTGTTGATTGGCGGGGTAGGAAATCTGCCTGCAGCTGTTGGGATGGTAGCCACCTGGCGGATTATGTAAGCATGGCGCACGGACCCTGGAACGTTTCCTACATAAACGTTCCCTCCTGTACCTAGATCTTCCCTCCACACACAATAATCAACCACCTTTCGCCCACGTATCGAGATGCTTATATCTATCGTACGGATAGACCTTGTCATCCAACAGCAGAGTTCTAGCTCGTTAATACAATTTATATATGTTTTTCCATTTTTTATCTAATTTCTCGTAGCACAATCTTGAAGCTTTGAGGTTGTGATGTATCCAGTAGTGCCAGGATCGATACCTGATGATATCTCGGTTCTCTGAGAAAGTCTGGGTGGTGGAATTATTCATGATTGCAATCCTAATATCACCATCGTAACGTTGATACTGCATCCTTGATTTTGTAAATGGGTACCTAGGTAGGCACTTCGACACTTGAAACTTGCCGAAAGCGGACACCAACAAGGGCTTTGTGCCCACAAAGAATCAATCGAGGAATAGGGTCAGGTATGCGAAGTGTTCACATCTCATCTTAATTTATGGCTGCCGAATTTTCTTTTAGTGAACCATCAAGATTGTTGTCGAAGAATAGGGATGTGTAGTCTGAAGCCTTTAACATGGAGAATGATGAACCTGAAAAACTCCTGAAGGAGGTACGTGAATATTTCACACGAAAATTTAGATTTCGGAACCCAAGGCCTATTGGGAGGTTAGTACCTTAACACTATTGCTTTTCAATCGATATCATTCGACAAGCAATTCACGGGACTGCTGGGATGACTTTTCATATACCCCTGGGTTTGCTCCCTAATATTAATTGTTGAACCCAGCATTGGCTAACTTGCCATTTTCCATCAGCGGTGCATATGCCATGGCAATTCTCTTTGACGAAATAGGCCGCCCAGGAGAAAAAGATAGGAAAGTTGTCGTGAAAGTGGCATTTGATGCCGAGTCAGAGGAATCTATTTTAAACGAGGAACAGCATCTGCGATCTATGCAAGGGTCAGAACATATCGTGCAATTGCTATATAGCGGTCCGTTGGGTTTCCACCATAGAGCAATTGTGATCGAATATATTGAGAATGGACACTGGGAAGATATTCTTGAGCGATTTATCGTAGGCGGCCAGCGAATACCGAACAGGATCCTATGGGGGCTATTCCTTTGCTGTAATCACTCTCCATCGAATCGGTGTATACACGTCCCGCACGAACCCCATGGCTAACCAATGATGTAGTAACACGGGCTGTCATAGGTATGGCATGGCCGCAGTCTACCGGTGCCAGTGGTCAGTCACATAGAGAACAAATTAGAGAGGGGCCACCGAGGAGGCTCGCTCATCAAGATTTCAGTCTCCAGAATATTCTAGTTGGAGAGTGGAATAAGGATGACCCAGAACACCGGTTCAGTCCTATTACTAAAGTCAGTATCCTGCACCTGCAGTTCTATGTGTTCTTATGATGGACTAACAATGAACAGGTGATCGACTTCGGCAATGCTGCAGTCTTGCCACCAGAAGAAGGGTACTTTAACATATATAATATCATCTCAAATTTCGCGGACTGACATTGGGCAACAGACTGGGAGATTATACCGGAGTCGCCGATAACATAGGCGAGATCGGGCGGGTAGGCTCGCATATCAAAGAAATTTGCCTGATAATGTGTTTCTAACGATACCTAGGTGATGTTATGGCTCGCTATAGGACATCGAGGCTATGAAATTGACGAAGTCGAGGTTCAAGATAGGCCGGGCCTGCCGATGCGGGTTATTGAAAGTCGTTCGCATTACGACTTGAGCGACGGAAGCATTTCAGACGAACTACGATTCTTAATCCACAGATGCCGCGCGGTTGATCCAGCGGAACGCCCTACGTTACCTGAACTTCTGAAAATATGTGAAAATGCCGTCCTGAATCATACCGCTGCGGACTATGTCGATCTTAACGAACCGTGGCCTGAGTTTGAACACGATGAGGCACTCGACTGGATTATACAGAGGTTCATTTTCGATGCTCCTACATTTTAAAACCCGCTACATCACCAGACACCGTTTTATTGTTAGATGATACAGAATTAAGGTTATGATATCACGGTAGGACTAGTCCGAATATATATATCATAGGTTTACATTATGGAAAATATGGCTAGGCGTTTGAAAGGCTCTTAAGAATAAGAATAAGATAGTGTCGTTCTAGCAATAAGCTCTTTCCATGCTTCTCCCCGAGGTTGAAACTTGAGATAAGGGCCATCATGTGTAGATGTAAATATATCTTGGAGCGCAAATTCGGTTGGGTTTCCGTTCACTCCCTGATCGTTTTGCACCGAAGCTTCCTCAAAATCAAAATACCACAACGTTTTGGCTATCGTGAGACTTACTTCAAGATACGCCATTGCCTTGCCTGCACACGCACGGCTTCCCACAGAAAATGGGTTGAAGGCAATAGTTGCGGGTGCCCTGGTCCCTTCCGGGTTATCCACCGCAAGCCACCGTTCTGGCTTGAAGGTGAATGGATCGGGGAAGTACTCGGGATTGTGATGGATACTGTAGATGTTCACGCCAACTTGTGTGCCTGGGGGTATGACGTGGCCGTCGATGACAAATGGCTCGCTGACTTCTTCGCGTAGCTGTTCCCGCCATAGCGTCCCGGAAACCGGAGGCGACATTCGTAAAGTTTCGTTAATACATGCCCGAAGATATTGACAGCTCGAAACCTGTCCACCTTGAATATCCGCGCTGCTGGCAAACGTCGAGCGAACTTCCTCGGCAAGCTTCTTGTAGCACTCTGGATTCCGCGACAGATAGAAAAATAGAGCGCTAAGTGTGGTTGAGATAGTGTCACCTCCAGCGGGTAAGAAGAAGATCCCCTCAGTCCAGATCTCACTTAATGTGATTCTATCACTTCCAGGGGCGTCTAGAGCATCCACCATGAATGAGTAAAGGTCATGTTGAGCGTGCTTATCCTGAGAGAGGCGAGCCTGGATCATCTTCGAAAGCGTTTGCAAGAAACTTTTCCCCTTGATAATGGCTAGGAGATAGAAGAGTATTTCCATGCGGAGCTTCCTTAGGAATGGGAATTGCATGTAGACATTTAGGCGCCAACTCCCAATCATCATCGCACGAACTAAGAACCGATGTGCTTCATCCGTTTGAAGATTGAGCGCATATCCAAAAGCGAGATACCCTACAATATCTAGGCCAAGATATTTGCAACGCTCAGTCATATTTATGGCCGCGTTGGGCGGTGCTTGGGTCGTTACTAGTAATTGTTTGAGGAATATATCAATCTGCTCTTTCATTTTTGGTTCGAACGCTCTCATGGAGCGCTCAGTAATAAGGGGGCCTACAAGCTTGCGCTTGATACGATGTACCCGTTTGTCGATGGTATTGAACACGTTGGTGGTGCTGGGGTTGACATTTCCGGCTTGGTAACAATGCGATTTGGAAATGCTCTCATTAAGATATATGTCTGTTGAAGCTGCGTATGAGTATTGTATCACCATAACCTATTCAAAATACGTTCTTACCATGTAAAGCCGTGGCCGAATTGAATACCAGTTTGTTCGGACCTTGTCGCACAACGGGACCTACGATACGGGATCAGATATGGCGTTCGATAACGTTGTCGCAATAGAAGTTCAGCGCACCATAAGATAGATGATCCTGCCATGTCTGTAAATGAAGTCGCCGCTTCAAAGAGTAAAAGCCGCCATATCCATCCGTAAACTTGGCTAAAAGGGGACCAGGATAGTTTTTCAAGGGATGCAGCAGAAGGCGGTAGCTAATGACAAGGAGACACTAAGTTGTATATTGGTCAGCATGATTTGAGAATAGGCAATTCACAGATATCTCGCGTACATATGGAATCAACAGAAACGCAGCGCATTGTGCAACTCGAAGGGCAATGTCGAGAAACGCCATTTGCGAAAGTTAGCAATGAAGGACTGCCCTGGATGGGATGGTGTTGATGTCGCAGGCCGTCCGCTACACGAAGGAAGAAACCACTGGAGAAGCCCTTTGTTAGGGAGCCTTAGGAATGTTGGCTCCGGCGTAGATGTCAACTTACTGTAGCCAGCCAACACCTGCAAGAGTACCTACGCATCGCGGCACCAACGTATCGGACCCCTTATGGAAACTTTCCTATTGTGGTAATTCCGATGGCTCCGGGATTAAAATCCGCCTAATCCCACAGTATTTTATCTATTACCTGACGTAGACCTGTTGCCGGGTCTGTTTTAAGACTCATTATAAAGCTTCTAGGGGTTGGTGCAGAGGAGCGAGGGGAAATACGTCGTGGGTGCTGACGACAGCAGACCCAGGCTGTCGGGTCCTATGATACAGATGGCTGTTACCCCGCAGATTTAAAGGGATAGCCCTAAAAGGCGATTACGGGGGACCCTTGCAGCAACATTAGAGGGCTTATGACGCCCATGTAACTCGTCTACAGCGTGTTCAGACGGGTGTGTAGGGCACTTGATATCACACGTATTTCATGGTTCATTTCATTCAAACTGTCTTCAGGTAACTTCCAATTAGTAGTGGCTAAATACAGCAAGTCATTTTGAGACGCTTAGAACCTCTTTCAAAAGTCGGAGCTTCTCCGTGACCTGTTCCTTGAACATCGTCCGTAATCGGGACTTGATCGAGGCCTGGGATTCCCCTCTATATGCCGGTCTTTCTACCTCATTAGCATTGAGACAAATCTCAATGATATCGCGATAGGAGTCGCCACATTTGCGCGCAACCTTAGCCAGGATCTCCGAGCCCACCGGCGTAGATGCGCTATTCATTTCTTCACCATTATCACCCCCTAGTCCCAGCAACCGTTGACGTATGCCTCGCAAGTCTTTTCGTTTCACTGTTCTCAGATTTTCAAAGCCCAGAATAGTCTCGATCGGTTTCCATAATGCAATTTCTATGAGAACAACACCTAGGCTGTACATATCGTACGATTTTCGGTAGTAGTTCTTCGCCTCTCCGAATTGCGCGTGGGGATGACGGTATATATCGGACTGCGGGTCGAACGGTGGTTTCTCGGTCATTTCGGGTACATCGCTTGGCCGAGAGAGGTCGTAGCCTGTGATAAACGGCGCAGTGAGGCTTTGTTCAGCCATTCCCGTGCTGAGGAATAGAACGTTGTCACTTCTCAAACCCTTGTGTAACCAGTCGACTGCGTGAAAGCTGAAAAGGCAATCTGCTACAGCGCTACAGAGTGACACCCTGGCGGTAATTGGGGGCTTCGGTCGGGTAACCAGTAGTTGCCGGAGAGTCACCAACGTTGATTCCATATCTGGTTCAGATGGTCTCTCAAAGACGATCCCAAAGTTCAATTCCTTCTGACGTCTTGGGGACTTAACATAGCCCAAACATCGAGGGGACCGAAAACCCGGCGGCATTTCCCCATAGAGCAACCTTGTGAGAAGCGCCACTCTTTCCTCAGAAGGAGCTTCGACCACATGTTCTCCACGACAGTCAGATGAACGTTCAATCCATTCAACCCAAACACTCCTGTTTTTCCAGGATGCTATCGACCGCCTCTCTTGGTCGTATATATCAGGCGCATTTCCACAGAAGTCAAATGAATAGAAATCTAATAGCATGGAAGTGCATCCGGACGGGATTGGAGTCTCCTCATGTACTCCTGGTTGATCAATCTCAATATGCCGGATTTTGAGCGTTGCTAAGCTTTTCAAATATTCTCTTTTGGTTTCATCAGCTTGCCTTTCCATTATCGCCGCATCGAAGAGTGAGCTTCCGTATAAAGTGGGAAGAAAGGGGTTTTGTGCTTTATTATGGTTTTTAGTGTCCCTATCCAGGGCTCTAATCAGTGTCCCTAGGCTTTGGACATCATCTCGGAGCTGTAGGAGCTCCAGATAGCTCATTTCAACTGTATTTTCGACTTTCCTTGCATGTGAAGTGTCGAGGAGTCCTATGAGGAATGAATTGAGATCCTCAAGTTTACTCACAAGGCTCTCGAATCCTTCCTTATCAACGCTGACCCAGACCAGTCGCCTAGGCTCTGCAAATATGATTCGAAGCTTACGTGCAGCTGTTACTGTTCGATCTCCAACTTTTCGAAAGCCTCTAGATAAGGAGAAATGTCTTTTACCTTCCACCAACTCGTTATCTCTAGACGAGTCTATGGGTGTGGCGCAGAGTAGCTCCATGAGATTGGTTTGGGGCTCCCCTTTGTCGTTCCAGGGAACGTTATTCCGGCCCATAATGTTCACATATCTTCCGTTCCTCTCTTCGTATGTCTGAAAGAGGGAATTGATTTCAACAAGCACATCTCTCAGTACTAGTTGATTAACTTGGAGGGTAGCACAGATTTTCCCGTCGGCATACAAAAGGCCAGCCTCCATAGCAAAACTGAGAAATCGCTGCTGCTCCACTTGGACTCGAACTCTCAAATGTCGATATGATTCTGACATCTGAGTGGCCTCCGTGAAGTATTTGTATCCTATTATGCTTTAGCTAGAGCCTCTTCAGAAGGTGTGTGGCTGCAACAGACTCTTGATGCACTCATCGGTGATTTGCAAGATAAGCGACACAGCGCCAATACCGAGGCCTACTGTCGAAAGAGGATCGGCCATCGCGTAGACTTGGTAACGGATTATATTGGTCGTAGGATAAGGAACGTAATTGGCTCTGGGGGCTTTGGGTTGAAATGGGTTTCGGATGGGTTTCTCATCTAGGACCTCTGCCACTTATCAAGCTTAGGAATAAGGATCCGAATCAACTCCAAACCACCGGCGATGGCGAGCCTTGTGACATATGGCATCAGCTCATTCGTCATGCAGCATAGCCGGGCGTATGCGAGAGGATTGCGCAACCCAACCTGCGAGGCTCTCCTACTAGGATCGTTGGGCTGATCCCAAGAGCTAGCATAAACGATACCAGAAGTACCTTAACATTGAAAGTATCTCACGCTACACTATTGGTAAGTGGTGAATAGGGGGGCGAATCGCTTCGCCATGGTTTGCTACACGATAATGATGAAAGTCACGCCCTGAAACTGCTGACGCTTGCGAAGAAGCGATAGGAGAGAAGAGGTGGGGTTGGTGGTATTATACGTTTTCGATGTTACCTTATGCTTATGACTGTGTCCGATTTCCCTCTCTGGGATGAGGCTCTCATGATGCTAGCGATGGGCTCAGTTCCAAGTCGCTAGGTCGAAGTAGGCTACACCTACCAGGTAGGCAAAAGGGTTACTTTTCGAATCAGCCTGCCCAGGGTAAGTTACTTATAAGGCATATTTCCCGACCCGAGACTAGCGCAGGGAATCTAAAAGGGTAGTCTCGAAAAATCTGGCCGATTTTGCATCTTTCATGAAACGAATCTTACCACACGCAAAGTGGCTTGCCATTAACGACCACCTAGGTACCTGCTTATAGCGCTCCACAGGGTGTACCAAAAGCCCTAATGCCCCCTAACGACACGGCCCGCAGTGGGGTAGCGGGCGGATCTACCCGCGACGAATCCACTAACTTTAAATATCAGCAGCTTGTCGAGGCTCGACCAGAATTCGGGGACCACGATGACACCCCGAGGATCGCAGTCGCTCTCGATGGCATGAAGATCCAACCTACGACTATACTCGACCTTTTGGGTCTTGGCATGTCGGACTTTTGGATTCCCATGCCCAAAGACATCTATCCCAGGGTACTGAATCCGAGCGACTATCCAAAGTTTGATAAGATCCAATCGCAATTCCTTGCCAAGAATTTCTCAGTGGGCCACCAGGATGATTGGCCCGGTGAGCACTTCAACCTAAGTCCTGACGCCATGAACCAAGACACGGACATGCCGAGATCTCTCGAATACGGGACAACTGTCGGTGGATCAAGCAACACAGACGTTGCAGAGGTGAAATATTCAGGCGCGTCGTTCGCTCTGAAACGCATCCAACGCATGAAAACTTATGATGACGAACTTGAGCAAATGAATTATATCAATGGAGAAATACGTGTGCTGAGAAAAATTCGGAGCAGTCACATTCGTCACTTCATTAGGCTCGTGGCCAGTTACACTGACATCCAGTACATCGGCATGCTATTGACCCCTGTTGCAGACTGCAACCTCGGGACATTTTTAGATGATTTCCACGCGAGTGAGCGCCCGGATGTACAGCTCCTGGAGGGGTTCTTTGGCTGTCTAGCTACCGCCCTAGCACACCTGCACTACGATATCAATGTTCGACACAAGGATATCAAACCGCAAAACATCCTGGTCAAGAAGAACAAGGTCCTGTTCACCGACTTTGGAATTTCACTAGACTGGAGCAGATACGGTTGCACAACTACACAGCAAGAGAAGCGTAGGACCTATACAGTGAGTCTTGACTACCAGCTATTATTTCTTTATTATTGCCTTTTCATTTATGAGATGGAGAATCCCTGCCCTCGTTACATCCCCCCGAGAACCCCGCCCCCGCACCAAATACAGCTATGGTTGCTTATGCCTTACGTGTGTGCAGTACTGCGCCCCTGAAGTTGCCCGGGAGGAGCCGAGAAACTCGAAGTCGGACATCTGGTCACTTGGATGCGTTTTCCTAGAGATGTTCGCCGTTTTGAAGGGAAAGCCACGGAGTTATTTGCACCAAACTCTGGGACGTCAAGGCCAGCCGAGATTCTGTCATTCAGAGGAGGGCGTTGCAGAACTGGTAGCGGGTTTGAGAGAGAGCAAGTCCCAATACGGAAACGAACCTCTCCAATGGATTGAGAAGATGCTCCAGTGGTCTAAAGACGGGCGACCTAATGCGATGGAATTGAGACATGAGATTCTTCAGAGTGAGAAAGTGTCGTACTGCGGACTTTGTTGCCGTCGCGTTACAATATTTCGAGAAGGCCAATCCAATGGTATTCCAGGGAACCAGGTGCGTACTTACATATTTATTCACGCTTACAATATGTGTGTAGTGTCTCCCTAGGGCGCGCTTGGGGGTCTCATTTCGCCCGTCTATTCAGAATATACCTATAATACCATATAAGTCGACCATGACGAGCTTACAAGAAATCACAGGGCGCATTGGGCAATAACCATCCACATGCTTCCGAGCCATTCTCGGCGAGAATCTTTGTCCCAGTCGGTCGTGGCCATTGGGAGGACATTAGTGTGATTCAGGATGATTCACTTTCAAGAAACTGGATTTCTCCCAGCGTTGCTGCTCAGGCCAAATTTAGATTGTATAACAACGTGGCTACGGAGTCTATTACACTGGGCGAGAAGGAGTTCAAATCAAACCAGTATGCCAGAGCTACATGGACGATCAAGAAGGCGGCGAAGACTCTGGAGCAAGACTTCCTGGTCGCGACCGACGAAACGCCATTTAAGATGCTCGTGGTAAAAGCCAGCGCTGACTTGCTGAGAGCGTCAGTCCCAAAAAAAACCAAGTAACTGAATGTTGGTCACGAAGGGTGCTAGTTGCTTGGTGAATATTGGAGGTTGCCTGCTTACCTGATTGGGTATTCCGATCCTGGGGCGCGAACCATCAGATGGGGACAGCACAGGGCGGCAGAGGTTCATTGCTCATGTATCTTGTTTTGGTGGGGAAATTGGAGATTAGGGATGCCTTAACGCAGGAACATCGAATGGTCTATCTCCCCAGCGAGATTCAATTCTCCAGTCAATCAACCTATCTAGACATCGCTCTTATCATAGGTGGTTTTCAATATCCAGTGAGCTGTAATAGCAAACCCAATACTTTCCATACCCCTATTTCCTTGAGCCAATATAATCAACCGAGTCCGAGCCATGCCGCTTCTGTCATGGACATGGTGCCCACTGCCGAAGTGGAAAAAGATCACCCCTGAGTCTAGAACCGATTGCGATGTCGAGGTTGCATTGGACCGAGCAATTGGATCCATCTTAGAACGACAAAATCCCCCCGAAACTTTAGAGGAACTGAGGAAAGATTTGAAAACCCAGGTACCGAACGGATATTTAGGTCGGAAATATCACGATCGTATCGCGGACTTGTTCGTAAAGCATGACCGCGCGCGAATTAAACGGATCGAAACAGCCCTGGGAACACTTCGAAATCGTGTAGGGAGCCAAGGGTCCCCGGCATCACACAACGGGCAAGATGTTCAGGATGCTGGCAGATCTGTTCCTGTAGACCCTCTGAACGATGAAACGGATAACGGCGAACCGAACGATGCGCGGACAATCACTATTGACCAGAACGTGAGTCATTTTCGAACTTCGTCCGTGCCATTGCAGCAATCGTTCCCTCGTTGACAACATTTGGATGTGGCAGTGTGAACCCTTCTATTACAAACCGCTCGACCCCGCCCACCCCGGTCCTACCACTACGTTTACCGCGAAAATGTGCCCACAGGAATCGAACTTCATTAGCGAGTCAGCAGTGGGACGACTGAAGAGGTGGAACCTAGGGTCGGCAGATGGAACCAGATACAGGCTGTATGGGGAATTAGAACAAGAGTCAAAGCCACGATGGGCAACCTTCATAGTGGTTCCAAACAGTGCCATGAATATTGAGGTGGCTCTGGGTACAGGCTGGGCGGTTGAAGACAGTCAAGAGGATCGGGACGACATACTCTCTAGCCAACCTTCCCACGATCATCCACTTAGAAGAGGTAGGACATGCTAGCGCATATCACCAACTCAACATGTCCTACTTGGACCCGCTTTGCTGAACCCGAGGTGTTGCAGAAGAGATTCGATCAAGGCTTGATATCCAGGACCAAGGACAAAGTCCTCAGATCACTGCATACAGCACGCATTTACCATCGGACCGGCAGGTACCAAACGCATCGTATCAGAACACCCCAGACTTGAGCCATACGACCGTCCAAATTATAGACAGACGAATTGTAGTGAGCATTGGTCTCGAGAACACCACTACAAGTATTACCGAGCCGAGACGCCGTCACATCGCGCAGGGGGCGTGATTCGCGAGTACCATCGTCAACGATTTCGCGGATCCTCGAGCCCTCCGGATCGAAAACATCGATGTATGGTAAACATGGATAACTTGGGCTCTCGGATTCGGGTCGATGTCGTCGAACCAAGGTGTCGCCATCTCTCATTTGGCCGAGCCTCCTTATCGAGCCTTGCTGGGAAGGTCAAGCCCGAATCGGGACCTGTCAGGACTGCTTCATGAGTTTCTTCATTTCACGAAAAGCTAGAGAGGGTTGGTCGCGAGACCTTGTGGGCTATGTGTGGGGGGAGGGGGGGAGGGGAGAGATAATACCTAAAAGATTTTCTACATTATGGGATTTAGCAGGACGCGATGGTTTTCGACGAAGCTGTAAAAATAGGGTTAAATTTTAGTGATTACAACGGCGTTCGGTAGGCTACGTCTTTATGCTGTGTAGCATGGTTGCTACCCAAATGGCACCCTACCTACATGTACTGTAACCTGCGCAACCACACCACCTTGACGTTCGGAACCAATAATTAATGGAGGAGGCCACAACTTCTGTAGTCTGTAGCGCCACCGTAAGTCTATGATAGATGCTGGTCGCAGTGGAGTGAATTGAAACTGTGCGTGCATTGAGTTTGGGGATGGGTTGGAATACGTAAGGCAGAAGGAAAGGAATGTTGTGAACAGGAGCTAAAAAGCGGCATCCTGGAGGCTTCTCGCAGCATGTCTCGGTTATTGCGGCCTTGTTCTTCAACGTATGATCTTTCCCTAGGTTGTGCGAGGCGCGGGCGTCCATACATGTAGATGGAAATCTTGGGCTGACACAGTGTTCTCTGAGGTACCTACACACCTAGGTACCTCATATCTCAGCATCCATGATCCTTCTAGGCACTTGTCGCTATTCCATTTGAACACTCACTGCTTTTCTGCGCCGTTGATGTCGAGGTATCTCGCTCAACTACCTTCCAAGCTTCTCTCTAGAGACAATCGAACAAGCATCCTAACGAAGATACACAAGTACTTTGAACAGGGGAGGTGGCAAATTGCCTTTTCCGCCCCAGAGTAGCGGCCTTGTATTTAAAGAACATCCTGTCGATGATGTTTCAGTTGGCAAATAGTGGCCCGTGCAGTCAAGACAGCGAGAACCAGCAAATGAACCGACCTTTGGACTGCAATTAATCCAATGGCAGAGTTCTACTGTGTTGAGCTTCAATCTGCGCGAAGATAGCGGTGAGCCCGACTTGGAGACCAAGAAGTACCCTCAAAAGTTCCAGATCCATACCTGGCAATTGTTGGTAATCCCCTCTCCTCGGGCTTTGCCGGGGCTTGGGTCATACAACTACATACTACTTATGGCTACGAAATATTGAAACACGGCTGCCGAAATTGATTCATTAAGTGAATTGCATCGAGTGAACTTATGATCTATGGTAGAAGAAGAACTTTACTCACATTGTAGGTTTCTCTTAGCAGCAGCATACGAAATGGGAGTACCAGTCGGGATTTGATCAACAACTTTACTTCGGCTAACTCCTATTCCCGGTACGAAGGTTCGTTCCTCGCTCAAACCCTATATTGGTCCAGCTAACGCAGGGCTTTTCCCTATCATTCTCTTGCAATCCTCCTTATATCATCCGATTCTCTTTTCGATTTTCTAGGCCTATATAGCCACTCATACTTAAAGTATCTATGTAGCAGTAGCTAGGTTGGAGACATATCCACACCAACTCCGACTATACTACTCCCAATACAATAATGATAATCATGAGGGCATGAAGATCTATAGGCAGAGCCTAAGTAGCCGCTTTTTAATACATACGTTCAGGTCCCAGCAGGAAATCAATAGTGAGAAGGATACCCTCGCTATTCTTCTTCCCTGCGCCAGTGCCTACCTGGTAGTGGTCGAGTACCTAAATCAGAGGCACCGAGCCTCTCCACGGCATTCTGCGTACATGCCAATGATCACTAGCACCCCCTTCATGGCACAGACGTTGTAATAACAGCCGGCTTTATCGTTACGCGAAAACGTAAGTAGAACCGTGGGTGAGAGCGGCACAGCTACCTACCCCGAAACCAGAAGATTATAAGAACGGGCCATTTTCGAGCAATACAGTTCATTAACCGTTCTTGCAGAGTATCCAAGCCGTCAGACATCGACCAGGGCTCCCTATTGAAAAGATCGTGTTCTAATCAAGCCGAAGGTAGCTTTCAGGTAGGGACTCTGCCAAGTTGCAAGTCATAATTTAAATATTCGATGTGCCACGATATGTTGAAGCTTGTATGTAGGGTCTACCACATAAGTCACTTTACTCGCATTCACACGACGAGATCACAAGGGGACATGCACTATCAATAGCCAAGAAAGGCGATTCTATTTAACAAACCAGTCTATAGGTTACGCAGGTAGCCGGCACAAATGACAACATCATCATACCTCCAGTAACTAATAGCCAAAGCTTTATCATAGAACCTAGAACCCGCAAGTACCAAGTAGATAATGTTGCTAGTCGATACTATGATGCGAGTGAGGAAGCCATCCTGGATCGTCTAGGTGCCATCGAAAAGTCTATCAAAATCGGAAAACAAGCGTTCAACGTCTTCCAACGAGAGCGATTCGAGGGCATGAGACAGAGCGGCTTGTACGCGCTCTGACATAGATGGGAAGATAGACCTGGCGCGTCTGCAGCACCAAACAAAATATCAATATGTCCAGCCAGTCAGAATGCCAATTTGAGGTCTCCTAGCTGTGATTTGAGTACCTGCCTATGTACTTCGGAAATTTTGGTAACTAGCTTCCACGGAGGAAAAGAAAAAAAGGGGGATGGGGCACGGACCAAGATACCTAATACAGGGATATAGGTCTTATACAGATATATATGCAAATACGTGAGTAAAAATATGCCTATAAGCCACGTAGTCATGTAAAGAGCCACGTAATGGTGTAGTTGGTCAGAGCGCTGAGTCTCACGCCGGTCATGTTTAGGTACCTTATAAGGAGAGCCCTACGTCTAGAACAAGATTTAGCAATTGGTAGAGGAATAAGTTCGGAAATAGGCATACTCATACCTACCGCCACTCAGAACAAGAACACGAGGCCCGCACCGAGCTATTCAACGCATCACCCTTAAGTTGACCGGAGTATTCCCATTTGTTGCTGTCATTCAGCACCAGTAACGAACCTCACTCGTCTACAGGTCATCTGAACACCTTGATAGGAGAAGCTATCTAATCATGAATCTATAATTCATTCTGTGCCTTATAGCAGCGACAGGTGCCTAGCTAACCGGTTCCATACCTTATGATACTGTTTATTGGCAAGCGAGGTATATTGTGGTACATAGAATATCCCTATGCTTTACCCAATACCTGATGTGCGGCGATAAACCCCACAATAGAAGCCTCATTTTCAGTATGTCATCGTGTCCAGATCCTTAGTAGGTAGTGGAGCACTGATCTTAAGGACCCTGAGGGCCGATAGGCACAACGGAGTAAATACCGAGTGAAATCGACAAGGCCGAAGACTATAACGGTTATCTCAGTTCAATGACTTAATGGATGTGGGGGATAGGCATACCATGCGAGCATTCAAGTCGTCTCTAGTCCTCATGAAAAACAAGGGTGGTCTATTGGGGAATTCGTCCAGAACGCTTTGCACCTTGGCCTGGTCCCAGGCGTCTTTGTAGATGTTGTCCGGTCTCTCGGCGTCGATGTCATCCAATAACTGAGATATGTCAAGTTCCCTGGGAGATTCACGGAACAATGCGCTCCAATCTTCGTAGGGGTTTGTAGAAGGCGGTATGTCTAGAAAGTTGCGGTCAATCCAAGCTCCGACGACGACCATCGTGCGCAAAGAAGTACAGTGCTCCTTGATAGCCCTGATCGTGTCCATCATACAACCTCGATCGCGTGGATTAATAACAACATGTTGCATTTGGGTGAGTAAGCCCTTGTTGAAGAGTTCCTTCATGAGACCATAGTCGGCATCGAGGTCCCGGAAGAAGAAGAGATGGCGGTCGAAATTGAACCAACCCTGGAACATGTCACCGTGGTGGTATCGGGTAGACCAGGTCGCCTCCTGCTTGGTGAAAGTAGACTTCATCACAGAGCGAGCCTCACTACAGGCTTGGCGAACAGCTAAGTTGATGTTACCCACGCTCTTGACGCGACGACCATCGCGCCTAAAGGTGGTGTACTCCCAACTTTGCGTGAGGGCGATCCCCCAAATTTGTTGGCGAATCTCAGGCGGAAGCTGTGGAAAGAGCGTGAAAGAGCGGTCCATTTTGTTATTGATTAGTCGTCTCCGCGAAAAATAGGAGGAATACTTTATTCGCTTTCGCGTTGATGCGTTCTGGCTGATGTTATAGCGGAATAAGAGGAACGATTTTAGGTTGAAGTTTTCTTTTTTAGTTGAAACCAACGCTACTGCGGGCTTGCTGACGTGATAACTTCGGCAGTCCAGCACACCGTCATCGCCCCCTACTAAACAGTCTAATAAAAGCATCAAGTAATCAATCTGAATCCTCCTATTCTTTGTCTCGCCTTCTCCTACTTCTCCAATTCGAACAATACCTATATTCTAGGAATATGATCGACCCTTTACCGTATGCCGCATTATCCGCATGTGTCAGACACAACGCCCCCAATGGTAACTACACGCTCCTCTGTTAGTAATCGCCCCCGACTATTTGATCTGACTGTGTACCACGAATAATGGGAGAAGTCATTCATATCCCTTTCGGTAAATATCATTCATTCGATGGTATGGCCAATTCCCTTATCCAGTAATCCGCATTAATTCCATCTTTACAGATATGGAAATAATAACGTTTGGGGGATCAACAATATGGTTTATCGTTGAATAGGTTTTACTGAATCTGTACCCAACGTAAGATCTTATTACGTCGGTAGGTGCCTGTTGCAAGCGCCAGGATCATTGCTTCCGACGTTAAGCTGATTGCAACATAATGCGTACTGAATACAACATTTGGGACTAAGTGACACCGAATTAGAGGAAAGGAGAGAGAGCAGAAGGAAACTGCATAGGTACCTACCTAGAAAATAAGTCGTAATGTTAAATTTATCAACACGCTATATTGACGCTTCGTAGAGGCCATGATGGAGCTCTCAAATTGCGGCTTTAGTAGAATTATTATGGGATTATACGAAAGACATGTATGGTGCCTTCTGGGAATTCTCCAGGTAAGCGGATCTGCATGGAGAACCCCTAGAGAGTCCCTGTACAGCCTCAAGCCATTGAACTCAGTATGGGCTGACCACCATAACAATATTCACTAGATGATCGTCGTACGAATATATCGAGTCGTAAAAATAGAATATATGATGAATATCTTCTATATAAACGTCCACCTTGGCATTGAGTTGTCGATTCCAGTTCATCATCATCAACACAATTCACAGTTCTCTCTAAACATCAGCATCACTATTAAACCTCATACCGTCCACCGGCAGACTCAAAACCAAAACACCAAAACACCAATATCTCAACCATCAAAATGTACTCGCTCCGCAGCATTATCCTCGCCGTCGCCGTTCTCGGTGCTGCTCCTCTCTCACTCGCCGCCCCCGCCGTGGATGGCGAGAACGGAGTCGGCCTTAACCAGGTCCGCGACGTTGCCCCTGAAGCCCCTATCCTGGAGAAGGATTCCGTTGAGGGCTTCGATGACTTCGACTTCCTGATGACTCGCGCCGGCTGCTACACTACGAGCAAGCCTGGCCGTGATTGTGCTCAGGCTACTTGCCCTTCGTCCGAGTGCAAGGTTAGCGACAAGGGCAACTGCGTCTGGGCAAACGCGAAGAAGAGCCGCCCATCCGGCTGCGACGCATGCAAGTGCGCCAAGTACTCGGATTAAATCAAGTACGACAGTAGCCATGCTATCTCTCAGAAGCATGGTCATCTGACCGACGATCAACGGCAGAATGTATAGGTGGACAGTGTACGGATAGAATGTTGGATTAGAGTCGGCTTGGGTATATATGGGAGAGGGGTTCTCAATTTGTTTGCATATACGCTCGTTACCTACCAAATATAGACTGATCTTGTACCAATACTCCCCTTCTATAATATTCAACATATTATTGAAGCATAGAATTCTCTAGACAGGTTGGGTGAAAAGAAGATCGACTTCAAAATAGTTGCATTTGTCGTGATAGTGAGTTTTCATGTGTTGTCCTTTGTAGCAAGTCGAATTTGAAACTGCAATCGATCTTAGTTAACTGCTTTAGGTAATTAATGACGGGTATCTCGAATATGCTAGCATTCCAATGTCCGTCGTATGCATTGACGAATATATAAGTGAAAATATTTGGTACCCCTCGAATCCAATACATGTCTCGGAGGCACAAGATCACCTGTTGGCCACCTCGTATCTTCTTTTCGAGTACACCTGCCTTCTTCCTCCATGTTCTTCGGATAAGCCATGTGGCCTCCCTTACCAGTAACTAAGGTAAGAGGTATCTAATGCTTCGGCTCGACATTCAGGCGCAGTAATCCATCGAGAGCGACCGACTGTGGTTTATTTTCGAAGGCCATGGATTGATACTGAACAAGTTTCGAAACCCTCGCACTTATCCGTAGCTAGCCAGGTACGGCACTTCCTCTTCTCTCGTGGATAAGCCTAGGTAGGTAGGGTGACGAAATCCGCTAAACCCCTATTCCGGCGGCTCCAACGGTTCAAAAGCCTGCGGTAACGGGGTCTTTTCGATCCAAGCTCGCACCCCTCGCGCAAACAGTTGCGGATATTGTAAGTTCCACGCATGGATGGCATCTCTCACTATGAATGCGCGGGACTGTTTGCCCTCATTCGAACCCATCAATTGTAGGAGTTGGCCCATTTCCCGCGTCCCCTCAACGTTGTCCTGCTTGCCCCCAGTAACTAATGCGACCCTTTTGTCTTTCTTCCCCACCTCGGCCATATCCTCCCGGCTCCAATTCCCCGTCTCGCGGCTGCCCGCCTCATACAGGCGTGATGTATTATTCCGCTTTATTTCCTTAAGTAGCTCGTCATTTTGGAACTCTGGCGCCCATCCTGTAGCCTTGAATAATAGGCTCCTCGGGCTATGAAGCAGGACTGAAAGCCCTAGGTGGGCAAGTCTTGGTTGAGAGTTAAGGCTTTTCCACAAATCGTTGACGGGCACTGCATTCGACACGAATGCACTTAGAACAATGTCTGGATGACGTCGTATCAATTCCATGGCGACATATCCACCCGTTGATAAGCCCACGAGGTGCGCTCGTCCATCGTGAGCATGTTCTCGTATAATATCTGCTATGAGGTCGGCGGCTAGGGCAAACGAGAATGGCCCAACATGTCGTGAGCGCGAGTGCTGTGGTAAATCAGGGATAAGAAGATGATACTCAGACAGCTGAGGCCAACAATGGGACCATTCAAGATGCGAGCTCATCAATACGTGCAACATGACAATTGTGATCGGCGCAAGCGGATTGAGGGAGCTGAAGAAGAGGCCTTCTTGATTCGAAGTGTCAATTACACTCGTCGCGGTCCAGCTACTGGCAGACATCGTCCTTGCACCTATGGGTAAGGTGTCATCTCTACTCCGCCAGCTGCTGAGGGTCGTTGCCGAAGATGTGGCTCTGCGCATCGTGACTAGTGTGGCGTCTGGTTCGCTCTATAGTCTTGAAATCCCCTAACTATGGCTCAGACATCACTCGAACGCTGCGCCCATTGGATGAATCTGGTGAAGGTTATGAAAACACGGGTATGCAATCTCATGCGAAGAAAAACGATATCTTTAGAACAAGGGAACGCGCTTGATGGACAAAAGATGTAGAATTTACGATGTGGTAAGAACATGGTTAGCTCCGCCCAACCGGCCATCAAGATGCTTATCAAGGTCACGGAATTAAGCTCGCCACCTGAGCCCTGTACGTTCAGCTTGTACCGTGAGCGCCGCTTCGTCACGATGACCGCTTGCATGGGTACCTAGGCGGTTTCTCCAGACTCCTCTCCTGATATAGTGGGTACGGCGCGACTTGATCTAACCGCGTGTATCTTAGCATTGCTTAGATTCGATTGTTCCTAGCGCATTGGATAAGAGCTTACTTCTCTAACGTGCCGGCGCCGCCGTTTTCATTGGCCACCTTAATAGAAAAAAGCCCGTTCCTAGATTAGCGGCGAGGAAGATGTTACATTTTCAGATATATAACCGTTGACTAATAATGCACAGTCGTTTCTAGCACACAATCAAGTTTCATTCCATGCTAGCTTCCACTAAGATGAGACTATATCGGGATGATCCTTGCATAAGGGTACGACGAACTCCCACGTGAGGTTTAAAATCTTATGAAGACAAGGGTTCATATCCTCGGGAGAAATTGCTGAACGATGTAGCGTGCTTTACAAAAGTGCACACGGCGGCTTTGCGGATCCTCTGTTGGATTTCCTAGACTTGTGCACATCAGCCACCACCGAGCTTAAAATCTTGAAATCCACTCCATGCACCGATACGGGACGGATCGATACGGATTTTAGTATTTACCTTAGGCAGGCAAGCAGGCTTCCATATTTGTTCCATTTCGGCCGATAGCAATTCTTTCATAATCTCCACCAGTCCGGGAGCGTACATCAACACGCTAGATTGACGCAATCATCTTAGTGAGATGATACCGAAGCGGTGCCATGAATCGTTCCAGAGTTATCGTACCATTATGTGAACCATGTTCATTGATCGGCAACCCGGAAAACTCTCGGCAAGTCCCGCTCACCGTCTCCCACCTCCACACTACCTGGCAGCAGTCGTCCTAGGCATTCTGCCTCAGAGTCGATATCAATTCGCAACTTATCGTCATATCATGCCCGGCCCGATATTAGTGCATTACTTCTTATAAAGTGTGAGACAACGCCCGAACTTGCGAATCAAGCTATGACCCACGGACTTGGGTTTGGGTATTCAACAACAGGGACATGGGTGGCCGGCACGGAAGAAATTAATAGGCGTATTAAGTGGGGTAGTCTTCTAAATAGCAATACGCGATTCACCCATTAACGGTTCTATGTCTCAAATGCTTATTCTCATCGCGTTTGTCTACTCGAACATGATATGGGAGCTTCATTTCGTACACTGATTCAGAGTTTCACCTGGTCGAATTTCGCCAAGCTCAGTTGATTAGGTACCTAGGTAGGTAATCACGTCGATCTTGTGCGCCCGGCATCTCGGATGCTGCATGAGCACTTGAGCACTTATGCTTATGGCTGTACGACATCACTTCTATCACATTCCACACTGAGCTGTCGAAAATCAATTCTGCTACTATTACTTCATGCATTAGGTACCTCTTTCGCTGCCAATGTAAAATGTCCTGAAACCACACTTTCTCCCTGCCCCTGAGCGATCCCGGCCAGCGGTGACAACGCCGCTTGCGCCAACCTGTCTGCCTCCTGGTTATGTTCCCTTGGGACATGATACCAGACAACCTGGATACCAACCCTTGACAACGCATCGACCTCATTGTTGAGTCGCATGAAGCCTTCGCTGTTCGTTATGGCTCGTCCTTTTTCATTCATATAGACCCCATTCGTAAGTGACCACTTGCTAATACGATCAGATAGACACTCCACTAGGTAGCTAGAATCCGTGGCAATCACTAAACGGAATCTCCGTATATCCCTTCGGTGGTCTTCGCTTCCTCTGGGCAATGTGTTGCGGATCAAAGCTCGTCGGGTTGGCTCGATGTTCTGCCTTACATGGCGCATAGCCTCTAGGGCTGCTGCAATTTCCGCTTTCTGATTACTCGGCCTGGGAACGTCGTCGAGACATTTGGACACGTTGTATGGAGAGCCACGCCCGAAATATACACCAATCGACAAGAAGGTTGTGAATAGTTCTTGTCCATTGAAGGGGCATGCACCGTCGATGAAGACAACTAGGGACCGATTGGTGCCGGCGTAGACGTGAGCGTGTGTGTGATGGGAGGGGTGGCTAAGCGCAGCTTCAGAGCCCGCATTGCCTTCGAGCCAAGTCAACTCGCAGTCCTGGCAGTAGTTGAGGTGTAGCTCATTAGGTGTGAGTGGATTGGGGGGCTTGTCGTAGCCTATCTTAATCATGAGGGTGTTCGAAGGGCCTAGCAGCTGCTCGTCCCACTGAGGCATGAAGCGATTAACACCTGTATCGAGGATGAAAACGCGGTCGTCGTCATCCTCGGTCTGATTCTGGGGGTCAGATTTCATGCCTTTGCAATCTACGCAACATATATGGCACAGACTTTGGCGGTGGTCAAAACAGACTGCTCTGCCACAGGGGTCGAAATCGAGTAACTGCTTCCGTTCAGGCAAAGCTGTCATCGCCTGGTATATGCGACGGACCTGGCTCTGAATAGGCCTTGGTTTTAGGGATAGTACTAGTTGCGGAACTGGGTCCTGGGCGGTACGATTTGAAGGCTTGATTTCAAGGTAGCACTGGGAGATAGGAGGGCTCAATAGGTTGCCAGAGAGATTTGCAAGTACTCTCTCTATAGATCTTGTATCAACCACAGACTTAAATTCTGGCCCAGCAGTGGTAGACAAAGGAATTATCTAGTCTTATATATAAGGGGGGTTCTAAGGGGCCCCCCAAGAGCCAGGGAGCCTTATCTCGGGTGACACGTGATACCGGATATAGGTTATTCCACTGGCCGCACCGAGTCTCCGTATTAGTCAGCTTACTCAGGAGTTTTCAGTAGATTTCAGGATACTCTCTCCATAGTCGAAGTTCAGGGACTGCTCAAGTCTCTAATTGATTACCGCTATGGGGGCTATATTCCATGCATATGAATGACACGAAACCTTGTGTGTCGAAAAGTGGTAGCATAGGGTCGGGGTACGGCGCCCGGCCCTCACCCGGTCTCGCGAACGGGTCTCCTCGACCGTAACAACACCTCGTTGGGGGCTATATCTTGCCATGTTCTCCACAATACGAGACAATCAATATGACATTGACGCTCGTAGTAGGTTACACCGTCATAGGAGTCGTAATCCAGGACCACTTACAGAATGTCTCACAGTCATCGAAACCGGCTGGCTAGGAAGTGGCCTGGGAAACCTCTATTTCCCCAAGCCCCCTAAAGATGTTTAAAGATAGTGATCTTATATATCCGCTTAGTAAAGGCTAAAAATAATAGACGAGCTTATGAAGGTTTTGATAACACCAAAAATTGACAAGAGAGATAGCTAACGTGCTGGCTATTGAACTTCAATAGGTAGGTAACATCCTGCCATAAGAAACCTCCTATTTATTCTTATGTCCCATAATGCAGGTCAGAAGCTTAGAAGCCGTTTCATTTTGAACCAAGATACTCCACACTGAAAAGGATGGAAAAGGGACGCGTCGTAGATACCTAAGTCATCAAATATCATGGACCCTTTGATTAAGGCTTCTTACGTACCCCGATAAGACAAGATGGCTCACCTCCCAGTTCAAATACCATTCCGTTCGCCCCCAGGGAGTACTGCTTAGAGAGCAAGTTTACAGACTCAGCTATGAATGAAGGCCCGTTATGAAAGACAAGGTAAATAGGTACTTTCCTTGAGTAGGTGCCTTAGTCCCCCAGACGTCCGACATCCTCAACACAATGTAACCATCTAAGCATTTTAGGATGGATATAGATGGACTCCTTGCTTTTAGTTTCAATTCGAACCATATAGCCCATCTAGGGAATCGCAACAGGGCTAATGCTGTCCGAAATGGGAACTGGAGACTTAAGATAGGTAGATAGGTACCTAGGTATGTACCATGCATGCAGCTCCCCTTACCTAACAAGTTCCGGATTGACACTGCTATATTCATTCCCACCTGCCATCCATTTGGCTACGAAAAAGCTTATTACGTTTACTAAAGAAGATAATCCCATATCGCCTTGCAGACTCTTTGGATGCAAAGTCAGATCTGTTGATACTGGGTTAAAATCTTGTAGCGAAGGTAGGCTCAGTATCAACTAGAAGCGAAAATTGCCCGTGGCCTCCAGTTTTATTTTGGCTATATCTGTTCTATGCAGATATAGGGTGAACACAGACCTCAACCTTTAGCTAAATGTTTCTACCTCACATATGTTATGTCAGTAGACGCGACGTTGACACATTGGGTATGTACGCTAATAAAAGTGGTAACCGATACAAATGACGCAACTAGGTTGAAGTTTCACTAAGAATTTGTTTCCTACGTGGTTTTGCGCCATGTTGTTCATCTGATGTATTGTGATTAACCCAAGTGAGTTGTCCAAGAACACCACGTAACATAAGTACAGGTGTTAATACAGTCACTATTAATCCGAGCTTGGTAGTGTGTGACTTATGACAAGGAGGTTATGACTTGAGCTGGTATGTCAAGCAGGCGAAATTCCGGCTGCGACCATAGGAATTCTTGAATATGAATTCCATTTGACAGCTTCTACCCTCAAAAGCTATTGTAAACTCCTACTCTCTACATCACCGGCAACCCTATCTCTTGCTCTGGGTATCGAGAACGACTTAGACCTGCAGTATCAACCATGGATAGAGCTATATTTAACACCAGTTGTGTTACGTTCGTTTTCAGCTTGCTTGCAGTTGGCCTACGCCTTTATTCCAGAAAGCTAATGGGTGCAGGCTTAGGCTGGGACGACGGACTTATCCTGATCGCAGCAGCCTTAGTGGTTGCACTATTTGGGCTTTCTATCTACTGTAAGTCGCCAACCTGCCAAATTACCGGATTTGTAATGATGGGGGATTCTAACCAGCTTGTTTCATAGTATGGGATTCGGGATACGATCGTGTTTCTCTGGCCGGTCTAGCCAAGAGTAACCAAACTATTCTATCTGTAAGTGCACCCGAGGTCCCAGTTCTTGGAGGAGACCAACTACTGAGTAGCCACTGACAATCTATCAGCTCCTCCTTGTCTTCCAATTCCTATACCTCATGTCGATGTGCCTCATAAAGCTCAGTGCCCTCTGTCTCTATAGGCGGGTTTTTACGCAGGAGAAATTCAAGTTGGTATGTAAGATCATCGGGGTTATCACAATACTCCTATATATAGCAGTGTTCGTGGAAACCCTCACAATCTCAGAAATGGCGGCCAACTTGTGGGACGACCCTGGAATCGGAAAATCGATAGACAAGCAAAGGGTTGATGTTGGAATTGCTGTCTTCAATGTGTTTGGGAACATAGTCATTATCATCCTGCCTATACCCTCTATCTGGAAGCTCCAGATGCGTGTCAGGACCAAGATCAGCTTGACCATCCTTTTCTGCCTTGGACTATGGTAAGTCATGATAAGCAAAGAGCAGCGATCTATCTCAAGAATTAACATCGACTAAATAGTGTCGCGGTGGTATCTTTCCTTCGCCTAAGCCTCGCCGTGCGAGCAAACTATTCCGCCGAAGATCTTATCGACCACGGCAGCCGCGATATGCATCTTCAAGTTCTCGAGCCCGAACTAGCAATCTTCTCCCTCTGCCTCCCAGTGCTGCACCCGTTGTGGCGTAAGCTTGCCGAGAAATATCATAGCATTAGGAGCCGACCACAAGACAACAGTCAGACGAGCACCTTAGCCCCATTGAACCAGAGGCATGATGATAAGCGCCCTATGGACTGGAGGGAAGCCTTGGGGTGTGGAGGTCCGCCCCAGTACGATGTTAGTATTAATGGGGGAACGCAGGCATCGGTAGCAACCAAGAAGGGCCTGACTAGCTCATCTAAGGGCCGGTATAAGCCTATTGGAAGCCCGAGTCGACAAGAACGACTGCCGCAACTTACACAGATCTATGTGGACAGAACTTTCGATATTTCATATCAGACAGCTTTGGTTCTTCATTGATGTACCCTGGTAGGAACACGAGGCTCGTTTTGGTGTTGAGTTAACTAGGAGGTACTCAGTTATCTTATTTATTTCAAGAGAATAACATAAGGTTGACAAACCAGATTTAAGCTGTTATGAATTAGAATAAGGAGCTATCGGGCGCATCCGTAGGGGGTACATCATATACAAAGTGATAGTTGATGTCACCTTGCAGGACTTGAAAGTGGGTGCCTTTTTAATCAATTGTCTCTCAACAAATCCATGGATTAACTTTGCACGGCTAAATTCATTAGATACCTCCTTTTATTGCGTGTTTATCATTGAAGTAGCAGCGTTTTTCCATATCCAAAGCCAATGTTAGTTGCGCTCGAAGTCGGGAGGGTCCCCGAGGGTGTCATGTGATACCCCTTTGGCGGCTCCTAATAGCGCTCGCAATAGCTAAAGCCAAGGATCTTACAGGGCTTAGCATGGTTACACGCTCGTGGATACCTCCGAAGCTTGAGCTTGTAATCACAGGCTATTTAGCAACCCAAGTGATATGGCAAGAAAATTTTTATTACTTGTGAATCCGTTGATCAAATGAATACATCCCACATTCGAACATTTCAATAGGAGAGCGCGATAAGACGATAAGCACACTGAACCGCTCGCCAAGCTGTGACTGAGGTGATTGTTTAAGACAAATATGCCAAAGTGGCCCGTGCACGAGACCGATTGGGATATGGACGCTGTCCGTTTCGGTTGTTGATGTGAAACCTTTCCTTTTCCGGCCTCGATATTGTTGCAATATATGACCTCACCTTCGTGTCTAGTGTCTCTGTATTAGGTGATGGCAATAGTATTCCGCCAGCCAGATGAACCTGTAGAATATGATATATAGGAGGTGTCTAAGACAACATTGGCTACTTCTCAAAACGTCTGCGTCAGTCTGCAACATGCCAAGGGACAGGATGCGATTTGAATACAAGAGCCTGGCTCTGTGTGAGTTGAGCCCGGTTGATCAAATCTTCCTCGTCTTTGTCTAAGTTCCACATACATCATTTGTGTTATGTTGACCTTTAATCCCAAGTTCTAGTGGCTTGATTTGAACCTCATCCCCCTTTACGGCTGTGATGGATAGCGAACTCAAGGACGACGTCAGGAGGGATGCGGCTTCCTCAAGGCCGCCATGGTATCAGATCGTTCTTCATCAGGACACCATCACTCCCGGAATCCGTTCGCATCGTTACGAAGGCTTGGGTACAGATGAGAGTCCGTTCATTGTCACCTTCTTCGATGGCGACCCCCGCGATCCACAGCAATTTCCGGCATTTGCTCGATGGCTCCTCTGCATATCTACCGGCCTGGTCACTTTTGGGGTAGCGTTTGGTTCGAGCTCTTTCTCCAGCATCGTCAGCGAGACCAAGCAAGAATTTGGCGGGAGCACCGAGTTGGGCACCTTGGGTGTCAGCCTCTTCGTCATTGGTTTCATCCTAGGGCCCTTTGTCTGGGCCCCAACTTCGGAACTGTTTGGTCGGCAATACATCTTTCTCATCACCAATCTTGCGCATACGGCATTCAACGTTGGCACCTGCTTTGCGCAGAACCAGGCGACACTGCTCACTCTGCGCTTCTTCTCCGGCGCGTTCGGTGCCGCCCCACTCACCAATGCTGGAGGTGTCATTGCCGACTGCTTTCCGCCCGCCGAACGAGGCCTAGCAATGACAGTATTCTCTCTTGTCCCCTTTTTAGGTCCCGTTCTAGGGCCTATAGTTGGGGGTTTTGTTGCTGAGAGTATTGGTTGGAGATGGGTGATGGGGATCGTTTCGATTCTGACAGGCACTGGTTTAATCTTGTGCACTTTTACGCTTCCTGAGACGTATTCGCCGATACTACTTCGATCCCGGGCTGAGAGACTTTCCAAGGAGACCGGTAAAGTGTACGTCTCCGCCATGGATATGAACAAGAGCCGCAAGGGTCTGAACACTTCATTCCTCACGATGATCTCTCGTCCGTGGTTGCTGCTCATCTTCGAGCCTATCCTCTTCTGTCTTTCCCTCTACCAAGCAGTAGTGTTCGGAACTCTCTACCTCACTTTTGCTGCGTTCCCGATCGTTTATCGCGATACACGACATTGGTCGCAGGGCATAAGTGGACTGGCCTTCCTCGGTTTAATGGTCGGCGCCATCGGCGCTATTCTCTATATCATTTGGGATAACCAACGCTATGTCAAGAAGCTAGCAAGGAGTCCCGATAACTCGCTCCCACCCGAAGTCCGTCTTCCCACATGCATGGTTGGCGCCGTTGCCGTTCCCGTCGGCCTATTTTGGTTCGCTTGGACGAACGGCCCCGAGATCCACTGGATCGTCAGCATAATCGCCACGGCCTTCTTCGGATTTGGCATTGGCGTCATTACCCTAGGGACATTGAACTACATCGTAGATGCGTACACGATATTTGCGGCGTCCGCATTGGCGGGCGCAGTGGTATTGCGATCCCTCTTCGCGGCGGTCTTTCCCCTGTTCACGCCCGTAATGTACCGAAACCTGGGCATCCACTGGGCCTCTTCGGTCCCCGCATTCCTTTCTCTGGCACTCATGCCTTTTCCTTTGATCTTCTACCGATACGGTGCGGCTATCCGCAGCAAGTGTAGATACGCAGCGCAGGCGGCCGACTATCTAAAGCAGGCGAGGAAACCTATAACTGAAACGAGTTCCGCTAAGGAATCCACGTGTTAATGATTCACGCTGATCGTTCTTATGTATATTGTGCCTATGTAATTTGACAGACCTCCGTCTACCTATGGTGGCGATGAGAGGCAGGCTGAGTTGGGGTATCGTTTAGGCCGCTTTCAGATGGACGCATCCTGCGAGTCAGAAGATCAGGCAAACATTTGAGCGCGCGGGAACTGGTTTTCCGCGTTCTCCCGTCATGCTACGGTATTTTATGCATCGCTAGATTAAGTAATTCTTGTTAATGATAATTGAGAAAAGAAAATGTCGAAGTGACAATTCCTCCAGTCTTGACAACGTTTGCACCCGTTAAAAAGGGGCTGAGGGTGAACCACCTTGTCAGCACTTGTACTGCGGGGTATTAACGACTACCTAGGTACCTGAGAATAGCTGGAGGGGTTTTAGGGGTTTAATGCCTGGGAGGTAGCAACCAATGGAGGCCACAGGCGAAGGCTTGCAAGGGGAAGGCTTGCAAGGGGTATGTGCCCCAAATTACCCCGCTAGTTCTTCATTCTGGCATCCATACCCCTCCAGGATAAGCCACATCGGCCGGTCACTACCCTAAAGCGCAACACACCCAGCTGGAAAGTAATGGAAGCCGTAGCGACGGTAGAACGCAACGCTAGCCCCTGGAAAAGCCCCTGACAGTTCTCCGGGGCTAACTTCTAGGGCTGGCACACAAAAGGATTGGAGCTCATAAGACGAAAAGTTATCATGGGATAAAGCTTCAATCTATTGCAAAAGAGGGTACTTAAAAGCTACAAGGTATTCATAAGCTACCTCCTATTACACTCCAATTATCTCATCCTAGCTTTATCCTCCACCTAGATTTTGGTCCCCGATTGCCCGCATGCGATGTTCACCACTTACGCGGCAGGCCTCATGCTGTTTGCGACCGGCACGTACGAGCCTCTGAGGATATCATCAATAATCTTGGGCTCCCTCGGCTGCCAGCCCAGATCCCTTCTGGCCTTGGCATTGGATGCTCGGTTCTCCGTGCTGATAAACCTAGCAAGGAACTCGCCCATCGTCGCGTTCGCGTCCGCAAGCGGCCGGGACTTGACCGGGAGACCTAAGGCATGGCCCATGGCTTCGTACAGATCCTTGGCCGACACGTCATTCTCGTAGCTCAGGTTGTAGACCTCGCCGGCGCGGCCCCTCTTGATGGCTAGGAGGTACGCACGGGCCGCGTCGTCGACGTGCACCGTGGTGGTCCTGACCGACCCATCGTCCACGTAGGCGAGCTCGCCGGCTTGTGCGCCAAATCCCATGAAGAGACGGACGCCACTGCCGCCGCGGCCGTAGACGTATGGGGCAAGGCGCAGCGCAATCCCTCGGATTCCCTTAGCGGCAGCCTGCTTCATAGCGTACACCTCGCAGCCAATGCGGTCGTTCAGAGGATCCTTCCACAATGGGGACGTCTCGTCTGTCTCTCCATGACTCGGGTGCGGGGCCGTGACCAGGGTACCCGATGTAATGATGAAGGTCTTGTTGGCGCCCTTCAGGCCATCGGTGATAGCATCTACGGCCTTGTTGTCGATTTCCACCACCCTGGAGTACGGCTTGTCCATGTTCTGCGCAAGAGCGTCGGCGAGGTGAATGACGATATCTGCCTTGGAGCTCTGCTCTCTCAGCACATCATATGAGAATAGATCGCCGCGGACGGCGGAGGCTCCAAGAGCCTTGAGCGTCGCGTCTGCCTTCTCCGATCGTGAGAGGCCGACCACGGTATAACCTTCGGCGATGGCATACTCAGTAATACGAGAGCCGATATAGCCGTTGGCTCCAGTCATAAAAATAGTTGGGTTCGCCATAGTCAATGTGGATTGAATATCGAAAATTGCGAGTGGTGCTAAATAGGGCTTAGGGTTTGGATGGTATCGTATAGGACTACATGTGATTCTCATCACCCTAATGTAGGGAGCATGGAGCTATATGTCGGTCAGGTTTGGATGGATGTTCACAGCACCTACCTGTCTTGTCCATGTCTCAACCTCCTTGAACGATACCGACGTGTCACAACGGATTTAACCTATTTCCTCTTCTAAAATCTCGGCATTGGGTCCTTAATTCCAGGGAATGACATCATGAGCATGTTGTGTTACCATTCTGTTTGCTAACTTGTATACATCGTCTATCGGGGCGGGGGCCGAACGAAGCATGAAAAGCGGCTCAGACAGTGTTAATATGGATTGAGATCGCGGTGGTCGATATTCATCTCAGATGGTCTCAGCCTCAGCCTGCTAAACCAATCGAAGAGGAGTCTCGGAGTTCAAAAAACTCCATTTTGCAACACTTGACGTTGGACCGCGTCCTGGTCCCTCTGGATATGCAGCCCGACCTAGATCATGTCCAATCACGGTTGCGCGTCTCTTCCGCAGTCGCATCTCCTAATACCGTCCGACCAGAGTAAGGCATCCCGATATCTAACCCGGCCGCCCCTCTCCACCGAGATAGCAGGGATAGGCATGCTTGAGGGTCAAATCTGACAAGCAGGGTTGACCTTGTACAGTATCGGGGGACCAGAATAATTAAAATGTATATGGTTCCGTACTGATGGTTTGTTCCAGTCGTGCATTTTGAAATTAAGCTCGCCGCAACTTGCAGTCCATCTTGGGATTGAGTTAATAGAGATATCTCTCAGTGTTATTAGACATTAATTCCATAGCTTGTCTAATAGATCGGCCATATTACAATATTTGAAAGAAAGCAAGTTGTGGCGTTCAAAACAAGCGAGCTGAAATGCAGGAAACGGCCCATCTACCTGCTATAAACACAGAAAGAATGCTAAAGATAAAGCGAAGATGATATGCCTATATCATTGCTGTCCGCGTGTGACTTTTCTGTGTAGCATCCATAGCCGTCATACTGGATCATAATGCTTTACGCCGTCTTGTTCAACTTGGCGTCAATCGCCGTGGCGCAGGCCTCACCGATAATAGCCCGAGCCGACGAGCTCGTTGACTGCTTGAAATCCTCCCTATCACCTCAAGCATCTATCGTTTTCCCCGAGGACCCAAACTTCTTGAACGACACCGTTCGGTTCTCGTCGTACCATGCACCTACATTCAGGCTCGTCTCCGAAATCGCCAACGAGGACGATGCGAGAGCTTCGGTATGTGTCGTTCACTTGTGGCGGAGAGCATCAAGATATATTAACAAAAAGCAAAGATCCTTTGCGCCCAGAAGACCGGAACGCAATTCCTATTCACTGGGCACGGTGCGCATGGGATATATTCTGGCTTCAACCGTCTCCAGAACGGATTACAAATCTCCACCGCACGGTTCAACAGCATAGATGTTGACGCGACTAACCGGATCATGACTGTTGGAGGAGCCGTGAACTTCAAGGATGCAATTAGCGCCTTGTATGCTGTCGGAAAAAACATTCGTGAGTCGACACATTCCTAGACATACCCATAAGACTGGATTACCCCTCTTTGACTGACACATGGCTGCCCAAGCCGTTGGAAGCGGCCCTTGCGTTGGAATAGTCGGCGCCACGTTGGGGGGTGGCATTGGACGGCTTGAGGGGCTGTACGGCCTGATTGCCGATAGTCTCCTTTCTGTGCGGATCATGTTACCGAATACAACCGTGGTCGAAGCCTCCCAAGTGACGAACTCTGAGCTGTTCTGGGGTATCCGCGGTGCTGGGGCTAACTTTGGATTCGTTCTGAATGCTACATTCCAAGTTTACGACTTACCTCCGGAAGGGACAAACTTCAACGCCGATTTTGAACTTCCTCTCAGCTCCTTGAGGGACTTCTATCAATCCCTCAGAGATGAGGGTCCATTTATGCCCGCTCCACTGTGCATATCTACGTATATGACCTGGAGCAATACTTACAATGCGGTATGTTCACATTATGTTATTCAGATGCTATTGGCTGAATTAAAACTCGCTGAACCTCGAACCTAACGTACTATTCTGCCAGACAACGATGAAAGTCAATGCCGTATATGCCGGACCACAGATCGAAGGACGCAACGCGATTCGGTTCCTGGAACATATCCCAGCCCTTCGTCGAAACTTCACAGATGTACCGTGGAACAAACTAACGACAAGTGCCTTCTTCGTCAACGGAGATGCAAGTGTCGAAACTTGTGGAGTAAACTCAGGCCAGAGGTCCTCCATGGGCGCTGCGTTCAACGAATTGACCGTTGAGGCCCACGTCAGCATGTCAGAACAGTTCGACTACATGGTCACTACATACCCACAGATGAGGCAAAGCGACAATAGCATGTACTTCTGTGCTACACAAGCAGTCAGAGCTTTACCAAACGACGCTATCGCGTACCCATGGCGCCAAGCTCTAGGTCACCAGTAAGCGAACCCCTTTCCAATCTCCTAACAATCCAGTATGATGTCTGCGTGTGGCATATTGGAGTCTAACTCGCGATTTAGGACATGGGGAATAGTTTATGGAAACAATACGAATGATGCTGCCATCGAGTATCTACCTCAGAGGATACGGGCTACCATTGCCGATAGCGCCGGCACTGGCGGCTTGACAACGTACCTTGGCTTCTCGCGCGGAGATGAGCCGCTAGAGTCGCTATTCTCGGCGGAGCATCTCCCTCTGCTATCCGCCTTGAAGAAGGAATATGATCCGCAGGGTCTCTTCAATGCTTACCATCCGCTCCCAACAAGTTACCCCTGAGGAAGGTGGCAAGAATAGGGAGGGAAGTTGTTCGTTAACAGGATATTGTACCATATTAGACTTACTATAATTATAATACCATAGTAAATGTATTAATAGAAATATCGTGTACAGAAGACTATCCAGCACTCGAGGATCCTCCTCGTGCTCTTTCCCTGGCGCCGTTAACCTTCTTGAGCCGACTTCAGCTCATCTCAAGGGATAGGTTCAGCTCTCTCTCCAAACAACTCGTTATGCTTCTTAATAGATCCATCATTGAGTCCCTACTGTAATATGCCTCATTAAAGTTCACAGATAAGCTTAATCGACCCTGAAATGTCCAAATGTAGAGTGTTGGCTGGCGCGTCATAATGGCACTTCCCAGTTGGAACTTCTCAACCATCACAGCGCCATGGTCACTCCTCAGATACTTGTCGACAATGCCCAAGCTGCTAACCGTCACGTTACTCGGTGGTGATCTTGAACCGACCGCAGCACTTGCTGCTGCTAGGGCCTCGCCGTGGACTTTATATATAAGTCTTGACGCAGTCATATACTTCGTTGCGTCCCAGCTCCCTCTATAGGCGCTAGTGAGCTGAGTGGCCCGAGCTAGGTAACTGTCGTCACGTTGAAGGGTGTGGGTTATGCCTGTAACGTATGTTCCGCATGCATACGGCGGGAGCTCGGTGTTGCGATTTGGCAATGGAAGATGTTCGCGCATGTTAGCTGACACCACACAGCTGTATTTGCTGTCGTCTCTCTTCGAGTGATCAAAAACTGCTTGGGTGCACGCGGCGTGGACTGCAGCAGTGACGCTGATTCCACGCGCCTTACACGCCGCGACCAGGTCGCTAGTAGATTTGGTAGTAAACCCGATCGCTGCAGCCCGTGACATCCCTGGGAGAGTGCTACTGTCCCCCTTGAATGCCAGCCCAGCAGATGGGTATGCCGCCTCGAAGTTTCTCTTTCGAATATCCTCTGCCAAAGCCTCCATATCTGCCGAATAGACTCTAGGAGAGCTGAATGCATCTTCAAGGCTAGGGGATAGATTCTGATATTCGAATTCCCACTGTGGTATCGCTTCCCCTGCTACGCATTGGGAGACAAGGTCGAACAGGCGGTTCAAGACCATGCAGGCACCCAGAGCATCAATGCGCCAATGAGATGCATGGAAGATAACGGCAGATGATGAAGGCAGAAAGATTAAATATGGCAGTTTCCCTAGGTGCAACCTTGGCAGTATCTCGTCGACCGAAACGGCAGCGTTGACGGAGAAGGTTTCCTCTGCCCATTGTTCCATGCGCTCAGGATCGGCAACTTGGTAGGCTTTGTTAGGGCCCTCCACAACGACGGCCAAGGAAGGAAAGTCAAATCGCAGCCGTTTCCAGGCGTCGCGTAGAATATTCTCTAGACGTGAATTGAGACCTTCATCTTTGACGCTGATCTTGCAGGCCGCGTAAACGGAACTATGTTCCTTACCGAAGCCCCTGAAAGCTTGAGACAAGTTGTAGAATATCTTCTCTGCCCCATCAAGCTCATCGACCCAGATACCACTCTCTTTCTCTGTCCAGACCATCTTTTCGGATAGTGTGCTACCACTTGTCTTAAATATTGTCGATATGTTCTGGAAGTAGATAATATCTATGCTCCAAGCGTACGGAATTATTGATGGTCAATTATAATCGCCAAGCTTGGTATTGAGAACGGTTGCTTTTGCTGGCGGACGAAAGAAGTGGCTCAAGTCGTGAGCCGAAAGATACCTACACAGTGTTCGTGAGAGTCATAGAGGTAGGTACCTACCCGTATTATAATATTACATAGTAGAAACTGTGCAGATAGTCTCTTCGCTACATTGCGTTCATTGAGAGGACATTGAAAGAGGTCAACAAGTATATGGAGTGCAACCACAACAAAAAGATTAGGTACACACAACTGATACCTTGATGCCGGGTGTGAATAGTGCAAGCCTCTCGCCCTTGGCGTTCACCTACTAGTCCGTTGATCGGCGCTCCTAATCTCCCAAATTAGCTCTGCGCATAGACTACGATTCGGTGGCTTGAAGTCGAGGACTTCCTGGTCTTCCCGTCGGAGTACAGCAATACATGTACCTACGTACCAGCCTCTCGGGGCAAAGACCGAGACATTCGGCACCTCGGTCTTGACATGATAGGCCTAAATGCAGGTATGTAACGGCCATGTAACCCCGGGATCTGGGTCTATGATTCTCATACGCCCGCTCGACTTCTCTCTCTTCGCGCTCGTGTTACCTCAACTAAGTCAAGGACAGATGAAGTCATCCTAGAAAGAATTGGTTTCAATGCTGCCTACTATGAAGGGATTCAAGTTTACTGTAATTCGAGGCCTATTGCTCTTCGGAAGCTGTTTAATTCATGCCGAGCCTTTCAATTTTCCTCTTTCCAATGGCTTTCCGTTCCCTGACGAGTCGGCCCTGGAACAGCTGTTTACCACTGCGGGGGGCAACTTTACCAACATGCCTCTAGCGCCCAAGTTCGATGCGGACTCATTGATAAGCTGGAAATTACAGGCATTCAATGAGTTCATGGAAGTAGCTTTCTTCACTCAGCTGATTTCCAACATTACGAATCGTGTACCCGGATATGAGCTTGATGCAGAGAGTGAAGGCTACATATTAGACACGTTGAATGCAATCCAAGCGGTAGGTTTAACTCATCCTCTGTTATCAGAGAATTGGTCACGGCTAACCAAAATATAGCAAGAGGAGATGCATGCGTACAACGCCAATGACGCGGTCAGGAACTTCGCAAATGGTTCGCACATTTTCCCGTGCACCTATGTATTCCCGGTCTCTGACTTCTTGTCGGCTATTTCCTTCGCGCAAACTTTCACGGACTTGTACATTGGCCTCTTGACAAATATTCAGACGCGCACAGCTAGAAGCTTAGGTGCTGATTCCTCCCCCATCGTCTACGTGCTTGCGCAAGCGCTGGGGCAAGAGGCCCAACAGTCAGGTTGGTTCCGCTCCGTACAAGGGAAACATCCTAGTTCTCAGCCATTCTTGACTTCGTCGACTCGAGAGCTTGTGTTCAGCTGGCTGCAGCGAGTTATTGTTCCAGGGAGTTGTCCGAACATGGGAGATATTCCGCTCCAAATATTCCCCACTGTTGATGTGAAGGACCTGAACGTTGGCACTGGGTCGGTGACGCTGTTAGTGCCAGGCCCAGTCGATGCTATATCTCAGAGCGTGGCATTCATCAATGGAGCGCTGGTACCTACGGTGGTTCCTTTTAATGTTACAGACATATCAGGGTGCGATTTAGCGGACGCGAGCGGGTGCGGTCAAAAGGTAGTGACAAGTATTATTGCTGAATTCCCATACGCGCACAATGTAATGCACGGAATGACCATCGCAACAATTGTGAGGAAGGGACTAACGTTCGTCAACGCCGAGGAGGTTACAAATGCTACTATTTATGGACCTGCAATCATAGAAGTCCAATAAATTGGTACTTGGTCGAAATGACAAGTTAGTTATTTTAAATTAAAGAGATCTCCATGTCATGGCTTTGGTATTGTCCTTCGGATATTGTGTTTTCTAACTAGCCCCTCTCGAGCTTGGGAATTTTGGCGAACCACTAAAGTAACCCCCACCACTTTGGGAGTCAGCCTACCTGGGAGATGGAGTTAGGGGCACAGAAATGTGAATAGCATTGCTCAAGATGATCAACATAAGAATGAATGAGAGTTGTCTATTTCTAATTTACCATAACAAGGATAATGAGTGGGCGCATAACAGCACTATTAATCTAATATAGGAACCCCATATCCTCCCACGCTTTTACATACTTCCTCGCCACTTCAGCACTAACAGGCTGAACGGCCGCAAGGGCTGGCGAATGCTCACATGATTTCTTCGTGTCAAGAATCAGACCGCCACAGGACATGCGTAGGAAGTGATCGTCTAGGAAATCGATCAACTTCCCCGCGGGGTTATCCGTCTCAATCGACAATGACGAACGCCGGACCTTGGACACCCAGTCGCGGAACGGAATTATGTTTGACTTAGGCACGTCCAGCGCGTCAGCTAGGGTCTCTATCATTTCGCGCCACGGTTGCTGCACTGGATTATCGATGTGGTAGATTGGATGAGGCGCCACGTCAGAAAGCAGGAGCTCAGAGAGAGCAGCAGCCATGTCGTTCACTGGGCACCACGAAAGGACCTGTAAGATGCATAATATGTTAGCCAACCAACTCATCACGTCGAACTTTCAGGAGAACACGTCGCGCTTGAAGAACTTACACCTTCAAAATCTGGAAGCACCTTCAACGACTTGGAGGACTTGACAAGGAATGAGAAGTGCTCCATCGGATTCCAATAGCCGCTCACTTTAGAGCCAGCAATCTGACCAAGTCTAGCCGACATGATACGGAATCGATCAGGGTATTTGTGCAGGGTTTCGTCGAGGATCCTCTCACACGTAAACTTGGCGTCGCAGTAGCCATTAGGTAGAACTGACTTGATTTCCATCTTTTCTTCTGGCACCCTAGTAATACCGCTCCATAACGGGTAGTGGCCTACCACCCCAATGGAGGAGATCAGCTGAAAGGTGATTTTATAGGAAGCCGGACGAGTGCAGGCGGCCTCTCGGGCAAGGTTGATCAGATTCCTCATGACTTTGAACTGGCCCTCAAACCCCTTCACAGAACGCTTGCCGGCCATAGGCCATGCATTATGTAGAATGCCTGTTACACTGCGAAATAGGGAGTCATATTCTGCATCAGAGAGACCGAGCTTGGGCTTAGCAGTATCTGTCTCGATAACCTGAAGCTTCGCCAAAGCAGCACTGTCGAGCACGACCCCTCGGGAAGAAAATGCTTCCTTTTGGCGTTTTAGGGGATCGGTTTTACTATTGCGATTCAGACATATGACAGTCTTCACGTCGGGACGCTCGGCAAATTCCTTGACGAGATGGGAGCCGAGACTACCAGTAGCGCCCGTGATCAACACGCACTGGGCGTCACCATGCAGGGGTGCTAGCTCTGACGAGGTAGGGGGATCGAAGTCGGCGCTGAATTTCTGGACGTAGCTGGATATTTCTTTCTCCCGAGCTATCAAGTCGGTGGTCTCGTTCTTCGGTGCTGGCTTCTCGGGTATGGGTAGACGAGGGTAGCTCGGTCCAGAAGCAAGGGCCATGATGACTTTCTGGACCTTGTTCTCGGGGAGATGCCCATCAGTGTAATCGACATGTCCAAACCCTGCGGCTTTCATGTCCCTCTCCCATCTCTCTGGGGGAGCAATGGCGTGCTTCCTACCATCGGTGAAGAGCCACCACCCTTCGAGAAGCCCAAATATGATATCGACGAAGGGAACAATCTCGGTCATTTCCAAAATCATCATGAATCCATCCTCACGAAGGGACTCGCGTATGTTGGCGCAGGACTTGACTAAGTCGTGGGTGGCATGAATCGCGTTGCTGGCAAGGACGAGGTGCTGGGTGCCCTTGAGCTCCGCAGGAACTGGCTTTTCTATATCATGAGCAAAGAACCTCATAAAGGGGTATTGCTTGAACTTTTTCTTCGCTGCACCAACCATTGATGCTGATAGATCCGTAAACGTGTACTCCACCGGTACACCAAGCCGTGCCAATAGGGGTGCCATAAATAATGTCGTCCCCCCAGTGCCAGCTCCCATTTCCAAAATTCTCAAAGGGCCATCCGTCATTGGAAGCTTTGATATTAACTTTTCGACAACATCTGCCATCTGTTGGTAGTTCATTCTGTTGAAAACATGGTCGCAGTAAAGACCGCCTACTAAGTCTCTGCCTTCGTCGCTTCCAAAGATGAGCTTAATACCGTCTGTCTTGGCTGTCAGAACATCCGCCAACCTAGTTCCAGCGTACTGGGTGAGCTTTATCGCATAGCCCCAGTCCGGGTATAGTCGAAGAAGCTCCTGATAGAGCACGTTGCTAGACTTTGTAGGAGGAGATATAGCTGTGCGAACAATTTTAGACCCTTGGAATTCGATGAGTCGCGCTTCTTTCTCTAGTAACTCGTATAGATAGTCGACTAGCCTCTGGTGCTGCGAGGCGTGCCCAATGCGCTGAAGCACTTGGCCAACCTTTGCCGTCCTCATCGAGACCCCTAGCTTTTCGAAGGCATCAAGGGTAAGCGCAATGCAAAGTTGAGTAGCCTTCGGACCAATTATTTCGGCGAAATTATCGAACTTGTAGTCTTGGATCATCTGGTCAGTCTTCATCTTTACTTCTCCAAAGCATTCAAGGATGGCAGATGCAGGGATCTTGAGGTTATCGCCACTGGCTTCAAAGGGTGCAGCCCCACTAAAAGTCTTAGTTGGTGAGCTGATAGTGTTTTTTGTCTTCGAGTCGTTGACGGCAGAGTCTTCCAAGGAGGAAATAGATGTCATGGAATCAGAGTCTTTGGATGAGGAGGCATCGTCGAGAGAATCCTCCGTCTCATCATCCTCCTCATCCGTGGAAGTGTCACCCTCAACAGGTGGTAAAGTAGACCTAATACAGTCGACTAGCGAGAGGAAGTCAAATACCTCCACGAGCTTCTCCGCCGGCATGGGGCACTCAAACACGGTTTCTATCTCTCGTGCGAGTTCCATACCCATGAGGGAATCGATGCCAATATCGGCTAGTTCAGTGTCTTCCTTGATATCTTCGACATCGATACCAGAAATGTCCGAAAGGACCTTTTTCACAGCTGACTTGATATCGGGCTTTCCGGCCGGCTGCTTCTTTCCCTTCTTTGGCTTTTGAGGCTTGGATTTCTCTGCTGACTTGATTGATGGTACGCTGGTGCTAGTTGTCTTCTCTAGAGCACTTGAACTTGGAGACACTGGTAGTGTTGGCTTTGTGATACCGGGCGAGAGTCTGGCGAGCATCCTTTGCATAGAAGCCTTTGGCACTTTAGCATATTTAATGCCAAGCATGACTTCCATAAGCTGACCATTCGTCCCATCAAACGTGAAGATGTCGGTAGTATACTCCTTTTCTGACTTTTGGTGATGGTAGGCATATACGTGCCACATCTCCGGCCGCGGACTATCATTCAATACCTTTGGGGACCTAACCACAAGCTCACATCCACTCGCAATAAACATATCTTCGCGTGCAGTTTTAGTCATACAGTTGGCCCAAATTCCGCCAACCTGACTGAAGCAGTCGCAAAGATGGGTGTCGAGCCAGGTCTCTCCAGTGTACTTCTTTATGACGCGCCCAGCAGATTCGTTACCAAGACCAACGATTTTTTTCACGTGGCGGTACTGCTCTCCGTAATCCACGACTCCTGCGAAGGTCGTATAAATATTGCGCCCTTGGATTATATCATCGGCATCATCCGAGTTTAGGATGCTAAGACACCGCTCGTGGCGGACCAACCGTTCATACCTCGCGAACTCAGCTTCGTACTCGGGATTGTGCACGGAGCGGAAGATGAGTTTACCATGCACATGCTCGCTTTCTGACCTGGGCTTTTCTGGTACATTGCTCATGATCTTCCAGTTCCAGGAATGGCACTCTGCGTCGAGGGCCTTGAACTCTATCCACACGAACCGGGAAGCATCTACGCAAATAGGGGAATGATTTTCCATATCCTTGATTATTGGATGCATGCCAGCTGTAGCAAAATCCGGGCGGATACTCATGAGTGCCTCGATCGTCATATCAACCTCAAGGGTTGCTGGGCAGATAGGGGCAGTTTCTGCAATGAAATGGCCCGAAATAAAATCTTCGTACTTTTTCGTAAAGGTGTTGATACGGAAGTGGGCAGAGCGTTGTTCCTTGTCTTGGTAACCGAGAAATGTCCAGAGACCGGTTGGTGACTCCTGGTCCGCTACTTTTGGTGCGTCTCCTGATTGGACGATCGCCTTCAGGGGTTTCTTGAGGTCCATCCAATGCTTTACCTTCTCGAATTGGTATGGTGGGAGTAAAATGTGACCGTATTCATAGGTCTGCAGTGCATGGTGTGGCCAGTACTCGGTTTTCAGTCCAGCTTCCCAAAGTGCTGTTGTAGCATCGGCAAGGTTTCGTAAGCCGTTGTCGCTGGTGATTCCGATCCCTTGGAAGCAGGAATCCGGAGGAGATCCGAGGGCTCGGCTTGCCATGGTGGTGATGGTGGAGTTGGAACCCGCCTCAAGCCAAATTGCGGATGGATATCGACCTGCCAGTCTTTGCACGGCATGGTTGAAATACACCGGGTTCCTCATATGTTCAGCTACAAATTCCGATCCTATCTCGGTGTAGGACTCCTTAGTTGACCTCTCCAGTTGTATGACAGCTTCTCTGAATGTAAGTCCACGCCCGATCTCCTCCAGGTCTTCCATCAAAGGCTCTACTAGAGTTGAATGGAACGCGTTGGTCACATTGAGTTTCTTGGCTCTGGTACACGACGAGTAGTCTGGGCCGGCCACTATCTCTGCCACGTTTTCAATGGATTTGGTTGACCCAGCCAGGGTAAAACTCCTTGGACCATTGTAGCAAGCAATTGTAGCTGGTATATCGCCTGAATATTTCGCACCTGCTTCTTCCAAAAGCTTGTGGACGACATCAAGGTCCGCTTCAATTGCCATCATTGATCCTCGGTCGGAGCCCCAGGAGTCTCGAACCAGCTGAGCTCTACCAGCTATCATCTTCGCAGTATCCTTGAGGGAGAGGACGCCCGACACACAAAGTGCGGTTAGCTCACCAAAACTATGACCTATGACAGCGTCGACTTGGACGCCACAGCTAATCCAGCTTTTTGCACAGGCATATTGAATTGCGAAGAGCATTGTCTGTAGCTTTATGGTATCTTCAATAGGCTTTCGTTGGAAGATATCTGGGTAAATACCGTCTAGGCCAATAGACAGAAATACCGCGTTACACTGGTCAAGGTATCCGCGGAGAATTCTAACGCTGTCATAAACGTTCTTATCCAGGCCAATAAAAGTTGAAATTTGACCACCGAAGCATAATATGACCGGTAGGGGCATTTTCCGAGCGACGATGGAAGATATCTTCTTGTCTTCTCTAATGAATGCTGCCAGTTTATCTTCCACGTCTTGTATCGTACTTGCGTTAAAGATGAGGCCTCGTTCAAGAGCGCGATTTGACTGGCGACAAATATTGAATGACAAATTCGATATAGACATTGTGTTCACCGACACGTTCTTTGACTTGATCAGACTTAGGAGCTTGATGCAATAGTCGCGCAAGCTTCTATCATCGAGCCCGCAAATCCAAAATGGATACCGGGAGCCTCCGGAATGAATTGGACAATGCGTGATACCATCTTGACCAACTTGGAATGGCTGTGTGACAATCATGGATGCATTAGACCCCGAGGCGCCATAATTATTGATCAGCGCGGCCTTGAATTTTGCCTCCCATGCCTTCAGCTTGGTTGGTATTTCTATCATATCGGTCGGGGATGCGTTGATGTGATGGCTTAGGGTATCGAAGCTAGCCTGGGGTGGAATAACCCCCTCCTGAATCATAAGGATTGTTTTTATAAGTGAAACAATGCCCGACGCACCCTCTGTGTGCCCAACAAGCCCCTTCACAGATCCAAGAGGAAGGGCTTGGTCGCGTATAGGACCACCGAGTGCTTGGCGAATACTTTCATATTCTGCAGGGTCTCCTACTGGAGTCCCAGTACCGTGAGCCTCAACGAAGGAGATTTCGTGGGCTTCCATCTTTGCTTTGTGAATGACGTCTTTAAAGAGGTAGGAGAGAGAAGGACTGTTCGGTACGAAGACGGGCGTACAGTTCTCGTTTTGGGTGACTGAAGTGCTGGATATGCACCCAAGTATTTGGTTACCGTCTGCAATGGCCGTCGACATTTTCTTCAAGAGCACACAGGCTATTGCCTCTCCTCGACAGTATCCATCTGCTTTCTCATCCCAAGGTTTGCACTGCAGAGTGAAATGTTAGCGGTTTGGTCATTGGTTGAGTCTGAAATCAAATCATGAATGAAAAATACGTGGTTACATAGAAAGCACACGTTGGACTAGAGGTGAATGAATGTTGTATCGCTTTTTGGAATGACATACTTGACCCGTCGGACTTAGGAAGGATGCGCCAGCTAAGTTCTGAAACCAGGTTATATTGCCCATAAGAGCAACACCGCCCACAAGTGCAGCAGAGCATTCGCCACTAAGTATAGCCCGGCAAGCCTGGTGTGTAGCTACGGCGGAAGAAGAGCACGCAGTGTCAAGAACGATACCGGGACCGGTCCAACCAAAATAATGACTAGATGGAAGCAGATGTTAGTGGCCATTATAGGATTATGGGATGGTCCATCAGAAGTGAAAATAATCAAGTCGTCGAAAGTAATGGAATACGATGATGGGGATATCAAGTGGGAATGGGGGGGTAGAGGAATTATGTCCCTTGACTCACCTAATCTTGCCAGCCATGAAACTTCTTAAATTCCCCGTTGCAGTGAAGGCGTTCGCGGGGTAACCGGCAACGTTTTGCTCGTAATCTGTTGCGCAGGCACCGATGTAGATTCCAATATTCGTATCGGGACAAGGTTGATGGAAGTATCCCGACTGCTCGACGGCTTGATACGCGCATTGCATCATGAGTCGTTGCTGGGGGTCGGTTGACATGATTTCTCTCGGACTCTTCTTAAAGAACTTATGATCATAAACATCATGATCGTTAATGAAGTTCCCATACCATTTCTTGCTCTTATCTACATCGCGCCATTGTGTTTCGGGGCCAAATCGCTCTTCTGGCACCTCGATGTGTTGTGACTTGCCCTCGCAGAGGATTTTCCAGAATCCTTCGAGGTCATCGGCCCCAGCTACTTGACAGGACATTCCGACTACGGCAATTCTATCATCTGAATCAGCCTTTTGGCCCTGATGAATAGAAACCGCGAACGGGTCGAGGGCGCTGTCAGCTAGGTGGGGCCCAGCTTGGTCGAGATCGGCGGCGTGAATAAAGTGCGCAAGATTGCGCATTAATGATGGTGGAACACCACGGTCTGGACCAAATGAGACTACCGTGGATCCTTTTGATCTAAGCCGCGTTGCCTGTATGGAGGCGAAAGTCTGGTACCATTGAGACTGCTCCACGAGTATCATGCGGAGTACGGCATGATGGAGCCTTTCTTCGTCGACTACCTTACCGGCTGGTTTAAGCTTTATGGGCAAGGTAATATCAGACAAGCGCGGAAACTGAAAAGCAGGGTTAGAGTCGCAATACTCCAGAACAGCCTCAAGGTCATCGTGGTGGCATTGACAGTGGAATCGGCCACGGAGGCCAACTTCAGCGGCTGTGACACCCGCCTCTCTTAGCTGTTGCACTAACAAAGAGGCAGTGCCTTCGGCAGTGGTCAATGTGGCTCGCTTCTCATCGTAAAGGACCGATATGTACGCCTGTTAAATTGTGTAAGTAACATGCAATAGCGCGATTGTTCGTGCGATGGTCTTAAATACCTCTGGGAATCCGTCTAGTATCCTCACCAGCTCTTTTGACATAGAGTCTGAGGTCCAGGCTACGGCAAATGACTTTGACTGGCCATGCAATCGATCTGAGGTATCTTGTGCATCAACCAGGGCGCCAATCAGTGCCGCAAGTCTTATTGCGACAGCCCCATATTGTTGGAAGCTAGCTTGATCAAATGCGCTGGAGACTGCTGAAGCACTCAGCAATCCAGTGCAGAAGCCCACAGTCTCTACATCAAGCTTAGAGAATGCTGTTTGGAGATCCTGCCCTTGAGAAGGAACCTTCGTGAATAACAATGAGAGATATCTTGAAAATTGTGTAAGTTGTGCGAGTACCACGAGAGGTGTGAGGACAATGTTCGGGAGCTGGAATGTTGTTTGGTCCACAATTCCGGTGCTGAACCAGCCTTCTAAGTTTCTCAGGTACGTTTCACCAGGAATCCCTTTAAGCTTAGGAAATCTAGTGACCAAGTCGTTCCATAGGCTGGGTAGTTCTGATATTGTGTCGAGCATCCATTGACAGTCTTTAGACTCGGTGAGATATGCTCTGAGAACCCTGACAGACTCCTCACTCAGAGAAAGAGCTTGGGGCCCAAATAGGATGACAGTGGCTCCCGACTGCAAACCTGTCGGCGTTGTAGAGGTCAGCATGTCGAGTTACAGCTCGGTTCCGACCGAGGTTGAATTAGGTAAGAAAGCCCTATCTGCGTGTTTAAACTGGACTCCGTGTTGAAGCGTTGACAGATTCCATGAACAAATAATGAAGAGTCTAGAGTAGAGATTTCTGGCCTGAATCGACAGCTTGATGGTCTACTGCAAGCACAGCTGGATCTTTGTATCAAACGGGGTCGCGGCTTGAGAAATTGATTTTAAAACGAGCCAGAGGACTCATACCCGCCATTGGATCATCCTGTTCAATACTATAGACGCGTTAGATCTCCGTAACCGTAGCCACGCATAAGAACCCTGCATTACTGGGTGGAAACTCCCCATCCTCAACAATTACTAAGACACACCTAGTAATGGGTGCGAGCGTACAGGGAATACGTCTAAAAACTCGCATTGTGGCGCCTAGCTACCGAAACTTTGATAATAACAGCTCTAGTAGGCAGTGTAGATTTTCTCTGTTCTAGTAGAGAGACGGACGATCTTTCGGGGCCACAATACAGCTGTCCTCCGACCTTACCTCAACACGGCCGATGAAACACCGGAATTTCCCTAGATACGCTGACATGTACAGATCTCTTCGACTTAGTGGTTACCTCTATTACCATGTAATTCCGATTGGTCCGTTCATACTACTATGTAATATGGCGTAACGTGATCTATCAAAACCCATCTCTAGATTGAGTATACGCGTGTCACAATGACGGGTAGAAGTTGACGTTATGACCCAGGGGAAATTTCGTCTATTTTTAATTATCCGTAGTCATATCTAACCCCTCATTACCTACTTTGCTACTTTATAGATACTCGAAATCACCATATCTCAGACGTATTGTCCAGTAATATACCTCTTAGCACAGAATGTCCGATTTTTCTCATCTCAGGGATGTTCTTGGCCAGCTCCCCCTTCTCAAGACTTATAGCCATTTACTACTAGCCTTCCCTCTCTTAGACGAATCGCGAGATGAAGTTATCGATCGCTTGCAAATATCTGCCCACAAGCTTACGGAAGCCTTTCCTTGGCTTGCCGCTAAAGTGGTAAACAAAGGAAGCGGTCCAGGCAATTCGGGGGTGTTCGAACTGGAGCCTTGTTCTTTATGGTCGAAGCCAAATTCCATCCTGCGGGTCAGGGACTGTTCTGAACTATGTCCTCCATTTGAGACACTAGTCCAAGAGAGGGGCCCTGCTACAATGCTCAATGGTGACATATTGGGGCCTCGCGCGGCATTCCCAGATAGCTATCAAGAAACTGAAGAGGATCCAGCTCCTGTGATAGCCTTCCAAGCCAATTTGATCAGAGGTGGTTTGCTTTTGGACTGCGCTGCACAGCATAACTTTATCGATATGAGTGGTATTGAGCAGTGCTACAACTTATTGGCAACGGGAATGGGAGACGTGCCTTTCTCGACTCAGGCCGTCGAACAAGGCAATATGGACAGAAGGAATTTATTACCACTTCTGCAGCCAGGCGAGCCCATGAAGGATCATAGCCATTTCAAAAGGGCGGCTGCATCTGACCTAAATCCGCCTCCTGCTGAACCTGACTCGCCCTTCTCCTGGCACTATTTTCGCTTCTCGGCTGCTAAACTAGCCCAGTTGAAGTCCCTTGCCATGGCAGTGGAGGATAGTACTTCTTCTTCCACTTACGTCTCTACCAACGATGCCTTGACTGCTTTTTGTTGGCAGCAGGTAATTTCCACTCGTTTAAAGCGTCGCCAAACTCCCCACGCGAACGCTAAGATTCTCCGAGCGGTGGATACGCGAAAGGTCATGGGAGTTCCACAGGGATACATGGGCGATCTTGTCACTATCTCTACATCGGTGGCAACATTCCAAGAACTAGCACATGCCTCTCTTCCGGAAGTCGCTAGTATTCTCCGCAATGACTTGAATTACGTCAATACATGGGATTACGTCCGTAGCTACGCCACTTTCGTTTCTCAAACGCGGGACAAGTCCAATATTGTGTACGGTGGTCGGTGGAATACAGATACGGACATTGGCTCCTCCTCGTGGGCCCGGATTCAACTGTCTCGGGTCAAATTTGGTTCTTTGGGGAAACCAGCGTTGGTGAGAAGGCCTACATTTGGGCCGTTACGGAGCAATATCTATTTCATGCCGCAGACGATTTCTGGTGATATCGATGCCTTGCTTTGCTTCAATGAGGAGGACATGAAGGGACTGATGGCTGACCCCCACTGGAATTCATTTGCGGACTACATTGGATAGAGCTATAATCCGGATCAATATCTGTGTATACCTTAGGTATAGTCAAAACTTCGATCATCAGTGCAAACTTCTATGGCAATTCCTGCTGCATCCCCTATTCCCTGCTAGTACACTACCAGGTACCTACCCCTATTTCTGTCAACCCCACTCCTTTCCTACCCCACTCCGATCCCGATTCTGGGACCTTCGGATACCCACCCGGCCCCTTCACCAATCGGGAGCGGCCGCTAACGCCGAAATTTCCAGGAAAGGAAATCCTAATCCATATACCTAAGACACATATTTCCCGAAGTGAAGGGGCACTCGTCGGGCGCTTAGAATGTGCCACCGGCTTTTCCAATCCAACTATACCTTGGGTGGGTACATGTCAACACAAATTGGAAATGCGGAGATACAGGAGGTAGTTGTATAGGTTCTTTACACATATTCATCTACCTACCTTACCTAAGGTACCTGATACGCGGCTTCTACCTCAAAGCCAGCGTTGGAGACCACGATCATCCTTTTCCTCCCCTTAGGTTAGGCAGTTAATACGGGCAATGGCTACGATCACGAAAAGGACCGTCTTGATCACAGGTTGCTCTGACGGCAGCCTGGGAGCAGCCCTAGTCCTAGCATTCGCCAAACGGGACTTTCACGTCTTCGCTACCCTACGCAACCCTGCGAAAGCCGGTAGCCTAGCCTCACATCCCAATGTTGAAGTATTGTCTCTGGAAGTGACGAGCCCGTCGTCCATTGCTTCCTGTGCCGCCGCTGTGGGCAAGAAGACGGGCGGTAAACTCGATATCCTAGTGAACAATGCGGGAATCATGTTCGCTATGCCGATGCTTGACACCAGTATTGAGGAGAGCAAGAAGCTATTCGATGTGAATGTGTGGGGTATGCTCGCTGTGACGCAGGCTTTTGCGCCCATGGTCATCCGGTCCAAGGGTGTTATCTTGAATATCGCCAGCATTGCCGGTGCTGTTAGAATGGCGTGGCAAGGTTCGCTTTTCCCTCAACGGACTACTTCGAAACTAGTTTGAGGTCAGATCTAACAAGAATAAAACAGGTGTTTACAACTCTTCGAAAGCTTGCGTACGCTGGTTCTCTGAGACCCTGCGCATCGAAATGCAGGGCCTAGATGTTCGCGTCGTCACGGCCATGGTTGGCGAAGTAGAGACAAAGATCTATGACAATGCGGGCCCAACCAATTGGTCTCTTCCCGCTTCCTCCTACTACCATTCCGTCAAGCACCTCATCTCCCAACAGGCAGCAGGTAAAATGCAAGCAGAGAACGAGAAGGCGGAGGTGACGGCTGAAAATCTGGTCAGAGATGTATTGAGGGGGAGGAATGGCCACGTATGGCGGGGTGGTGTGGCAGGACGGGCCAAATATTTCCACTGGATCTTGCCTGAGCGACTTTTTGAATGGGGCATCCACGTAGGTAGAGGTGTAAACCAGGTTAAGACACCATAGAAAGTCTGAGAAAATATCAATTAGACCTGCTCCCTGGCATGTGTTTCTATTCCTGTGGTTATTATCTGGCACTTTGGGTAAGACGATTAGCTACAAAGATTCAAGTCTCAGTTCACCCAGTATTGTATCCTAAGCTATCTACATCATGAAATATAGCAGCTGTTGAGTCTTTATTCTTAGTTAGGGCTCTTATGTACCGGATGGGGGAATGATAGGAAGTGGTGAAATCGTTCAAACTGCCTACCCCTTTCTTTTACCGTGCTTGGAGGCGCTAAGGCGTTTCTTGACCTGTTAACACCACTATGCGTTCGTACCCATGTAGGTACAGATAATTACCTGGATATAGGTATCTAGGGTAGGTCTCTGGATACGCATTAATTGAGGTTGGCCAGCATAATTCCAAGAATAACAAGGCCAAAATGTGTTATCTTACCTAAATACAGATACGACGTAGCCTAACTAGCAGCCTTAAGCACGGAGAACAGGCCTAATATAAGTAATGTGAGGACCCCGGTTGATGACTTCTTCAGGCCTGAAGCTGGAATACTCCTCCGGAATGGGGTTGAATTCAAAGCTTAGCACCAGCATGATAATCATCATGCGCAGCTCCATGCGTGCTAGCCTTTGCCCTATCCGTAGGTTAGCAGTGTATTAAAAGCTTTCTAGAGTTAGGAGGATAATACCGAAGCAACCACGAGGGCCGGCCCCGAAAGGCAACATAGGTCCTGCGTAAGCATCGTATTTCCCATTTTCGTCAAGCCATCTCTCTGGCTGATATAGGCCCTTCGTCGCTCTGTCCCACTTCCCTGCTTCTCTCTGCTTCGATGTTGCAGATCGGATGGTAGGATCGATGACGAAGTCGTCCATGTCCTCTATACTTTGAACGCTAGGCGCTCCGAAGACGTCAATTCCTGCCGGAATCCTATGGCCAAGTACAATCACGTCTTGAGTTGTACGACGGGTCCAGGACGGAGCTGTCAGGGCGATACGAATGAGCTCCTGAATACTAGCCTCAACGTATGGGTGCTCAGATGCAATAATTTCCTGGTAGGATGGCAGGTTATGTGCGTTTGCATTTGGCCAAATTTCAAGCAGTGCCTCACGGAGCTTGCTTTGCTTGTCCTGGTTCGCCGTGAGGTATTTCATACTCCACTTCGTAGTATCCTGTGTTGTCTCGTGGCCGCCTGAAAATACTTAGCTTAAACACATCGGCACCGGAGTCGGATTAATTACGAACCAACAATATACGAGAATGTCTCATCAACCATTTCGCGGTGACTTGACGACTTTCTGCCCTTTGACCCAAGCAGATTACTCCGCTTGATCACTTCGTCCATAGCACACTGGGCCTCCCCAAACTTGCTGCTAGACTCTTCGACGAGCTTTATCATCACCTCTTCCTTGATGTTCCAGGCCTTCTTCCACGAAGGTGTCATCCAAACCCATAATTTGGTGGCGGCTAACCATACGGAGCCCCGCATATTTTTGAGATGTTCGACAAGGACCTCACACGCGTCCACAATTTCGGGGAGGTCAGTGGGACCTTGGAACTTTACTGCCTTGTCTCGACTCTCGTCATTAACCGCGTTGCTAGTTGCAGCAGCGGCTTTGATACGGCGGGTGATCAGGCCGAGGTCGTCACCTGTGGAGGCACTCCAGATCCTGGTGCAACAAATTAGCCCATAATGAACTTAGAGTGATACTAGGTACGCTAAAATAATCATAAAAACTGAAGTTGTGATGACTAGTTGTACGTAGAAGGATAAATGACTTACTGCGATCGAATTAGCGTACACGCGGTGAAAAGGGGGAATAGTGGGGCCCTTACCATGTCGAAGGTGACCTGCTTCAGGTCATCTGAAACTTCAAAAGGCCGCCCATTCGCAAGCTGGACCTTGGTAGACCACAGATTGACGAGACTGACGGTGTGTTTATGAATCGTCTTCGCAGAGACTGAGTTGAGAAATTGGCTGGTCATAGTAGAAGACCAGATATTGCGCTGATCCTTGAATTTGTCGTGAGAGGGCATGGATATAGTTCCCTCGGGAAATAGTATACCAACCCAACCAGTCAGAAACCCACCACGATCAAATTCTCTGGCTCGGCGCGTTGACATGTCGATGATCTCCTGAATATCTGTAACGACAACAATCGGCTTTGACAAGGGGGCGAGGAATACTTGGAAGATAGGGCTCTGAAGTTCTGCCGCCTTGGTGGCGAACCACCTGAACCCCTCCCCCGTTTCTTTCGAGTAGTTGACAAAGTCGAATGCATCTCCAAAAAGCTGCCATCGAGACTTTCTCGTGTAAGGAATGCCAGCAAGGGGTTTTGGTAGAGCTGCCCAGTATAGCGAAGCCAGTAACACAGAGATGATTGTAACACTCAAGGCTAGATTTTGAGAGGCCCAATTACTAGCATAGCTCCCCTCCCTGAAAGGAAGATCGATTAGCCATGCCTCGCTGAGATTCAATGATGTCGTCATTCTATAGCTTCTATGATCACTTGTGGTGTTTGCAACTTTTGGCTGAAATTGTCTATGGTTTCTCGACCTTTCTATCTATCACGTACTTCATTAGAAGGTATTAAGGCCTTCTAAAGTGCAAAAAATAGGAACACAAGTGCTACACTGCTACCCTACTAAAAGACGAAACATTGTCAAGTCGGCCTCTTGGCCTCTTGCGTTGTCTCATCTAGTAGGAAACTGCCCGGATGCCCATATTGGAACCGTAACAGAAAGTATGGTGACACAAGAAAAGAAAAATGTACATGCACCTCTTAAGGGACATCCCTGCAGCAGGTACCAGGGCGAGAAGCCCCACTTCGGGAAGCCCTTACCGGTATTCGGAGTGGGGGTACACCGGCATGGTCCGAGACGCCAAGACGGGTGAGCTGTCACCTCGGCTACCCTACTGTCACGAATTAGCTAGTCGGATGCCGTTACTAGCACGCGCAGAGCTAGTATCCTAAGCTAGGATAGATTTTCTCTGCTCGGTGGCGTTTGAGGTAAAGTTCAACAGTCCTTGCAGAAAGAGAGGAGGCGCAAGTACTGATGCAAAGTGTAAGACGGTGGCATCGCCGTGGAACACCGAGGACGCGCTCTCCGAGTTGAGCTTATAGGCGATACTTGACTCAATAACGATGACTGAAGTTAACATATTGACCTAGAATGATGGCGTATTACGAGAGGGAATGCGTTACCGTTGCAAGAAGGCGTTATTGAAGTTGATAGCCCAGGCTAGAATTTTGATCGACACTGAGGGGCTACGACTCGTCATTCTCTCACTTTCCATGCCCATCGTATAATAATCCGGGTTTCACCATTTGGGCCCCGAGCCAGGCCAAATCTATCTAATGCTTGATTCCGCAGGTCTTTGTAGATCGTGTGGGGTTCAAGGAGTGATTTATGATGATCCAATCGGAGAGAGATTCGCGGAATCCCGCAGTCGTGGCGCATGCAAGCATTCCATAAAGTTAAAGACTAGGCACATTCCGTCCTGTGCATCTGCATTTCTTTTTCTTTTTGCAACTTCACGGTCGAAGAATGGAAACATGTTCTTCAACATGGAAATTATGGCGTCCGGCAGTCCCCTGAGGATATATCATGGTACAAGCTGTTCATGGCGCGAAGACATGTAACTTCAAGAATGATACGAGTACAGAAATACAGGCACTGAAGAGCCCTATCTGGTCGCCTCCTTGAATAATGGTCATCGTGGCCCAAAGCAGGTTCTTCCGTGGCCAAGATGGTTTTATTATTCGGCCCATTACTTTCATTTCCGCCGCCTACGCAAGCGGTGTACAAGAGATCTCCCGGGATCTACATCCTAAGTCCCAAGCTAGTCATGCTAGGACTCGGCCCGTTGTTGCCGGGCTTCGTTTCGGGCCCATTGGTACGATAACCCAGAATCCCCCCTCACACCCAAGCCGTAGGTGCTGGGGTAAACAGCACTAATATCGTCACAGAGCTGTTTGGTCGATAACTTGTCCTTGCCCTCTCCGTGGTCGCGCGTGATATTCAGAATTGTACTGTGCTTCCCTAAACGGGTAGCCGGCCTGCTTGCGTTACGCGCCCTGTCGGTGGCGTTTTGTGGCGCTTGTTTAGCAAGTTCTGGTGCCATGATTGTCAACGGCTTTTCGTCTAAAGAAAAAGGTCTCACGACAGCAATGTGCAATTATCCCACTGTTTGCCCCGGTCCTAGACCCTATCGCCGGTTTACTCGTTGTGGTACCCTTGACTGGCGTTGGCTGATGGGAATTGGGGCTCTGCTCTCTGTACCCTCTCCAGGTTTCATCTTTGTCCCACCCGACTCACGCCCCCCCGGGGAGCAGGTTACAACATCCTAAAAATAGAGGGCGAGGGCATTCATCTGCTTTGATTTTCTGTCATTAGGGGGGGAAAGCGTTGTACCACCAATATGTTTATCATAGATCTACTTGGGACCCTAGGTGCGCAGTCTCTCTCTATTAATGCATAGTGTAAGACTTCATTAGCTGATTGATAATAATACCCGGCCGCTTCTCTATGAGGACTAAATACAAGATTCTAAACCCGAATAGGGGTGTCGAGCATATTCGTTATACAGTGCATGAGATCCCGCAGTTGTGTAATGACACATCGACCTTGCTCGGTACTCGTTGTCGCGTCGGACATGCACATCTCGACGAAGTGGGAGGTGACATTCATTCCCAATATCCCACTTCCCTCAGCTGCTGACTTCCTGCTAACCCGGCAGCCATCTGAGAGGCCCAATACGCTCTCTATTTCCTCTAGTACACGGCCCGCTATCTGTAGGACGAATCTTATTTGAAGGTCAGCGAATTGGCATAGTGGCGCGCCACCAATAGTCAAATCGCTCCAAATAGGTTTTGTGTGACGAAAATCCGACTCCATCAGACAGATGTAATCATATGCTGCTTTATATAGCAGGAGGTACAGTTGCAGAAGCCTTATATAATTCGCAATGAGCTGTAATATAGCTGGTTTGTCGACAACGCATACTCGGCTAGATGACTTCTCGGTGGATGAAGGCGGCGATGGGTAAAAACCTTGGGAACGAGGCCTCTTCTCGAAAGGCATCGAGTAAGAGTTAGACACCCGATGGTAATAGTTCCTGTCTTCTGGGCCGCCGATGTCGGCCATAGACAGGTCACGCTTTCGAATGAGCGAACTCCTTCTTGAAGGTGGAGATTGTTCCTCCAAGAAGAAGCATCGAAGAAACTTGAGAAACTCTATGGCTGACTGAAGCACCCTGCCAGCGAGTTCTGTTGGAAATGTGTCAGAGGAGATGGCCACAGGCCGTCCACTATGCTCCTCTGGACAATACATGTTCTGGAGTTTATACATGACGCTACCCAACTCTGTCAGTCTCTGCATCAAGGAGATTTGGCTAAATGCATCTTCACTCTCCAATTTGCCCAGATTTGGCTCAGGCATACGTAGGCCTGGTATGTCGGTATCGTGGGCACGCTCACCCAGCTGCCTCTGATCTATTGCCGAGTGAAGAAACGGATCCAGTCTCCGGCTATGGAATGAGGACCTTCGCTCCGAGAATTCATCGTTGGAAAAGCGTTTCGGTTCCCTGGGCCCATCGCTGCGTTGTTCTATATTACACCACGAAGCTGAGTTATCGACGGTAGTATTGACGGTAGAACACATCTCGAGAATCGCAGGGCCAAGGTCCATCCCACCAGTATCGTCATAGATCATATCGAGTAAGCTTTCGCTCTCAAGGCCGGCCGCCGCTTGGGGCAGTGCTTTTTCCTGGCTGAAGGGGTCGAGTGACTGATGCTTCCCTGCGGTAGATAGTATTTGACTTTCATCATTGGAGTGATTTAGTTGATGGATATGTGATGGATTTGAATAGCTGAGCCCCCCTTGTTGATGAGGCGTTCGAGGAGGTTCCCTGATCTCTCCTAGCATAGCTGAGCCCGAAAGGGGGCTGATAGCTAGTGGTCGTCCGGAAATAAGTGGCAGGCCAAAACTGCACTTGACCTTGACTTTATCGCAGCGCTGGCAAGTCTCCGATAGCTCCAAACGAACGCATTTGAGCTTCTGGGTGCGGCATCTATCGCAAGCGAGGCGCTTGCTTTGCTGTCGATTCCCGTAGTTAGACGTGGATAGGTTGTGCATATTATGATTGCCCAGGTGGTTTGAACGGGAATTTGAAGTCTGTTACATGAGTTGCACAGGGTGCGAGGGAATCCTGATTGATGGGAACCCCAGACGAAATGCTATGAAATAGCATCACTCGTGGACTGGTACGTACGATAAGAGCAAGACACCTTGAGAAATCACAGTGTTGGCGAATAACCCAGACTCTAAGACCTCTAGGCTCAGACATGATGCAATAGAAAGAGTACGTATAGCATGGTCTAATGCAAGACGATATTGCGTTGGCTGTAGGCAGCTTTGGTTCAGCTGCCACGGTGCATCATATGGGGCGGTGAAGGACCCTGATGCAGCGCAAAGAGCTCAAACCCTAACTAGGGAGCTAACTGCGGTGCATACCTCTTACAGGAAGACCCTTCGTCTCTATGTCTCGCCAAGGAACCCAAGGCCAACCGATATAGCATGAGCTACGTATCGCGCTAATCACCCAGGACGTAGAAGAAGCAACGCCAAAGCCCAATAGATCCGAAGCTTTTGAATCGTCGTAACGCACTCCAGGATTTATTAACGGTATCTTGCGACCCAAGCTACGGTTCAACATTGGGACAACTCTGTCGAGGCATTCCGTCTTAGGCTCAGCGACCTGCTATTAGGGTCCCATATTCTAGGAGAACGTCTATGCAGTTAGCGCTCTTCAAGCCATCCCTGGGGCCAGGGCTTAAATTTCTTTTTATGTGAGTCAACATACCGACGTCACAACTACGGCCTTAAGCCGCGATGGATCCGTATTCTATAGGTTACCATACACTATGTGACCTGTATGCGGCTACTATTCTGGATTTGTCTTGGTTTTATTTTTATCGAGAAAGTATTGCTGCTACCGGTACTCCGAAATATTCTATTCCAATATTGTTAAGCCACTTAGCAGGACAAGATCAGGGATGGCAGTGATCATCAACTCCCGCCGTTTTATGACAGCTGACAGTAACTAGGCACCGCCACAACCACATATTATGTACTGTGCGGTGCACCGCCACTCCCAGTTACTCCCAGCCACAAGCCCGGACCTCCCCCTGACTGTCGATACTCATGCGACAAACACGGCAAATTTGTCAAATTCTTCGTCTTCCAAGAGATGGTCCAACTCATCGTCAAACAGGTTCGCCACGAACTCCACACCCCCGTGCTGTTTTCTCGGTAAGATCGCACAGTACCGGAAAGATCGGTTAATCGCGCCCATCAACGTACGCATGGCCTCAGGCTTTCCGCCATTCCCAAATACTTCTTCTCCAAAATTGACATCTGCCATCTCAAAGGCGAGAAACGAAGTGATCATTAAGCCGTTACCGTTTACCTCTAAGTTTTCCAACTTGAGGCCCCCTTCTTTCACCAACGTCTTGACCAGAGTATAAGCATCCATAATTCTAGGTGTTGTGACATCTCCCGCCACTTCGCGGAGCATGCGTGCTATTGTCCCTATACTTGTAGATCCAAGCAAGGACGATAGGGGGAGATGAACCTGGTTGATCATGGTGAAGTTTCCTAGATAGTTGGATGGCATCAACTCTGGGAAGTAAGGGCGAGCGTCGAAGGGTAGGTCTAGACGCGCTTCTGCATCAATAGCACTAGGAATTCGGGCTCCAGTCTTATTTTCCTCACCCAACGTTACCTTACTTGCTGTTGTTCTTGCTCTGAGGAGGCAACGCCAGATCAACGCGCAGATAACGTCGTTCAAAGACACATCAGCTGCGCCAGACTCCTTAGCACACTCATCCCGTAAACTCTTGATGTTCGTGGGAGACAGGTAGAATATGCAGGCTTTCATGTCCCCTCTGGAGCCAGCAGATCTAGGTGCTGAAGGAGGCTGGGTCTCTTCGTGTCCATCCGCCATTATCTGCAAGTTGGCAGTCTCAGGAGCATTGAGGCCGAGTAACCGCCAGGTTTTTGGCGGGAGTTGTTGCACCGTCTTTTTCGTTCCCTCCTTAGCCCAGATCCGCTCCAGTACTTCATGGTCGGATATTTCCTGTGACTGTTTCTGTAACATCTTCCCAAGCTGCACGTCGCAACAATTGTCTGCCCAAATCTTGAACACGTGATTCAGAGCCGTCCCGTCTGAGACTACATGGAGTATAGCCCCCGTCAGGATACAGACCCCAGGTATGAAGTTGGCCTGTGCCACGAAGACTTCGGAGCCATGGTCGAGATTAGCGAAAAACGGTGCCCAGGTCAGAGTCTCGTCCTCGAATGTGGATGGGTGAAATGCAGTTTCCTTCAAGTCGTCATATGTCAGGTCGGAATCTGGTTCGTTAAATTTGAACTGTGGCAATGGAATTATATCTCTCGTTGTATAGTATTGTATCTCGAGGCTACCAGAGCTGGCGTTCGAACTTCGATGAACCTTGCCGCCGAGCCAGGGCAACTGAGTGAAAGTTCTTTTCAATCCTTCTTGAAGGACATCAAAGGCCTTCTTCGGGCTGACATTGGCTTTCAGACGTAGATATAGGGCGGCATTGGCATAAACTGGGGGAGGCAGATGATCCAGAGAGTTCAGCACAATTTTGGTGGGATTTGAACTCATTCTGACTGGACGGAATTGTCAACTTCATACGAGTCACAAGTATGTAGTACCAACACTACGGCTTACGTACAACAGTCGCCCTTCTAGGATTATAAGAACAAGACTCTCTAGTTATCTATTATGTGGTACATGGGAATTGTGATGCTTCGCATTAGAATTGCCTAGACCCCTCCCTCTTTAGCATCCATAATCGCAGGTGCGTATTACACAACAGAACGGATTATGGCAATAGACCGGTCTGCCAGGGCAGGTCGATGTTACATGTTGGTCTAATCTTGGAAGAAGGCAGGTAGCCGAATAAGAGGCGTGACACCGTTCAAATCTGCATGTCTTAGTCGGCTCGGACGCTTCACCATCCCTTTGATCCAATACTTCCCAGAATCGGCACGCCATCGGGATCCGGGTAGCCAAGATGACGGCTCACAAGTCGGGTTACCCACGTAAACTGATCATGACCAGAGTAGGAATAACCCTGCTAACTCAGGTACTGCTTGAATCGAGGAACGGGATGCTCTGTGCTTTTGGTGGCTACTAAAAAAGAGGCCAATCCTAGTGTGTCATGACTTCTACTCATATTTACTTTTGACAACCGGATTGCGCTCCATCTAGTCGGCGCCGATGTTCTTCTATGATGCTCTAGCAGGTCTCGAACTAGTCAATCTATTAGAAGCTAGGTACCTAATACAACGAGGTCGCCCCGAGATGACCTCGAGCTTGCCCGCTATGCCACACTCGAGTATTCTCTCGTAAATTTGACACTGGTCAACTAAAGTCGCTCGTTTCATGTTCCTTGTGCATTTTAACGCTGCTATTCGGTAAAATGTCTGTCGATACGAAGAACCCTACTCCAAACCAACCCATTGCCATTGTTGGCATGGCCTGCAGGTTTCCTGGAGATGCCACAAGTCCTTCCAAGCTCTGGGATCTATGTGCCGACGGTCGAGATGCCTGGTCAGAGATTCCCCAGGATCGATTTGACGTGAAATCGCTGTACGATGCAAACTCGGAGAAGATAGGGAGAGTAAGCAGCCCTAAATCATGCGAGCCATGCTTTGAGAAGTATGCTGATTTCCGTTGCAGAGCCATGTAATCGGCGGTCACTTCTTGAAAGAAGATGTGGCTAGATTTGATGCCGGATTTTTCAATTTCCCAGCAGACGTAGCATGTGTAAGCACCAACGACATGAATGTCATTTCGACGTTTGCATCCCAAGCTAAACTGCTGTAGTCCATGGACCCCCAGATAAGGTTGTTACTAGAATCAGTGTACGAGGGAACAGAAGATGGTTGGTACCATGCGGAACTGGTATATCTCTCATCGCTGACACGGAAACAAAGCTGGTATCCCACTTGAGAAACTCGCAGGCTCAAATACGTCTGTATTTGTTGGATGCTATGGCAAGGATTACCAAGAAATTCAAACGCGAGACCCCGAATCGATGCCAACACCATTCCAAACAACCAATTTTACGACCATGTTTGCAAATCGCGTCTCACACTTCTACGATTTACAAGGGGCTAGCATGACAATTGATACCGCTTGCTCGGCTGGACTGGTGGCATTACATCAAGGATGTCAGGCTATCCGGTCGGGTGAGTCGGATATGTCAATTATTGGGGCGTCCAGCTTAATGCTGAGCCAGGATATGTTTATCGCCATGTCTTCCATTCAGTATTCACGCCCTTCTGCCTTCTCATTTTTCTATAGTCGCTCCGATTACTAATTGAAATAAAGGCTTCTTGGTCCCGAGGGCAGATGTTATGCTTGGGATGCGCGAGCTCAAGGATACGGCAGAGGAGAAGGTGTCGCCGTACTAGTTCTTAAGTCTGTAGATGCTGCAGTAAGGGACGGGGATCGTATTCACGCAGTGATTCGAGGAAGCGGTTTGAATCAAGACGGAAAAACACCCACAATAACATCACCATCTATGGAGGCTCAAGTTAAACTAATTAACACCTGTTACAGTAATGCTGGGCTGGACCTTTCGGAAATAGGGTATGTAGAAGCTCACATGACGGGAACCCAAATGGGAGACTATATCGAGGCCAAGGCCCTTGCTACGACGTTTGGTATGAATACAAACGATGAACCAATTTTGGTCGGTTCCGTCAAGACCAGCATAGGACACACGGAGCCCGTCAGTGGCCTTGCAGCAATTATCAAGACTGCCCTCTCCCTAAAGCACGGTCAAATCGCGCCCAATATGAACTATGAAGAGAAGAACCCAAGGATAAAATTGGAGGAGTGGAATTTAAAGGTGAGTCAGGTACACGAACTGGATATCTCCTTATGGACTCTGATTCGGAGTAATAACTAGGTTCCAACCGAGCTTACCCCATGGCCCCGGGGAAAGCCATTCCGAGCTTCAATCAATAATTTCGGGTATGGTGGTAGCAATTCTCACGTTATTCTAGAGCGCGCGCCAGCTACACAGCCCCAAACGAATAGGCATACTGCTTATCGGGATGGCGTACACAGTCCTAACGCCTACCGAGTCTGCCTTCTTAGTGCTAAGGACGCAAACTCTTGCCGAGAAATGGCGAAAAACTTGGCCGCGTTCCTCCACAGGTCGACCCAAGGGGATCATGTCTTATCTCTTAGTGACCTAGCGTACACTCTGGCCGAGCGACGTTCGCGTTTCCCATGGACTGTAGCCGTCCGGGCTAGTAATTTAGAAGAACTAGCCCAGAAACTAGAGCAGTCGTCAGCGAAGATACCAATACATTCCGCGAGGCGCCCACGTCTAGGGTTCGTTTTTAACGGCCAGGGTGCTCAGTGGTACGCGATGGGACGAGAGCTTCTCACTGCTTATCCCGTCTTTAGTACTGCCATCCATGAGGCAGACCAGATTTTGAAGGGCTACGGAGCAACGTGGTCTCTATACGGTACGTAGGCCTTGTACTGTCAAGGCATAGACTAACACTTTGCAGATGAACTAATGCGTAATGAACACTCTACCCGTGTGGGAGAAATCAACCTCTCCCAGCCAATAAGTGTTGCTCTTCAACTATGTCTAGTCGACCTCTTGAAGTCATGGGGAATAGTTCCTTCAAGTGTCACTAGTCATTCGAGCGGCGAGATTGCGGCCGCATATGCGGTGGGCGCATTAACCGCTAAAGAAGCTCTCGGAATAGTCTACTTCCGCGGCGAACTTGCCCTCAAACATCACAAGATATCGCCAGTCGCCGGTGGAATGCTCGCTGCTGGAGTCGGCCCAGATCAAGTTGAGCAGTATACGAAGAATACGACATCTGGTCGCGTAGTAGTTGCGTGTATCAACAGCCAGGAGAGTGTCACCCTTGCAGGAGATGAACTAGCTATCAACGAGGTCGCGTCGCGGCTAGAGGATGATGGGTTATTCGCCAGGAGATTAAAAGTGCCTCTTGCATACCACTCCCACCACATGTTACCGATGGCCCAGGACTATATAAAGGCTTGTCGTGCTATCCTCCCTGTGCCCAGGAGATGGGACGAGGATATCGTGTTCGCGTCGCCAGTAACTGGCAATATCATCTCCCCTGACGTCTTGACGCCTGAGCACTGGGCCCGCAACCTTACGAATCCCGTTCGTTTCAGCGAAGCATTCGAAAGCATGTGCCAATCTAACGTGAATGTGGACGTATTGGTGGAGGTTGGAGCACATAGTACCCTTGCCGGTCCCATTAGACAAATTCTCAACGGCAGAAAGGTAGCATATACGACTTGTCTGAAGAGAAATACCGATGCCGTTGAGACTATGCAGGGTCTTGTTTGCGAATTATTGGCACGGGGTTATCCAGTTAACTTGGACGCCGTAAACGAACCGCTGGGCGAGGGAACACGAAATTTTACTCCGGACCTACCTACGTATCCTTGGAATCACAGCACACGATACTGGATAGAACCGAGGATCAATAGGGATATTCGCTACAAGAAATTCCCGCCACACGAGCTTCTTGGTCTTCCGATTCCTGGAAGCACTGAGCCAATAAGCCCCTGGAGGAACTTTTTACGCTTATCAGACCTTCCGTGGCTCATTGATCATCAGGTCGATTCCAAGGTTGTCTTCCCGGCGGCCGGCTACATTTCAATGGGAATTGAGGCCGCCCGTCTACTCCACGGTGATACCTCGCACATTCAGGGATTCCGACTAAGGGACGTCAATATTGTAAGTGCACTGACGATTCCGGAATCCGCCAGTGGTATCGAAGTACACACACATCTTCGGCCGTGCAAAGAAAACGAGATGGATCACAAGGGCTGGTACGAGTTTGAGATCAGCTCTGTAGACGGTGGCTCTCCGATCAAGAATTGTTCTGGATTTGTCTCAGTCGAGATTGAGAACACGAACAGGTCATCACTCTTCCGTGAAACGGAAAACCCTGAGGCTGATTCGTACTTCGCTGTCAATTCAAATACGCAAGATGTCGATGCAGCATCGGTATATGCTACCTTGTGCCAGATGGGTCTGCATCATGGGCCAGCCTTCCAGAATTTGCTCGGTGGCGTCGCTGCGGGCGGGAAGGCAATCTTGGATCTATCTATCCCAGTGGTAGCCTCCGAAACCTTTGACTACGTCATCCACCCTACGACGTTAGACACCATCATCCAAGCTACATATGGCGGGTTACCAAAGGGGCTCTATCAAGGGTCTATGGTGCTCCCTAGAGCAATGAATCGGATGTTCATACCCAATAACTTCAAGAGACAAGCCGGTAGCGAGCTCAAGGTCTACACAGAGTTGCGCAAGTCGGGCAAGCGTGGATTCACATCAAACGTCGCCGTTTCGGACGGTGAGAGTCACGGTGACGCCTCGTCGTTCTCGTTTCTTCGAATCGAAGATTTTCACTGCCAAGCTGTTCCCATGGATCTTTATGACAGTGCCCAAAACCAGCAGTTCCCACTGTGTTCCAAGAGTCATTGGGAAATCGATGTATCATACCAGATCCCCGTCGCCGTTAAAGACAGTATGAAAATCTTCTTGCAAGATACGGAGGCAGATTTTGAGAAGAAACTCCTTCGGGCATCGTACCATTTCATATACGATGCCGTGGCTCAGCTCAAGGGAGAAAACAGAGAAAGCTGGGCCTGGCATCACAGGGTATTCTATGACTGGATGGAACTGATGGTCGCACTTGGTACTAGTGGCGCCTTGAGTCCTGGCTGTAAAGCGTGGTCGAGATCCTCAAAGGGAATGAAGCAAATGCTGAATGATGAGCTCGACGCCGGGGATGCATCCGGAAAGCTCGTGGTGAGGGTAGGCCGGGCCCTCGCCAAGATCGTTCGAGGAGATATTACTCCACTCGAGCTCATGATGGAAGGCGACCTGCTAAATCGGTACTACATGGAGCTTCCTCGACTTAAGCTTCGCACATACAAGCAGCTGAAGGAGCTCGTAGGACGAATCGCTATCAAGAACCCAGGGGCCAACGTTCTTGAAATAGGAGCAGGCACAGGAGGAGCAACCCAAACAGTTCTTGGGGCTTTCAGTCCTCGAGGGGATGGCTCCGGATCCCTCCTTGGCCGTTATACGTTCACTGATGTTTCCGCTGGATTTTTTGAGGCCGCCCAGAAGAAGTTGGCGGCGTGGACAGGTATGGTGGACTTCATAAAACTCGACATCGAGGCCGACCCAGCTACCCGATCTATCACTGGTAATTACGACGTTATTGTAGCCTCTATGGTACTTCACGCTACCAAGAACATGCATAAGACGATGTCGCATGTTCGCCGACTCCTTAAACCAGGGGGGAAGCTCGTGCTCATCGAAGCCACACAAGACCGGCTTGATACACAACTCATATTCGGAACACTACCGGGCTGGTGGCTTAGCGAGGAACCATTCCGAAAGAATAGCCCCAACATGTCGCTACAGACTTGGAATGACTTGCTGAGGGATACCGGCTTTTCAGGGGTAGACTTTGATATTGGGGATTGCGAAGAGAGCCAATTCCAGAGTAATAGTGTCATACTGAGTACTGCCACAGCAATGCCATCTTACCCATCGAGCATTTCTATCGTGCACACCTCGTCCTACTCTGAAGAATGGGTGGCGCAGCTTGCCGAGACAATACGGCAACGTACTGGCACTATGCCTTCCGTGGAGAGGTTGGGAGAAGTAAAGTCGGTACAGGATAAGGTCTGCATTTTCATCGCTGAAATGAATGCCCCTTTTCTTGACAGAGTCGACGCTACTTCTTTCAGTATGATCCAGGATCTGCTTGTCAACAGCCGAGGGGTCCTCTGGCTAAGCTGTGGCAGCATGATTGACTCCCAAGTGCCCGAATTTGCTCAGACTCAAGGTCTGTTGAGGACCTTACGCCAAGAAAACGCGGGCAATCGATACGTCCAGCTCGACTTTGAACAGAGCGCGGCCCCATGGTCCGCAGATAAGATAGACCTGGTACTCCACGTCTTCCAACAGACCTTTGACTATAATAAGGAGGGTGGCGATATCGACTGGGAGTATGCAGTCAAGGACTCGATTCTTCACGTCCCCAGAGTCTACGCCGATCGGGAAGAGGACAGCGACCATACTGACCCAGTTCCTCAGTCGCAGCTGTTCTGTCAACGCGGACGCAGATTGGTGTTGGAACCGTCGGGTACCGGCTCGTTAAGTGACACACATTTTATCGACGAGGATGTGTTACACGAGGACTTGCCCAGCGGGATGGTAGAAATTGAGGCAAAAGCTTTTGGCGTAAATTCTCGCAATGTTCTTAGCGCATTGGGCCAATTACCTGAGGATGCGCTCGCGGTCCATGACTGCGCCGGTATCATCACACGATTGGGGCAGCACACGGAGCAGAGTGGCCTGAAGGTTGGTGACAGGGTCTTCGGAATTGCCCCTGGACTCTTTTCCAATTTGAGCGTGACACATTGGGCCAGCGTCACGAAGCTTCCCGAAGACCTGTCTTGGGAAGAAGGGGCTGCGATCCCGATTACATATGCTACCGCTTATCACTGCCTCGTCCGCATCGCCGGTTTAGCTAGAGGCGAGTCTGTTTTGGTCCACACAGCCGCTGGAGGAGTTGGCCAGGCAGCCATTGTTGTCGCCCAGCATATCGGAGCTGATGTGTTCGTAACTTGCGGCACAGAGGCAAAGAGAGATCTGCTAGTTGAGAATTATCACATCAGTCCTGACCGCATTTATTCAAGCAGAGATACCAGCTTTGCGCAAGCTATCATGACAGCGACCGGTGGCAGGGGCGTTGACGTGATCCTAAATTCCCTCTCCGGGCCTTTGTTGGCGGCAACATGGAGTTGTATCGCCCCCTTTGGGAGGTTCGTCGAGATCGGCAAGGTCGACATCGAGGCAGCGAGACGCTTGGATACAACCCCTTTTGGTCGCTGCGCAACGTACGCTGGTTTTGACATCTCCCAACTGAGTGAGCACAGCCATTTGCGTACTCGTGAAGCCCTGACTGAGGGTATGCGTATATGTCATGCAAGAGTGGGATCAGGAAAGGGGCGTCCCGTATATCCAATCGAGCAATACCCGATATCTGAAATGGAAACAGCCATGAGGCAGATACGGAGTGGGCATCATGTCGGTAAGGTCGTGGTAGTTCCGCATGGCCAAGACAAAGTAAACGTGTGTTCTACCTGACGCATATCCGTTTTCAAATTTCAAATCCCCATGCTAACAATGAAAAAGGTTGTTGTTCGCCCTCGCCCAATTTCGCTTGCGAATGCAAATGCCACGTACCTGATAGCTGGCGGCTTAGGCGGCATCGGCCGTGCTATTGCTCTGTGGATGGTAGAACAGGGTGCTAAAAACATTCTCCTTGTATCAAGGCATGCCGAATCGCACCCAAATGCTACCGAACTTGTGCAGAAAGGCTTAAAAGGGGGCTGCAATATCCACGTGAAGAACTGCGATGTTTCAGACGAAAAGGCTCTTCTAGAACTTCTCGAATATTGTTCTTCAATGTCTTTGCCGCTGATAAAGGGCGTCATAAATGGAGCCATGGTTCTGGATGTAAGTTGCGACGCTCCACTTCTGTCTGATCGGCCATACTAACGGGAAGGGCTTTCAAGGATACAATCGTGGAACGCATGGAATTCGCGCAATGGCAGCGTACAATTCAAATCAGGGTCCGCAGTAGCATCAACATGCATAAGCATCTGCCTAACCTATCATTCTTCGTCCTATTATCTTCTCTAACCGGCGTAGTTGGACACACGTCACAGGCCAACTACGCTGCCGGAAATAGCTTCCAGGACGCCCTGGCACGACACCGGGCGCGGGCTGGCCTACCTGCCGTGAGCATTGATCTCAGTGCCGTCACGAATGTTGGCTACGTTGCCGATGAGAATTCCGCGCGAGGAGCAAACCATGCGGGTGCCCGAATTGAGGGCCTCGGCTCTGTCTCGCTCGATATGGATGCCGTTCTACGTATTTTGGAGGCTGCTGTGCTCCGCAGGCCGAAGCGCGATCAACCAGACGATGCCCAAGTCATTATCGGTTTGGAGGCATGGGATCAGCTACCGGAGAGCGCTCCTGTCCGACAGGACCCTCGCTTCGGTACACTACGTCTGGCTAGTTCGCGTGGAGCGGTAACAGGCGTGTCCACAACGGATGAAGAGGCGGCCAGCCCGACTGGTATGCTGGTACGAGCTCTCGATGCGCCTGCTGAGAAGACACAGTTGATTGCGGCCGCGGTAGCAGCGCGACTTGCTACTATCTTCAATGTACCTCTCGAAAACGTGGACCTCACTGCACCTATGACTGTACACGGCGTTGACTCTCTAATTTCAGTTCAGCTTCGGAACTGGCTCACGGGGGTGGCTAAGGCTAAGGTGTCCATCTTTGAGATCATGCAGAGCAAGTCGCTGCTGGATTTCGCGGAGCTCGTGCTAACAAGGAGTCAAGCTGCTTAAGGAGTGTTTGGAAATAGTGCATCGGTTGAATTAGCCATACTTATATCATGATACAAACAATATACAGAGTCTTGTTTTCAAAAATGCCCTGTGATAGCATATTCCGTTGTGTATCGTCTTGCCAATTTGCTAGAAACGCGAATTTTCTTTTTCTTTGATTTCTGAGAGAGAATCTAAGCCACCCCCTACTGCGAAAGAGGTGGTGGGGGTGGCTAAATTGTGGCGGGGACTACGATATTATCTAAGCCGCCCTCTTACAGGCAGCTGATTGCTGTAAGGCGCTGTAGGGGGCATCTAATCCCGCTTCGTTTCAGTGGTGCTTAGACCTAAACCTTTCCCAATACAACATCATTACATGCTATTCCATCTACATCCACTCTGCCACTTCCGCCGTGCATTTTCCACTGAACAGTTGATGGCCATCTCGGCGCGACACTTTGGAACCCAGACCACACACTGCTACGCACTCATCATGGATTACCTACTCTCTAGGTATCTTTAGGTGGCTAGGTACCTAAGGTATCTGGACTATGCATGATCCGCCGATCATCAACAAACCGGTCGGAATTGGTACCGGAGTCGTCGTATGCAAGTTCGGACGATTGTCTGATTCCATCGGCTGCCAAGAATGGCGCTATGAGTTTGGCTGGAACACGGTATCGCGGTGGGTTATGCATCTTCGGCGCCACAACAAACAAGCCGTCATGCGCGTCCACCGATATGAGCACAATGTGAGACAGTACGTTTTTTGATCATTGTATTCACCTCCACTTCTATCACATACCCTGCAGAAGCTACAGATGGTTTCTAATTCTATCTTGTTTGATTTTCCTGATTGTAGCGGCACATATCATTAGTCAAGGGAATACACAAGCTTGCCTGCGCTAACCCGACCGCTTCTCAGCTCGGATAGGCCACTCGGTACGCCAGCCAACCCCCCTTCGCGGCCATGTACCAGGGGTCCCAATCGGAGTCGGTCTTGTCGCAATAATTCGGCCGTAATCTTCCAGAAGTCGGCGGTAAATGCAGGGTCGACCATATTAGTCGGTCGGAGCTTGCCCGTGAGATGTGTACTTTCACCGAATGCTTCGGTGGAGATTAGAGACATGCCGAACCAACAGGTTCCACGGGAAACTCACCAGTGTACCCCGACGTCCAGCCATGCTGCACGTCTTGCCTGGGGAACTTGTCACCTATAGGTAATGCCGCCGTATATACGGCCACATTGGACCGGGATGTGAGCGCATCGGCGCATATCTGCAGGCTAAAACCCTCCGACACGCAGTCGAGTGCATAACAAAGATTGTTGTTCGTAGCTGTGCGTATGGCCACACTGCAAGCTTTGCTATCGTGATAGTCGAACGCCTCGTGGGCGCCTAGGGCTCTAACTAGCTGGAAGTTGTGAGGTGAGCAGGTCGTCAAAACCCGCAACCCCGAAAGGCGCGCATACTGCAGCCCGAACATGCCAGACGCAGTGGCGCCGCCATAGATGAGTATGGCAGGGGCATTTCGATCGGTGTGTTTGAAATGCAACGGAGGAAGCGGAAGCTTCAATGTATGGTACAATGCTATTGTATCACTTGGTAAGCTGCTTCATTACGCATACTCTGTTCAAGGGGATGATATCACACCTTGGCCAACAAAATTGGTACCGACTGGGATCGTCGCTGCTTCCAGATCGCTAACATGGTCTGGAATGGGCAGCGAAAGCGTGCCTTTGAGCAGTGCATACTCACCGAAGGCGCCACTGGTAGGATCATCTTCTTTCATGCCGTAACAGAGTCCAGCCACTCGGTCGCCTGGCTTGTAATCCTGGCCAATATCCTCCCCACATGCAAGTACACGACCAGCTACATCACAGCCGACAGTGCGTGGCACCTTTCCGTCAAAGATGGCGACTCGCTTCCAATCGGTGGGGTTCAGCGCAACACTGAATACCTTGATGAGTAGGTAGCCGGGCCGTAGAGCAGGTACGGGCGCTGCCGAGTCAATGAAGAGGTCATCAGGGCCACGCACCTTGACGGCCCGCATGCTTTCTGGGTAGGAGGCAGGTATGTCTTGCATTTTGAAGTGATTCGACTCTGCTAAAGCATCGACAATACTTACAAGAAGCATACTAGAGTTATTATAGACGTCGGTAGGATCATTGTGTTAAGTTAGGAGGATGACTAATTTACCACCGGTGGTGCTACTCCGGTCCCCGGTTCAAGCTGTGCTTGGCATCGTGACCTTTACTCGCACAGGAGGTCCGCGGGCGTCGCCCATTTTCATACTACCTACTAAGGTACATGATCAGTAACTACGAGTTATCAGCTGTATCATCTGCTATTCGCGACTTCGTAGCTCTTGGAGGTCTTCAAGCATCTCGCAACTCAAATCTGCCGTTCTCTTCACAATGGTTTGGACTGAAACACTGCCTGGATCCTGGCGGCGGCCAATCGGTGAGAATGAATCCATGATCAAGATGATTGGAGATGGGGGTCGACAGCTAGGAAAAGATGCATGGTCGCTTTCCGTGACGGCCGACCTTGCTCCTAACGCCGAGCTTAAGCAACTATCCAAAGCACTTCGTGATGGATGGAAAACGTTGCGCTTTCGTCACCCTTGTATCGCTAGCACATCCAATGAGGATACTCTCGAGTATCACACGCCCACTCTCCTTGAGCTCGAGCAGTGGGTAGATGAGACCTTCATCACTGTGAAAGAGGACATTACTCCGGACGAGATCATCGCCGGCCTCACCCCCAAACTCTTTCCTACCCTCTATTTCATGAAGAATAATGTTAGTGTTCTTCTCCACTTGTCACATTGGCATACCGATGGAATTGGCTCATTTCACCTTCTGAATGCATACCTAGAGGCGTCCGCCGAGGCCTTGCAGAAAGAACCCCCCGAGTTGCCATGGGGTGAAGAGGCTATCCGTCTAGTGCCGAGTGTCGAAGAAGCTTTAAGTTTGCCGCAAACCCCGTCTCCCGACATTGAGCGCGCAGCGAAGAAGTATTTGGACACTCTTAAGAACAATGTAGGGGCACTAGAAACACCATATAAACCGGACGTCGGTCTCATACCCAAGGCCACCAGAAGCGCAGCCCTCCACCTTCCGGCAGACGTAACAGCAAATTTAGAAGCCAGATGTCAGCAACTCGGTATTGAACTACACGCTGCTCTACACGCCGCAGTAGCCGCAACTGCATACTCCATCGCAAATCCGACTTCAAAGCAAAAACACCACACCAGCACTTTGCGCCACAGCCTGCGACCCCACCTACCAGCGCCGTACGACGGCGTAGCAGGGGCAGCCGGACTTTACACTGCCGGATACATGGTCAAAGTGCCCGCAACGCAGTCATGGCTGGAAAATGCGAGGCAGTATCAAGCCGAGTATGTTAAGGGCGCTACACCCGATCTTCTCTGCTCCCGCCGGCAGTACGCCCTCGCAATGCGAAACTTTTTGAAGACGGCGTCTGTACCTGACCCCCCTCCAAGTGGCTTGGACTTCTCGTATGTACCAAATGCTCAGGATCTTGTGAAGAGCAGATACACAGACGGGACTACGTCACTCAGCGTACGCGATATTGGGATCGGGGTCGACGTGATCTCTCGTCACTTATATGTCTTTGCGTGGGTGTTCAACGGGCAACTTGGGCTTCGACTGGTGTACAATGAGGCGTTCTATGATGCGGCCTTTACTAAGAATATTCTCATCCTAGTTAAGGAGCATCTGGTCTCGAACTTAGTCTCGGCTACTTCGTAATAAATATGGACTTGAAGCCAGAATATTACCTACTGCCTATACTTCCGTGGATGGACGGAAGATTGCGTCGCAGCCTTAATTTATATGATTTCTCATTTTCCCTGTTAATTTAGGTATATGATTGAAGAGCACAGATTTGACCTCACTCTTTACTTAAAGATCCATGGATAAGATACGAAATTATCAAGACACATCTCTAACCGCCTCCTAATCAAATCTGCATGAACTTATGATACGCCAATCTAGCGTCCCTTATCATACCATCAATATCAAAATACCAGATCTTGTGCGCACGCCACTCTATGTCTTTCAAGCACTTCTCCGGGTCATCGCCGCAGTCCGGATTCGCCCACTCGTAGGTCTTGCAGACTTCGCGGGAGCTCCTCACAAGCCATTGGGCTCGCTCACGACGCGCCGCATCGTATGCTTGAAACGCCGCAGAGAGGACGGCTTCCTTGCTCGCGCCTCCGGCTTTTAGCGTAGCCACAGCTTCTTCCATGACTGTGCCGAGCGCCAAAGCATCTTCTACGCCGAAGCCCGCGCCGGCACCATGATGCGGCGAAGCCGCGTGTGCGGCATCACCAGCGATGCAAATGCGACCGCTTGAGAAGGTCGGTGCCGGGTGCTCGTAGGTGTCGAAGATAGCCCACTTGTCAAGCAAGTCGTTCAGGAGTCCCGCGATAGTCCTCACGGCGGGACCCCAGCCCTCGAAGTACTTGACCACCTCCTCTTTCGTAGCCGGCGCCGTCATCTTCTCGTAAGGCCACTCGCCATCGTCGTCGGCGAAGGCAACAACATTCATAAGAGTGTGCTGAGCCACGGGGAAGTTCAGGACGTGGCCCTTGGGCCCCATGTGCATGCATTGGTTGAGCGCCTTTTCCTCGCCTAGAGCCGCGAGTGCCTTGTCCATCGGTATCAGACCTCGGTAGGCGACTTGGTGGGTATAGCTCGGGTACGATGCGGGATTGTCTTGTCCGAAGAGGAGCTGGCGCACCCGAGATTTGATGCCGTCGCAACCAATGACTGCCAGTATGTCAGGATCTGATGACGGGGGCACAATTATAAGGTTCAAAATGGCGTGCTCACTTACCGGCATCTGCTGTTGCGCTTGTTCCATCTTCGAAGTGCAACGTGATTGCGTGGCAACCGTCTCCGATGACATAGCTGTTCAGCCGCTTCTGGAACTTGACGACGTCCGGAGGCAGGTGTTTTACCAACTCATCGAGGAAATGGGCCCGGTGACAGCCGTCGAAGCCCGTGTCCCCGGCATACAGCTGGAAGAGCTGCTTTTCGCTCATGTCATTTGGGTCGTCGCTCTCGCAGTGGAAGCCGTCGACGTAGTTATAATGCGGGATAACGTTCTTGGTCGATACGGCCTTCATAGCAGCCAAGATCTTGGGGTCTAGCAGTTCCATGCATCTCTGAGCATTGGTAGTGAAAGCGAGACCAGCACCGATTTCCCGGAGGCTTCGTGCCTGTTCGTATAGTTCGACATTGACATCGCGTTTCAATAAACCCAGGGCGGTTACCACGCCCACGATGCCACCTCCAATGATAGCAACCTTCACCTTGTCACCATCGTTGTCGCTGCAGGCTCCGCCGGTATGCATTGCTGGTTGGGCCCTAGTAGCGTCTCTCGATAAGTATGTACCTAGTGGCTTCAGCGGCTATTCACTCTTTGTATACAGAGACTCACTTGTGAATATCAACCATAGACAGGATCTATACATATTAAGTACGTAGAAGTGTAGCCCGGCCATATCCGAAGCCACATTGTCTCGGAGTTGTTGGCGCCGGACTCGGACTTCTGTGGCGTTGACTCGATCCTCTGGCGCATGTAATCCGGACAGTCATGGCAGCCAAGGGGGTTACCCTAAGATCAGGTACACCTAGGCCGGTAGGACTTTGACTACCGTATGGATTGGGAACCCCGGATTTCCAATTCCGTATACCCAAAGTTTGTATATCCCAAGTCGCCGTATCCCAGAGAAGTCACGAGTTTCATCTCACTTCCAAGGCTATTTTTTGGGGATACCTCCGTCTCTACTTAGGTAGCTACCTAGGTAGGTAGTCGCCACAACCATAAGCCGGCGCGTAGAGCGAGTACCATGACTCCTAGTGATATTAAGAACCGGAAGAGGTAAGTAAGGTCGCGCACCGCCATCATGAGTCAGCAGAGGCGGTCATGCCATATGTTTAATATTGCAAACAAAAAAAACCAAAACCCGTGAGGACACATAAGGGGATTGTCGAATGCTTTAATGGGTTCTTCAAATGCTAGTTAGACGACTACGGACACACTAGAAGCTTCAAGCAAGGTATTCACTTATTCAACTTAGAATAATACGTCTCAGACTTCATTGACCCTGGTTCCATTACGCCGCCCTTGAGTAACCTCTAGATTTTATAGAAGACAGTCCCCGTAGACTTGATAGCATCCTGATGAGCTTTTCCTACTCCCTGGTACCCTAGGTACATCATCGGCTTTCTCCCTCGGAATTGACATTCGATCGTACTAGCTCAAAGCCGTTCTTCTTTAACTCAATCAAGCTTGGGACGGTCAAGCCCACCTTATCGGAATCTGAATGGTATGCGCTTCCTATCGACGAGCTTAGTTCTGCATTTGGGGTCGATGCTCAACACTCAATCACGGAACTATTTACGAGACGGCCAAGACAGTTATCATCCAGATAGAGATCTTAAGTTTTGCATTAATGGTGACAATGGTGACCTCTGAAACGTACCTGCTATCTCTAATTCATATCCACTGTATAAAGAAACATGCCCGAGTCCAAGGACCAGCTCCAGGCATCTAATCGTACACCCGAGGTTCTTCAAGCCGCTAAGCTGTATGCTACCCATTTGCATGAAGAACGTACCTCGCTTCAATGTGACGTCTTGGCATATTGTTTTTATTTATGGAATAACCATCATCGAGCCCGATCCAACCCTACGTACATAATCGGTGGGGACGACCCGGATAGACAGAAAGCCGACAAGTCAAGGCCTGATTTTAGCCGTTCCTACAGTCGGCAAGGTAACGAAAATATGAGCGGAAACATCAAAACCGGGTCAATAGTGCATAAATACGCAGCTTTAGACACGACGAATGTCATAATAGAAACAGGAAGGCCGTTGATGTCCCGACCCCTAATCACCTGCGGCGGACGCAGGCTGTCTATGGCGCGCTTGTCTAACCGGGTCTCGACGTTTATTGCAATATACGCGGCGGGAGATCTTACCCCAGAAATCCGGATATCCATATTGCTTCCCCACAGCGGTTGAAGCTTTCTAGCATTATATGAATAGGACAGCTCGCTGCTGCGGGAAGATGCTGTGCGTTCATTCGAACTGCATGTCGTGGTTGCATCTGACTGACCTGATTGTCTAATTTTACTTGAAGATGCGCTTCCTACGCGTCGCATTCCTTGCGACCTTGACGTCGCTCGCGGAGGCGACTCTGCAAATAGTACCTGGGGGGACATGGACTGCGGTGCGTCCCTATCTCTATCTGGTTAATTTTCTTTAGCCCAAGCACGATGGAGCCCACCCGGGAACAAGGCCCTTTCCTGTTGCCTCTACCCCCTTTCAACCCCCTTTTAATCATAGCTCTACAACCATGGCCGAACCAATCAGACACCTCACTCGCTGACAGATGCCCATGCAGTCAAACAATGAGCACGTCCAAGCCCACGGCGCCGGCATAATCCAGGTCAACTCGACATACTACCTAATCGGGGAAGACAAGACGGGCGGCTCGGCCTTCCAAAACGTAAACTGCTACTCGTCGACGGACCTGGTGCAATGGACGTACGTGGGGGCGCTACTCTCGCGTACGTCGTCGGGGGACCTAGGCCCGAACCGGGTGGTAGAGCGGCCGAAGGTGCTCTTCAACGCCAAGACGGGCAAGTACGTGCTGTACATGCACATCGACTCGAGCAACTACGGGGACGCCAAAGTGGGCGTGGCGACGGGGGACTCGGTGTGCGGCAAGTACAGCTACGTGGGGTCGTTCCGGCCGCTGAACCACCAGAGCCGCGACATGGGCCTGTTCGCCGACGACGACGGCGCCGGATACCTGCTCAGCGAGGACCGCGAGAACGGGCTGCGCATCATGCGCCTCAGCGACGACTACCTGACCGTCGCCTCCAGCACGTATCTCTGGAAAGACAGCATTGAGGCCCCGGCCCTGCTGAAACTGAACGGGCGGTACTACATGTTCGGGTCTAAGCTGACGGGCTGGGATCCGAACGACAATGTGTATTCCACCTCCACGAGCTTGACCTCCGGCTGGAGCGCGTGGAAGACGTTCGCGGACTCTGGAAGCAAGACGTACACCTCCCAGACGAATGCTGTGCTGCCCGTTGGCCCGAACGCCGCCATCTACCTTGGCGACCGCTGGGTGTCCAAGAACCTGATGGCATCGACATACGTATGGCTACCCCTCAGCGTCAGCGGGACCACCGTCACAATGGCCAACGCTGAATCCTGGGTCCCGAACCTCAGTACTACCTCTTCATCGGCGTCCACCGCCAAGCCCGCGGAAACGGCGTACGAGGGCGAAGCCGCGACGTACGGCGGCAAAGCGCGTAACGTGAACTGCGGGTCGTGTTCTAGCGGGACGGCCGCTGGATATGTGGGCGGCCCGGACATGGGTAGCGTGACATTTAGTAGTGTGCGTAGTGATGCTGCTGCAAGGACGACGGTACGCGTGCGATACGTAAACGGGGATAGCTCGACGCGGTACGCCAATGTACGTGTTAACGGGGGCGCGGCGCAGAAGTTGGCTTTCTTACCTACCGGCAGCAGTGTTTCGAGCAGCACGTTGAACACAGACCTGAAGTCGGGAACTAATGAGATCGTCATTGAGGGCGTTGGGGAGGGATGGGGCCCTGATGTAGACCGATTGATCGTTCCCGTCTCGTGAGTAGCACATCAAGGACAGAAGAATGAGCAGGAATGAATTATGAATGCTATGGCGTAAATAGTATCTAAGTCATGATGAAACTAGACGTACAAGCATTGCACATTAGCAAGTGTCTTAGGATTGTTCATAGTCACACATTCCAAGTCACCGCCCTAGTAGGAATTCCTATTCCGCCTCTCGTATAGTCCACCTTGACGTCAAGGCCCTCTTCAATTCATAATATGTATATCGAGCCCGCCCTCAACTAGGTGCTACATGATCCTCCCACAATTCCTACTCAACAGCTTGAGGAAATAGACAGCCGCAGAAATAGCATGACAATAGCCGCCGGACCAGCCGAAGTAACAACAGCCAAGCAATATAGACTCGCAGGAAAGCCTCCTGCGGGACAGTGATTTAGACCCTCCCGCGCCTTCACATGAACGTTTGACAACCTAGATATAAACGCCTTTCATCATCTTCCTTCCCTAGCTGGATTCCGAAACGGTACGTCGGAATCACAACACCTTTCTGCCGTCCCCTCCGACAACTTAAGGAGAGGCGCCAACGACTACTACTTTGGAGGTCCCATAGGCTAGAGTACAATTGTCGCGGATGACACGGAATGTATGCCGATGGCAACATAATGGCAATGCTAACAATGGGTATGGTCTTGACAGTGGCGATTTATATGTGGAACCAGACGACACTGCTTCGATTGACCGTCTGATAATTACCGCCGGGAATAAGTGAGGTTGGTCGTGTTACGGTCATTGCAACAGACCGGTTGAGTATTAGGTGTTTGTAATTGGCCCGTAAAGCACCTCATAGTGTGCAGCCAGGAGTAGGACGCAAAACGTGGGTTAGAAGGAGTGCAAGACTCTGGTATAGTAAAAGAAAATGGTATCAAGTCGTAATCAGCCGTGAACGCCTCGCCAGGTCCAGGAAACAAACGTGCTGCATGTTGGTGTGGTAAATGAGCCAAGGAGGCTCAAGGATGCTGACTATATGCCGGTACTTCATGATTACCAGCCCTTCTTCCTGGCAAAGCGCTTGTTTAACAAGGCCAATACCTTCGTGACGTTGAACTGCACGTATTCAAGGTCCAAGTCATCTTGATTGTCCTTCTGCATTTCTAACAGATCGTCCAACTTAAGGTCGAGTTCTAGAAGACCACGATTGCGTCCTATTTATTCGTTAGCCCATGACTGAAGTGGAATGACTCCGCTGACTTACCCTTGTAGTGTAAGGAAATCACAAACGTTCCAGGTAAAGGACTTGTGAAATTGAAGTAGATGTTGGCTCTTCTATTGTCCGGAACATTACTCTTCTGGATGACGCCTTCCTTCTCCAGTTGCTGGTGAGTAAACTTGTAAGGTCCGAGAACCTGTTGCTTTTGCTGCTTCCGTCTTGTGCCTTCGGACTGACTTCGTACATTGTGGAGATAACTCTTGTATGTCTCTAGTTGGCCGACGAGGTACGAGTTATGATCCCTAATCGTCTTGTAAACCTCTTCGAGCTTCGCGGTCTCGGCGATGACACCATCTTTCAGGGAACCTAGATGTTGCAACTCTTGTTCGACCTCATCCCTCAGGAGACTGAACTGGTCTGACTTATCAATAACCTTCATTTCCTGTAGTTGACTAAGCAGTTCCATGGCCCGGATACCTTTCCGGACCATCACTGCATCATTCCTTGACGTGGCAGCCGCATCCGCAATTCTCTCTAGGCGTAGAGGTCGCCGAGCAACCGAGCTGTTAGCAGGGATAGACCGCATAACCTGTACAAAGATTGACTTTGCTTCCATGAAATACACTTCCTCCTGCGTGATATCTAGGGCGGCAGTTAAATCATCTATAGCTGTCTCCCATCGGCTAAACAGGGGAAGGTTAATCGCCCTGTTCTCCTTCCGAGGTACCTGCGCGGGTGCTTTGCCGAGCTCCTGGATGATTTGCGATAAGTGAGAGTTCTCGTCCCTACAGAGTTCCCCACTGTGCTTTTCGATCAAGGCGTGCATCGCGTATATCTCATTCAGTGTAATGGAGAGCTCTAGGTCTTTCTTCGAAAGCGCAACATAGTTATCCATCTCGAGACTCTCGTAGAAGTCCTGTACCTCGCAGAGATCAAGCATAAACTTGTTGACACGGTCCTTGTTCTGTTGGATAAATGGTTGCAACTTCGCCATGTACGGTTCTTTGGCATACGATGGTTTATTGGCCAAGTTCTGGAGCATCTTGGCAACGAGGGTCAACGTTCGGCGTGGTCGTTCAGAGGGTACTCCATCGATGAGCATGTAGGACTTGGGTGTAACGATAGCGGGATTGATAAAGCGCAGGAAGAAAAAGCCGCCGATCAGTGTGCAAATCACCTGGTCATTCGCGTCGGGATATTTTCGCTTGGTCAAACTCCGAATCTGCTTGCATATCCATCGAATGCCATAGGGAGCCTCTTCAAGGCCCTCGATAATCGTGGTCAGGAAGCCATTGGCAATCTCCGTCAGCATCGTTAAACGAGGCTCTATGATGGCTTGCACTTGGGGATTCTCGGCAGCTTGTTCGCCTGTGATTCCTCTAGGTAGAGAGGGGGGAAGACTACCAGTGTCCTCCTCAATTTGTTGACACATGCGTTCATAGACTTTCAAGGGGTTGATCTCGAGGTCTAGATCTGTCAACTCAATTAGACTGTTGATTCTTTGCGCCAGTACCGTCCGCAAGAAGCTCTGTCCTGGTCCACGCCTAGTGTAAGTGGTCATCATACGAGAGACCGGGGTATTCGCTCTGAGAAGGGAAGAGTATTCCGGAGTCGTATCGAATTGGTACGTCAAGACAGACTAAAAAGCAGTCAATAAGTAGCTACCTTAATATGCGAGGCTGTAGGACAACCTACTTGGAACATAGTTAAGAGGAGATGCTCTTCTCGACTCTCGTATTGGTTACCGTAGATGGTGAACATTACAGTCTGTAACAGCGAATCGATCTCGGACATAGACACCAATCTGCAGAGGTGGGCTATGTGCCTCGGTTCGGATTGCAATAAGAACATGAGATTGCCGTATTTCTGCGTTTTGTCGTCATTCGGGAATGCGCCCTCTTGCAAGTCGGTCGCATCTTCAAGGTGGCTCGCTACTTCATTTTGCTGACGAGTGATTTAGTTGCGCAATAGTGACTGACAAGATCGGGCTAAACAAACCTCTTCCAAAGCCATTCGATTCTGGATGAGCAAGGCAATCCGAGAATCGAGATACCGAACGTCCTTTTCGAGGACAAAGTTCTTCTTGGACTGGGAGGATATCTTAGATTTCAACTCGCGCAGTACCTTCTGAGCTATAGTTCGCCGGTGTTAGTTTCAATTCCTAGCCCATGCATCATTGACGATCGGCCTACCTTTTGCCAAATCATCTTCGATTTCTAGGTCCGATTCGTTCGCCGACATGGACAGGTATAGAGCGGACATGGAATACCGCTTGGACTGGCGCGCGGAGCGCGAGCCTTCGTAGGAAGACATGGTGTTCTGTCGTGAGATTGGTTGGAAGGAGGATGACGAGGCCGTCGATGCCCTAGAAGGTGTTTGTAACATGACTGACATGTTCGACGGGAAGTATTATTTCTGTTGTTTCGGTCGTCTGAGCTGCCGCTGGCTAGACTAACAGAACTATGGAAGTGAACTAAGCGCAACAATGAATCGCGATCATTCCAAAATTGGGGGATTTCTAGGGTCCGCGCAGTGAAACAAAGTTCGGTCAAAGCAGTATCGCAGATCTCTCTACGTTCTACTAAGTCCCGACTAGGAAAATATACAAATAAAAACGGGCGATAGGGATAGCTGAGGCGTCGTCTAGTTCGTATGCGTCTTGTGACTTCGTACTATTGTTAAATTCGCAATCAGTCAATTCCGGGGTGGTTTGTTTCACTTAGATCGGTGTCGAGGTCGGCACAACGGTCCAGCGAGCGCCAGCGTCAACGTGGTTAAACCGGAAGGGCTTCAATCCGTCAACTATTCGGCAAAGTTGACTCGGGTTCCCGCAAGGGAGGCAGGGTCTTCTCGGTTGTTGGTCTAATGGGCCAACAGGGTGTGAATACGTTTTAATTGCAGGTTGTGAATCGGTCGCGACTTGGTTTTGGTCTTCGTCTTTGACCAATTAGGGAGGGATTCGGATGCTTCTTGAGTTATATCGTCAATGTCCGCTCAGGCTGTAAATGAAGGTTTGACAACATAGGGCCGTCTGGGCGGACGATGAAAGGGCTGCGCTGGGTTGCGCTGCGACAGAACTAACCGCGAAGTAGGTAGAATTAAGTCGTACACACGGATAGGCGTCGTCAAGACATAAGACTCCAAAAGAGGTCGTGCTGGGTGTTGCACGGAATTGATTGGAAATCGACTAGGACGAAGAGGGCGGGAGAGGGGTCGCGCTCAAGACTGGGCTGCGACAGGGCGCAAGGCGGTTCGGTCGGGGGGGCGTGTGTGTGAGAGCGTGTGGTGGTGTACAAGAAAGGGGAGGTTTGCGGCGGGATTGGGGATTTGGGAAGGATAAGGCAGTAGTTTAGGTGCAGGTGCAAGTGCAAGTGCAAGTGCAAGTGCTACTGCTACTACCGCCGCGAGTGAAAAATAATAAAATGACAGGCACCTAAAAATCAGATTCGGTTGGATTCAGTCGGCTGTATGTACAGAAACAGAAAGGGAAGGTCAGGTAAGGTTCGACGCTATCGATTAAACAGGAAGCGAGGTGACAATTAGTGGGCTCATTAGTTGACTAACGGTATAGTTGCCGCAAAGGGGGGGGAAAGAGAGGGGGGGTTAAGGTTGTTACAGTACAAGCAAGATATTATTATTATTATTATTCACCAGCTGTGGACGAATTGTTTGAGCAGTGTCCGATGAAAAACAAAATACAAAGCAAAGGAGATTAGGAAATAGGCATTCCCATCATCTATTCGTCATCTTTCACGCAAGAAAGGAAATGCAGGTCAGTCTCCAAGCACCAAGGTCGAGGCCAAAGTCATGTGTTTTGCAATGCAGCCCATGTAGCCCATGCCAGCCCTCGACCAGTCCTCTTTTCTTTTGTTCCTTTTTTCTTCTTCTTTTCTCTTCTAGGCAAATGGAGGTAGGTAAACGTTCAGATGGTGTGTACCATATTTGCGTGTCAATGCCAGGGGTCGCAGTCGTCTTGTCTGGCGGTCTAGCCGTCGTCACACAGTCACAGTAACAAAATTAATTATTTGGATTATTCGATGTCGAGAAAATATCAGGAAAGTTCCCCAATTGTCTTAGAACCGTAGCAACTATCCAAGAGAACTGAAGGCGGGCAAGGTGGGCGAGGTGGGGGCCTGACCCCATTTGGAACCGTTGCATTCTAGCGTCCCTTTTTGTGCCTTTTCATCGTTATCATTTAAACTGTATAAAGTAATGTACTCCGCCTTAGATGTTACAGCGTCACCTCTAACCTTGTCCATAGCATCGTTGATAATGAAGCCATTCGATTATACGGGTGTCCGATACATCATATCATGATCCTGACATTTTCTCGAAACCGTGAAGGAAAAAACCAGCCACCTCCATCGCCATGATGCCATCATCACATGCGCACGCTGCTGACGAGAAAGAGGACGAGGACGAGGATGAGGATGCGGGCAAGGACACGGAAACAATGCAAGCCATGTTGGATGAATGGGGAAGTAAACTTACTTGTAAGGTTCTGTGTGGCTTGTGCGGGTCGTTGGTGCATTATTCCATGAAACACCTCGTGATGATCGACGGTCTCTGAGCACAGGATTGAGATGAAACATAAGCCAAGGTCTAAATGAAGAAGCGCCTTCTCTGCGAGACCGGACTCACCGAAAAGATTGCGCATATAGTAGAGGGTATATGGGCGACCATACCATCATAACCAAGTTCGACAAACCGTAGCTCCTGTGTTGTTGTTCCTTCGAAACTAAAATAAGGAAATACAAGCAATGGATCTCTTAGCATGGGTCTTAAGAGCATTGAACTCTACCATACATGTTTCACTTGAGGATGAGGTACGTGAACCCGAGTATATTGCCATATCAATACTAGCTCATCTATATCTGTCCCTGAGCTAGTCCCATCCGAGCAAGTCGCTTTAACACGGAATAAATTCCCTCTTATCGTTCTCCAGTTATCCAGGAACCACAACCATCCAGCGAACCAATGAAGGCCTTGTCTGACAGGGGCAGTCAGGGGCAAGGAACATTGAGTTAAGAGGGGGGTCCACGGCTTAAGATAGCCGGCTTTAAGTCTCCGACTCCACGTAACTCAGGACCTAGGACCTGCAACCTGCGACCTGCGACCTGCGACCTGCGACCTGCGACCTGCGAGTTATCGAGATAATGCGCTTCACGAAGCGCACGTACAAAACACACAAGAATTCTAGAAGCGTGAGATCAGTCTCTGCTCGAAACGAAATTCCCGTCTTGTGCGAATCACGTTAGACATTTGCCTCTGTTTATGTTATGTTGTGCATGAAGCGTCAACAAGCATTGTCGCATTGTCGCATTTTCCAATTTGGCATCTTGAGAACAAGGCCTCTTGCAGCTGTCCTGTTTTGTTTCAACTCGTTCGTGTTTTTATTAGACGGGCGCTTAGAGACGTCACGGAACAGGAATACAAGGCATTTAGAAAAGGGGAGACTCTATTCAACAACATCATGCCATCCAGTCGTCATCCACTTATTGGGGCATGATCGGACTGGTGAAACGCTCACCATCAAGAACCGCATTTCACCCTTCAATGCTTTCTCGCAGATACTGTGCGGAATAGAAGCCACTGGAGCTCTGCCTCAGCTGGCCACCCTGTAACTCGTACACCAAGCCGTTATTCCACCATGCGATAATAAGCATAGTCGAAGATCTCGCCCGATAGTGGCTTTCAACCCCGACGCTACATGGTACTATCTAGTGTATGTGCGCCTCGAGCTAACTAGCAGGTGCCTTAGCAATCAACATGGATGTCAACATGGATTGTTTTGCGGGGTTGGATTCAATCAACTACCATGTAGGTTACGGACTTGCGAAGAAGTATCTAAGGCAAGATTGGCATATCGTATCGAGTTCTGTGTGTGCGGCTAGAGATTCAACACGTGGGAATCCCTTGTGTAGAGCTAGGTATCGAGGGTTCGTCAATAATTTTCGGCCATACGTTCTTTCGTCCGCCTCGTCCCAAACTTATATTACGATAGGTACCGGACCCAATGATCAGCCAAGAGGAATGACGATCAAGTTCACGATAAACAGCAAGGATTTCGGACCGCCCAATCGCAAGTTACACCCAAATGGTTTATCATTCCATTCACCACGATATACGACAGCCTCGCTCATTTATTTCTCTTTTCCGATCGCGTTGAATTCAAGTCTAGAGGTACCTATGTACCCAGATAGAGAGACACTCTAGCCAGTGCCGCCGGTATCTCCAATTACCGAAGTCTTCATTCTAGCCGGCTCTGACAACCTAATCTGCGCTGGCCCAAGCCGCTAAAACAGCGTGACCCAGCAAGCTCATGCCAAGAATAGCTCGTCGCCCGCGCAAAGTTCGCACTACGATCTCCAACATGAAGTTTTCGCACAGCACGTATTCATGGGAATAATCCAGGCACGCTTATTTAGCGTCCCGGTTTCCTGGACTTCTGGGGTTTCGGAGTATTTCTAAATTGCAACCGTTCTGCTGACCATCGTCACTACGCCGCCAGCTAGTCAGCTTAGTCGCAGTTCAGTGATGGAAGACAGGGCTGCATGCATTTTAGTGCTGCCATACCTACCACCTACCAATGCAGGAACGGTGTCGGGCAGCGAATCGATTCCTCGATGCGTATCCGATACCAGCTCGTCGGGCGAAGTCATTGGCATTTCGACATTATCACTCTAGTCCCGTGCTCAAAACTGTGATGACCGAGAAATTTCGAAACACGGTCCCGAATCCCCAAATCCTCCTGCTTACTTGTAGGAATGCCAGGACGGCGCCCACGTACCTGTGCCTCGTGTAACACGAGAAGGAACATTAACCTTGCATACATATGACAGGTCTACCGTCCAACAGGTTTGTTTTCACATGATAGTTCGACGATTGTGAGGTTGTGACACCCGTCCGCCACGTACACAAGCACCCCACCGCCATATCGGAGACAGGCAGGTCTGATATGATATCAGTTTCAGATGCTGTCACTCAGCAATCTTGTGTTCATCATGCTTAGAGCTACATAGTATGTGCCTACTTCGTATTGAAGCCACCTGTATGGGACAATGTCTACAAGTTCTTTTGTCTGTTCTTTCAGCTCAAATTTGAGCTGGGTCCTCGCTGATCAGCATCAAACCAGATCGGGAACATCAGCCTCAGCTGTTGTCTACGACATAGACTTGAAAATACAGGGCCCGGGCGTCTCGTACTCTTTATTAGTCGGCGACCATAAATAGACTCCGGCATTTAGTGACTCATTTCATGACTGCATTCATTTTCCCAGTCCCACGCACCCGGATTCTCTGCTACGCTAGCAATGTGATAAGGACGTCATTGGTGAGATGCTACGCAGCGACAGTGATCGAATTTCCGGGGACCCGGCATTGGGTCGCTAACCGAGAGCAGAGCTCCAACCTCGTACAAGAAAGCAAACTTTGATTCAGCTTTTGTGCAGGGGTCACGAACTGGCGCAACTGTTGCCGATGATGCCTGAGGAAGATAACCATCGATTCCCTGCTCCAATCGTCTGAAATGCATCTCATCACTTCAATGTTCGACTCCAAGTTCATTCTACGTACATGTCTCATCTCAACTAAGGCGATTCTGCTAATTCGAGATGTCATCATACAAGTGCTTACATTTATATATACTTATTAACACTAATGCTCACTGTCTTATGGCATGTATTTATTATTTATTTCCTATTTACCTTCCTGTATCACGATTGGACCGTGACGTCGTCTACTTATCCACCATGGATGCTCTAAACAAGCACAGGCTTACCTAATCAAGCCATTAGAGTACCGGTTACCTAGATACCAATGGATCGATGCCATCCCTACGGGGTTTAATACCTGAGCCCCAAAGAGTTCTACACTTCAAGTAGAAGTGCTTTCGCCCTTAAGCGGTTGTAGAACTCACCTCAGAAACGCTAGCCTCTAGATCGATATCGACAGGTGCGAGTTCCACACAACGAGAACCAAGTACCTCGGTCTAACCATATCAACAAAGGGAATCGATATGGACCGGGAAAAGGTCCTCGCCATAGACCAATGGGAACTACCCGGAAACAGGCGTGACTTCCAAAAGTTCTTGGGCTTCGCAAACTTCTATAGGAGGTTTCATCCCAATCATGCCTCGTTCGGCTCAGCACGAAGTCTCTGATAGTCTGAATTCATGAACATCGATGCTGCCAACTCATATACCGTCGGACTACCTCTTGTTCTGTGACTTAGACTGCCCGCGATGGCTCACTCGCTCCAGTGGCAGGTGGTGGACCTTGACCGGCCTCTGTATCCCTTGCCACTCATTTCGGAGATCTTCAACCACGTTCTGGGGCGCAGGCTCGTCAATCGGCCGCCGCAAGTAGCCTCGTGCAGTCCTGGGGCGCGGAGGCGGGGGGCCTGGTAGTGGCATCCTATTGGGGTCCCGTCTCGGCCGGGAGTGCGATGAAACGACGGAGGCGGCGTGAATCGGTGGAGTGTCTACACGTGGAGGTATTAGCGACGGATTCATAGCTAGCGGCGCAGTCATGATGGAGGGGCCCATGTCGTCACCAGGACGCCAGGAAGCACGATTACTCGCGGCTCTATGTCTACCCAGCATCCCCAGTGGACCACGTGCGAACTCTTCCACATAACCCTTGTCAGTGTCTAAGCAGACGGGGACGGGGTTCGGTGACTTACCATATCCTGAGGCCGTCGGTGGGCCAGGTACACCTAGAACATCGTCTAGTAGTGTACGATCCCTAGGAGCCGTTCCCGTCTTGCCTCGCTGCGAAGCGGGCGCATCATCATGAGCCCAGGGTACTCGTGTTCTACTCATTTGACTCCCTTCCAGGTATCTGGGTAGGCTGGGCTCACCTTGTTGATCGGTAGCCTTCGTGGTGTTTCGTCTTCGTACGGCGTTCCTCCTACGAACTGATGACACGGAACCCGCTGAATCCGGCTCGTCCTTTGAGAAGAATGGCCATCTTACCGTCGTGGATGTCAGCCTGGGCTCTTCTCCTTGGCTTCTGAACATGTCCTGCCGGTCACGTAGACCGGCCGGGCTTTTCGGTGAACCAGGTACGTACTGGGCGTCCTTCGAGGGAAGATGCGGTGGTATCTTAGGCGGAATCGGAGGAGGCTCTAAGGTCAACCTATATGAGTAGTCACGCAACGTGCTATTCATATCTAGCATAGGCGGGGTTTCCACGCGTAACCTTGGCAACTGTCCTTGGTCTCGTAGAACTGTTCTCTGCTTTATACGTTCCGAAAATGCTTGAACATCTAATGGGCTCGAAGTATATGGGTTTATCTCCATTCGAGGCCGAGGGCGAGACCGACCGTTGCTCGACATCGCGTTCTTTCAAGTGAAGAACGCTGCCGAGAATATGTACTGCGAAAGGTAAAATATGTAATGCGAGAATCTCCAAGTTCCGGCTTGGAAGATTCTTAGCCTTGTGCAAGTTACAGTCGAATCCAAACTCTGTGGATGTGTGGTCCCAAAGAGTAAACTTAACTTGGGAATCGATGAAAGGGCGACTTATGTACAATGTCGTCTCGTTAAAGGTTGATAAGGAAATTGATCAAGCCCATGTGCTTTGAACCAGATGTCTTTATATATACAGGCATGTGGAACAATCTAAGGTCTTGAAACAATACAAACAATGTGATGGTTTACGAACTTATCCACTGCTTAAAAACAATTATCTATTCTTTGTCACTGTACCTTAGGTAGCCAGTGACATTGTCTAGCTATACTCTAGACTACTAAAAACACTAAGTTGGAAAAAGTGAGTGGTCAACGATGACTTACAATTCTTTGTGGTCATCTGTGTACCCCTTTACTCCTCCCTTTCATACCGAAACAACACTCCCCAAACTCCGAATTCTTCTGTAAAGAATTCACAGATGATCACCGTTGCATACATGGTGTATCATTTTACCGTGGCATCGACTAATTGGATGAGCAACTAACTTACCAATTTTCTATGCCCTCGGGTTCATTCGCATATGTCCGAAAGTTCTTGCGAATATTCCTTTTCCGGCAAATCATGGACATCTCCAAATTCAACCGTTCTCTTGTCAGCCGCCAATACCTACACTTGCTTATGGCCTTCCGGTCCTTAGGGTCGGCTTGGAGCTCTAAGATCCAGTTAGTATGTTGAGCCTTGGCGTACTCGTATGCTGCCTTCTTGGCCTCCATCTCTTCCTCTTCCCGCGCGGTGAAATCTAGAGTATCTAGCTCATCATCCTCGCCGGAATTGGCAGGTACCTGCTCTTCCTTCCGGTGTTCCTTGTCTTTCTCGCTTGAGTCCGAATCAAAGTCCATATCAGGCGGTGGAAGGACGAGGGCAGCAGACGGAAGCCGCGAAAGGGATGCATTCCTATTTTTCCGGCAGGATTCTAAGAATGCTTCCACTCGATTCATTGTGATCTCCTCAGGCTCCGTATTACGACGGCTTGTCGGAATCGTGAGTCTGGGAAGCGACTGCGGCGATGGACGGGTTTCTTCGTTGGTCGACATATTGTTCTATTTGAATTAGGTGTAACAGTAAAATCTTGATTTTCGCAATAGAACGAAGAATTCCGTCGTCGCAAGAACTTGTGAGAACAAGGTTGGTTTCCTTCAGAGGTTGTAGCCGACTTGAGCTGGTATAAATATGTGAGCTGTACATGGTATTGTCTCGAATTCCTGAAAGAGTCGTGAAAGACCAAGCCACACTAATAAACAATAGGCTTGATCGTGAACCACCCTTTTCACTGGCGGCTCCTTTATTTCATAACATAATAGGTTGTTCTGCGAGAATAACTATTATCTTTATATATTAGCTCATTTACCTTGCCTTTGTTCTTGTATAAGCATGTCTCACCTAGAAATCATGGTGCTTCTGTGTGGATTATGAGCAGTCATAATTTACTATACCTCTGACTACGCGGAATAATGAAATATGGGTTATGATGTGAATATATAGAATGCGATAAAGGAACACATTGATCCAAATTGATAGAGCTTTCATACCTAAGTACGAATCCTTAGCTGTAATTTCCGTAACACCTAACATCCCATTGTTTATGTGACACCTCCCAAAGCAGTTACTAGGTTAGTCAACGAGTAGTGTTGTAAATGATTATACTCAAGCCTATAGGCCTTCAATGCTGAGCGGTAACGACCTCTACTAGACTTTGAATCCGATTTCAACCTGAACTCTCAAGTTATCGTGATATGCTTCATGGCTGACCGATAATTTACGCCGTATACTCGCCAAAGCGGCTCTTCCGGTTGTCATCGTACTGATATGAGGAGTTGTATCCACAACTCGCTCTGCAGTAACGCGGCACATTCGATACACCACGTATCACAGGCGCAGGGCAGAGCCCGAATGTCAGGGAGCTAGGAGCCAGTTCAGTCTAGTGCCAGCAAATGGTCTGTATCATTGGCTACAAATGATGGGGCTATCCTCTAACCTGTGTCTTCTCCAGCAACTGCTTATGAATCAATCTGACATACTGCCTTTGTAATTCCGAGGACGTTCGGGGGTAAACTCATTCAGCCCCTGTTTATTTAATCGACGGGAGAGACCATCAAGACTGTATGCATTCCTGGTGCAGACATCTTACAACAACCGAATTCGGAGCTAATTGCTGAGCTGAGGCCGTTCTTCGGATATCCCATAATTAGCAATCACCGCGGCGGAGATGTCTCAGACCTGGTTGATCACTGGATGCTCCAGCGGTTTCGGCGAGCAGTTCGTTAGGAAGCTGCGGGCTGCTGGGGATAACGTTATCGCGACTGGACGCAACGCCGATGTGAAGCTCGCCCACCTCAAAGATACTGGCGCAGAGATCCTCGATCTCGACGTGTCTTCGCCTCCCGACGTTATCCGGGCTAAGATAGAGCAGGCCTGGGGCTTGTTCCCAGATGGTATCGACGTTGTGGTCAACAATGCTGGGTACATCCTCAGCGGTGCTATGGAAGAGTTAAGGTGAGCCGCCAGGCATGAGTCATCTGAGGGCAAAGTCACGGTTTAACCTCGGAGTGGTAATAGTCCAGACGAGGTGGAGGATGTTTTGAAGACCAACTTCTTTGGACCCTTCAACGTTACGCAGGCGGTTCTCCCTAAATTGCGGGCGAAGGGAAAGGGCACGCTGCTATATGTGAGCTCTCAGGCGGGCTGGCACGGCGATCCCGCTGCAGCAGGGTACTGCGCGTCGAAGTTCGCGATGGAGGGTACGTCAACTATACCCCCGTATTTCATTTGTGATTGCAAGCCACATGAGCTTAGATGATATTGAACAATCACTCTAGGGATGGCCGAATGCCTAGCAAAGGAACTCGCCTTAATAGCGCCAGGCATCAAGGTCCTAATCGTTGAGCCCGGCTACTTCGGCACGCGTGCGTTCCACAAAATCAACTTCGCCCCTCTGCGCAATGAGGCAGACTATGGTGGGTTCCATGCGGGAGCGAAGGCGCACGTAGCTGGCGTATTGAATAATGAGCCTGGCGACCCTGGCAAAGCTGTTGACCGAATGATTGAGCTGGTAAAGGGGACTGGCATGGCGGCGGGGAAGAATGTGCCATTGCGAGTACCGCTGGGAAGTGATGGTTGGAACAAGGTCAAGACGAAGTGCGAGGAGACGTTGAAGATTTGCGAGGAATGGGCAGAGTTGGCCAAGAGCACTGATGTCACACCCGCCGCGTAGGGCTTACGACGACGCATCGCTGTTGGAAATTCTTCTAGGAGGATTGCCTCGTTTGAGTGTGTGGGCTGACCTCTGCGGCTGTTAGCGACGTTGAGATAATGACGCTGAAGGGTACCTGTTCCGGTACTGGGTTAGGGGGCACAAGCGCTAAAATCATAGTTGGTAAGACTCGCATCAGTAACTGTAAAACGAAATAAATCTATGGATACGATACATACTAGCTTTGCAGCTTCCATTGCCATCTACATTGCATATTACAAGGATACCTAGGTACCCAATACCTGCTGGGACCAGGATATCAATGGTCTTTCTATACTTTTCTCTGGTATGTCGCGCGGTCACGCTCCTCTCGTGCGTTTTGTTGTAGCCTTGCCATTGTTTCCATCTTCACTCCGGCGCTTTCTAGTATTAGTATTGGCATCACGTTCCTGAAGGACGCCGCCGTCTTCTGCAGTTCTTGCGCCTGTCAGTGGTAAACCGAGGATCTCGCGCCTCTTGAAGAATTCCCACGCAAGCTCAAAGACGTTCTTATTCCCTTTTGTGGGTCCAGTTTTCTCTAGGAAGCTGGTCAGATCCTTACGCTCGACCCCCGAAAGTGCTAAGCGGAATTGATCGGCAGTCCAATCCGTCTTGGTGATGAAGATCGCTATCATAGCTCGGATCTGGTCACAGTCTCTGTCGATATCTATTCCAGGATTGATGCTCCGCTCAGCTGGGGTAGGCTCATAGAGACCGGGCTTGACAACCGAGCGAGTAATTGGACCGGGACGACGATAATCGCGCAAGTCAAACCCCGGTTTAGGTGTCAGATCAACGTCTGTGTCGACTCGCTCTAGGACTACTGCTTGGTCCAACACATGTCCCCTTTCGCGGGCTGTCGCGATAGGTCTGTTGCCCGCGACTAGAGCTACCAGTTCGTCGTCCGTCTTTGGCCTGTCTTCTTCCGCCTTTTTTATAATGAGCGCCGAATATTGTTCAATTTCGGCGGGCGTGAGGTCAGAGAATACAGCTTTACGTGCATTCTCTTGCTGGTCTTCCTCGAGCTGGGTGTTGATGTAATCCATCAGACGGTCTCTGACGTAGTGGTTAGGGACGTCGCTGAGCATATGACTACGACCTAGTCGGCCGTAGCTGACAAGTTTAGTCCTAGTATCAAATATACCTGATGAGCCATTCCTTCCTCCGGGAGTTGAGTCACACCATACGATTTGGCCACGGATCATGGCCGCTGTACTGGGTTTCAGATTCGCCGCTGATGCGAGGGTGTCAATCAGCTGGGCGTTAGATTTGACAGACCCTGGAGCCTTGCATAAAGTTAGCAATCGCGACGTGCTTCAACGGGTTATAAGAGTAACCATACAGCTCTTGACACGGAGAACGGAGTCGCTGGTGTCTCGCGTGGATTAGGTCTGGTCGAAGGCGGTGCTTGCTCATCCCTCGGAAGGACAGACATAACATCTTCGTAAACTTGGATGCAACGGTCATTGGGAACATTCTTCTCGATGCAGTCGACGACTGAGTGGATAAAATAATGCAGAGTGATCGCATTGAACTTTTCATCGACGTCACGTTGTTGATGCCGACTATTTCGTGGCTGACCGTCCGGGAGTCCCCATCGTTCCTTGTCATAAAGGGCCACTGCATCGCACTTAAATTGCACCGTCTGTTCGTCCGAGAGTAGCCTGTAGTCTTTAAGTTTCATAACTAATTGCTCTTTGACCCTAGCCTGGCAGTGTACGGTTAGTATGAGCCCAATGAAGGAGTATGGGTGCGCATTTGTTGCTCACCTCGCGAGCTCTGAGGCGAGAGTGATAGTCATCCACGGCACTTGAATGAGACATAATCGGTGAATCTGAGGTTTCAAATAAGTCGTACTACTAAGTAAGAACCATTAAAAAATAACTTGGTATAATTACCAGTGCTTATATTCTGTTTTGGTATCTCCTGGCTTGTTGCGAATGGTTTGAGTCCAACCCAAAAGTCAAGTCGCGCTTGAGCGCGTGTTGACACCCGCGTCCCTTACGTTAGCAGATTCCAGAACCACGGTGCAGGGGTGCAGGGGTGCAGGGGTCTAGCCCGGATGGCCCCCCCGCTAGCGGCCGATTGTTATCACTGAAGGCCCCAATCGGACAGTGAAATAATAGGGCAGACGTCATTGTATTAAGGCGCTAAGCTTGCTAGCTCCCGTCGCTAATTCGAAGGACATTCAAAACCCTCAACTGCCTCAACGAGAGCGGACGAGGTGATTTAATCCGCCAAACCGCCAATTGAAATTATGTATTGAAATGTACACTATATGCACTGTTTAAATATAGTATTAACCCTGTAACGCCCTATAAATATAAGGCTTATAGCGCTTAATACCGCTATAATTATAATGCTTTTAACGCATTAAAGCACTGTAACCTTTTAGCCAATTAACGCGTAAGCCTTGCAAGCTTCGCAAGTGGCTTATAATATCTTATAATCTTATATTACAACATATAACAGTTTATTTAACAGTTAGTATATACGTACGTACGTCAACCTATCATTTATACTTACTAACTGACTGACTGACGTACGTACTGATTGATTGACTGACTTACTGACTGACTGACTTACTGACTGACTGACTGACTGACTGACTGACTGACTGACGTACGTACTGATTGATTGACTGACTTACTGACTGACTGACTGACTGACTGACTGACTGACTGACTGACTGACTGACTGACTGACTGACGTACGTACTGATTGATTGACTGACTGACTGACTGACTGACTGACTGATTGACTGACTGATTGACTGACTGATTGACTTAGATCAACGTACGTACGTATAGACTGATTGATTAACTGATTAACGTACGTACGTACTAGCTATTGAATTAGCTGTTGAAGAGACAGTCAGTCAATCAGTCAATCAGTCAGTCAGTCAGTCAGTCAGTCAGTAAGTCAGTAAGTCAGTAAGTCAGTAAGTCAGTAAGTCAGTAAGTCAGTCAATCAATCAGTACGTACGTCAGTCAGTCAGTCAGTTAATCAGTCAGTCAATTAGTCAGTCAGTCAGTCAATAAGTCAGTCAATATGGTTATATAGCTATATCTAATTGGCTAAGATGCTTTACTATAATTATAAGGAAGAGAGCGCTATAAGGCACTATAATTATAAGGCTTAATAATGTTATACAGCCTTATATTTACAGGGCTAATACTGTATATTAGACAGTGCATACAGTGTATATTTCAATACATAATTTCAATTGGCGGTTTGGCGGATTAAGTTACCTCGTCCGCCCTATCAACAGCAACGCCTTAACCTAATCTCAGCTAAATGCATTATCCCGTCTCTCATCAAACACGTTAACCTCATATAATCCACACCTCAGTCCAACTCGTAATCATGCGCAGTCAGTGGCCTCGTAATATGCAAGAGGCTCAATAAAGTCCTCGATGGAAAGGCAAGTCGTGGTGTATTGAGTGAGACTGAACGCGACTTTATCTCCGCAACCCGCAGAAGGGTAGAACGATATCCGACACTCGCTGCCCGCAGGGATCGCGCCGAGAATTGATTTATGCTGATTGGCGTTCGGCACAGAGTCGCAGGTCACATTGCCTGCTTTTTCCACTCTGTCTACTGTCGATGTCGAGTTGTGGCAGTCAGCCACGTCGTACATGGTAAACGACCACCCTGATACTGATTGGAAGAGAGCCGGGGCAGCCATGGCGGCGAATTGGAAAGTGGTGGAAAATTGCATGGCGTTATCCAAGTGGGTCGATACTTGGCGTGGTAGAGGCTTTGGAGCGGACAGTTCGCCGGCCGTGCGCGGTGATCGATAAAGTGAAGTAGAAGTCTGTCCTACCTAAGGTAGGAATTTGATATGGACTCGCTTTATACACTGGAGCTCGATCGGGGGTAGGATTGAGGGCCTTGTCAAGTATGTAAACCTCCAGGGCTACTATTTATTGTCTTTCAGGGAATAATTGAAAGTTCAGATCAATCCTAGTCAAGTCACCGACGGCAAACACTGTGATGTCACGATGTCGATGTACTAGAAATTACCAAAGGCTACAGGGATTGCTCCTACAGGGGGTTCGGCCGGGAGGACAGACAAACAATGCATGCTGGCCCTTCAAAACCTACCCTCATTCGAATACAAACTAGCCATCATAGACGAACGACTATATGCATGTGTGTTGTTTGTCTTCCATAGAACTTGGGATTGCTTCTTGTGAACGTAGCGAGAGGACTGCTTACCTCACAGGACTGAACCTGTCCCCCGCCGTAAAGGGGCTTGAGGGGCGGTGGAGTTGATCAACTTAGGTACCTCCTCTTCTTGGCCTGTGCGTATGCCTGCATCTTCCGGGTCCTGGGAATATCCTTACCGCATCATGTAACATCTTATATGGATAAGAGTCGTATGTTAGAGATCGTTTGTTTTTCCATAGCCTCTGTGGAAGGCTTGGAAGAATGGCTACATTAGATTTACTACCGACGCGCCGCCTCATTCACCGGTCCAGGGCCACCAAGCATATCGGGCAGTAATATGGCGTTATGCAGCGTGTAGGCAGTGGGGGAACGATCACCTGTTATACGCCCTAGGCTGCATCTGAATAAAAGCTTTTGGTTGCTCCATATTAAGAGGCGTACAACACGAAACGGCCAAGTAACAGGGCGTCTGCGCATGTGAAGCACCGGTATAGATGTTGTGTACCGTTAGATGTAGCATAAAGTACGGAGCAAACCCTACTAAAGCTGATATTTTAGCTTCGGTGATATGTCAGTATAAGGAGAGCCTATTCTAGATCTATTAACTCGAACGCCGTACCAGTTGGCTGACAGCCGAATAAAAAGAACGTCCGCCCACCATATAATTTCAGCATGACTCTATCTTCGGAAGGTCTTGTTAATTTTACCCTTCATAGTTTGCCACGTCTTCAATGTCGTTGGCCATGTGGGGTGTCTTTTGCTCATTTGAAGTTCAGAACGCGTCGTCTTCAATGATCCGCCATTGTCGTGATCTAGGTCACTGCGACGGAACGCTTTAGAACGTCTATTTCGATATCCATCCACGTACCACTCCTGATACTCTTCGAGAGCCTCACCAATGCAGAGACAGTCATCATGCTCAGGTGATGCACCGCATACAATGTTTCGGAAAGACCTATCCTCTGGAAACGAGCTGAACTGTGTTATATTACCATGGCCGACTGTGTATTGCCTCGTCATCTCTCGCCAAATATGAACCCGATGTATAACTTGACAGAAGAATGTCGTGTCGGAACTTGCAGGGCCTCCCAACCCATTCTGCTTTTTCAATCGTGTAGTCTTGTATACCTCTACAAGTAGTCCTATTTCGTGTTTGGAAGTACGTGGTCGCGGTCGGGAGATGATGATAGCAAGCGGAGACTCGGACCGCAAATACGCTTCTATGTGGCTAGAGCTGTTCTTATCTGCAGGCTGGACACTGTACCACTCTGTAAGGCCACGGTCTATAGGAAATGTAAATTTCCCAAGATTTTCATCAACTCCTAGGATGGTCTTTCTCTTCTGTGTGTGAAGCAGAAATCCAGGGTATTGGACTCGTAGCCCTGCTGTCTTGTCCAGGGACGTAGGAAACCTCGTTGTGCTTAATGGATCCGGGTAGTCAATCTCGTGAGCCGACAACCATGTTCTCGGCGCCCATCCAAAGCCCTCGAAGCCCTCTATCTTTCTGCCTGGAAGGAAGATGAGGCCTGGGGGGATTGCACTTCTAAACTGCTCGTCGAATGTGATCCAAAAATCACGTACGAGTTCATTCAAAAACGTAGGATTTGGGTCTTCTTCTAAGCCAGCATCTTCGATTTTGGTCCCTTTATAATCGAGTCCTAGGAGAGTAGCAATGGCTAGAACCTCATGAGCAGGGTTGCCCGTGGTCTTTTGGGGAGGAGTCAGCTTAGCTTCCATCAATTGGATGGTAAATATGAAACGGTCAAGTTGGCACTTACTCGCCACCGAGCAGCACTCCAAGCGCTCGCAACTAAAATGGCACCTCTCTCACTTTCCCTTCTAACTCGTTTGAAATGTTTCCTGTCAGCTCGCTCGTTCCCCATCAGCTGACTTAATAGTTGATTCCGGACCGCTCTATCGAACGCATTTGCAACGCTTGAAGTTCCCTTAGCCAGCTCTAAATCAAGATGGTCGAAGTCTATCATATCTCTCTCGTTTCTTCCACGGCGCTCAAAGGCCAACAGAATCTTGTGGCTGAGGAATGCTTCCTGAAGAGTCCATAAACGACGCATCCATCTACTGGGAAGGATGCCCATAGCTTCTTCGGCCGGCTTACCCCCCGTAGGCATGCTTAGCAATCCATTGTCGAGCACGATTGTAAAACTGGAACCTTCGAAAACATTCGTGATTTGACCAATGGCTATTTTCCTTAGACTTAAAACCGTCTTGTCCACAGGCACTACCAGTGTATCCATCCAGAAAGGTATATCCCTCCGGTCTTTACCCGAAGCGTCTTGTATCCGCGCCCTGATAAACCTGAGTCGACAAAGGGTCAGTTTGTTTTCCTCTTCATTTCCCCATCCGTCTGACCAAACGTGTGATATTGCTGCATACGTCTTACTCGGTTGCTGGGCTTCTACCCTGAGCTGTGGGTGGTCTTCCGGGCCTTCGAAAACTAGAAGTGGAATTAGGAATGTGATTTCTGTCCCCAAATCATGCACGGGTGTCCGTAATAGTCTCAAAATCTCGTGCATAGGCGGACCGTGTTTTTCGCACCCTGTACAATGGTCGATATGCTCGTCTCTATCAACCACCTTGCAGTCAGATGGAACGCAGTTGTCGTGTCTACTTCCAGTCATCCTATCCGAGTGTTCGCATCGACGATATGCCGCCAACATTAGTGTCGCATTTGCTCCTAGTTGCCCCTTAAGCAGGTACATAGCTCTTGGGCACCATCTTTCGTCTCTTTTGTCACTATTCATCCTTCTGAATACCCAGTATGGCGGTCCCCAACCAGCATCATCGTCAGCGTGCCAACCTGAGATATTGACCTTGGCATTTTCCATAATCCTCTTTTTGGCCGCTGATAAGGCTTCTCCAACTGTCATGAGAGAGAGTGCGCTTTCATCCGAAAGATACTTGGGGTACCTAGTATCTTTACTGTAAAGAACTTTGCTGTCGCGAACTGCACAATTCTTCCGTATAACTTGACGAGCCCTTTCAAGGACATATTCAGTTTGAATCATCCGATACTCAATACCACTTTGATTACGAGCTTCATATTCCTCCCAATCATCTAAAGCTTTTGAAAGGGGTTCTGTCGTGATATAATCACCTGAAATCAACTGTTCGCATGTGATGAAAGGTTTCCCATCCGTCCGGACAGCAGTAAGGATTAACCCAAAAAACAGCCATTCCTGCATGAAAGATGCATAATCTCTATTCCGTTCGGATCCGTCAGGTTCAACGATGAAGTCCTGAGTAATTTGGTAGCCTCTTCTAGCAGGAAAACCATGGAAGGCGGTGGGATCGGTTGGGGGGTTGCAAGGGCTCACTGCTAACCCTACGTTGATTCTTTGATCACCCAGGCTATCAGTAAGATGCTGCATATTTGCGACGGAATCAGCTCGGGAACTGGGCAACTTCGCTAGGAGAAGGCGAGGGTTTGTAAAAAATCACGTAACACTAATTTCAAATGCAATGAAAGGTAGGCTGCATGTAATGCCCATGTTTATACACCTGGCCCCATTATCATCTCCAGGGAGTTCGGTGAAGAATGGAGGATTCGGGCCTGTTAATGAGATTATAGTGACAGCCTCACATAGATCGCCAGCTTACAAAATGTGTGGCGGCGGCTCATGATACTCTGCCTTGACACCTCCTTTTCAATCACATAAAATGCATTTCCCCTAATCCTAGTCGGAGGCCAAGACTGGTTTTGAATCCCGCCACCAAAGATTGGAATTGTTCCAATTTACGAAGTCAAGTACCTAGTCTGAGGTAAAGAGGTTCGGACCCTTTTTCTTTGTTATCAGGTAGCTATAGTGTCGAATGCTGCTGGGTAAAGAGGTCTTATCATGAATGAAAATGGGCCATACTATCATAATGTGACGGAGGCATCACGGAGTGTACATAGGTACCTAGGTACCTACAGGTAATCAATACTTCACAATGCTACTATTAGGATGTAGGTACTCATAGGTACCTTAAGGAGTTCGGAACAACGGACCTTCCAACATGTAGGGCGGCCTCCCTACAGCCCCCAAATGTGCATTTAAAAAGGAAAATCTTGCAACCACTGAAAAGTGCAGCTTACTGCTTGAACAGCCCGCCTACATAGGTCGGTGACCACCGATCTCATTACCCCGATGAGGTTTCACATAATAGGTTCGATCATGAACAGATTCTGCACCTTGTGCCGTATAGCCCCTAATGGAGGGCCCGCCCTGATTATCATTGGACTGTTTTTGTAAACTAGGATGCACGGCCTCCCCATCATGTGCGCCTCTTAATGCAATGCATCTGACCTAGTATCCTTATTAGGCGTAAGTGTTGGGCGTTTAGTCGCTTATGGCGTAGGACTTCCGGGGGCCTCAGAAAACCCCTCGACCAGTCCGAAGGTTTTGTAATGATCAATATAGGTAGGTACCTACGCAAGACTGTCCTGTAAGATCAACTGTTCCAATTTCCGTTGAGACAATTACATTATACGCGCATCGAATGAGGGTTCATAAAGGCGTACATAAATTAAGGTATCACGGTCGTTGTCCTACCTATTATCCTCCGAAGGATGTCTTCAAGACCAGAAAGCTCTAGGCACCGGGGCTTAGAGAGGCCAACGTCCAATGACCATGGCAATATCCTGTGTGTTTCATCCGCTCCCTCGATGCGTACCTCATGGACCTATATAAATATAAATGCTAAGAATCCTGCAGAGTTGTATTTGTTCACGGATTTGAACGAGAAGATTACAGGGAGTCCCTGAAGAAATGGGTTGATGAGGAGTCACGAGATCTGGTTGAGAAAGTGGTACCATATACTTTCAGCGCAGAAAACATCCTGAGGGAGAATCGCGCTGGGCTTAAAGCCACCGCCGAGGACCTCCGTAGAATGGTATCCGGGCTACTAAATCCACTACAGACATCCACCGGAGTGCCATTGCAGCAACATGCTATGACCAAGGTGTCGCATCCCTCGATTATTTGGATCGCGCATGGGCTCGGAACCTGGGTGGTCAAAAATGCTCTAATTGATGACGCCTTAACTGAGGCTGTTTTCCTAAACCTCACCGCTGGCGTAATCTTTCTTGATTCACTCGATCCTGCGAAAGACGTCAACTTGCTCACTTATTCGAATCTGTTGAAGCAGATTTTGCGAAAAAGGCCTTATAGAATCAATTTCCGGAAAGGAGAAAGCCAAGAGATATCATTTCTAGCGGAGGATCTCACGTTTATTGATCGCATGTATCTGACATTGTGCGATGGACTTTCTGTTGGCCAAGATAGTAAGCGCAGGGGATGGAGTGAAAGACAGGAAGCATATATACTCGTCGGCTGGCCAAATCTATTTTCCAATATGCCCAAGGTAAGAAGTTCCAAGCCTCGATCCACGTGCTTGATTGCGGAGAACTGACAATTGGTCATCATAGGGGAAGAGGAAACCTGCACCAACAGGTAAACAGCCGAAAGGGGAACTCGCGAGACTTAGAGTTTCGCTTTCTCGAATTTCCAGATTGATACAGGAAAGGAAAGCACTTGCTCTAGATGAGCAGAAATATACAGGAGATGTACCCGGACTCCGAGACTTGCTCTCCCAAGTAGATCTCCGCAATAGAGTCTTCAATATCGCTGCCAGAGTGGACGACAAACATCTTGCAAAACTAGGTGATATGAATGTCACCAATCCGTTGCCTGAAGGCGGCCATCTACATAGCTCAACTCGAATGGACAGTATAGTCACACGGTTCTATGATAATCGACATTCCAGGTTAAGCGACGACGTTTCCCAGAAGCTCTTGGAAGGCCTAGCTGAGCTCTCATCGGAGCTCTTCAGCGTCACTCATTTAGAGCACTATACTGAGGTCATGAGAGGCTTCCTAGAACGCGAGAGTCAAGAGCTTGCGAAAATCAAACGAGAAGCAGAAGACCTTCATATCCTTAATGAAGGGAAACAGATACCGACAAATATGGCTTACGAATACCTTGAATCCACAGAAGACTTTGATGGGGTAAACTCCAGGATCGAGCGAGCTATTGGGAGTATTGAAAGCATGATCGAGCAGCTTAAGAAAAGGTTGTTCTTGGAGTCCCTAGACCTTGATGAGAGTCTCGGACACTATCGCGAGCTTGAAATAAAATGTTACAGGGACCACCTAGCGACAGCGGTTGTGGAAATGATCCATGGAAACTATCGACAAGCTCTTGAGGCATTGGAAAGCGCAGAGAGTGGTTATACATTGTACCTCATGCCAGAGCATATCATAAGGCTTGAACTTTCGAGTTTCCGGGCTCTCCAGCTTGCTCTTAACTCGAAGCCATTGGAGGCAGAACAACTTTGTAGAACGACGATCACGATGATGGTTGAAGAGCAAGGGTTCGAGCATCCAATGACGTTAGTAACCATGAGCAACCTGGTGCACATTTTGTTGGAGCTATCATATTTCACTTCTGCTCTGGAGACAGCCGCACCCTTAATCACAAAAGCCACCAAGGCGCTTGGTGACCAAGATCCCCTGACTCTTCGATGCAAGGCTCAATGGGCACTTGCGAAATTTTATTCTGGAGATTATTCTGGCGCAGAAGAGATTCTTGAATCAATTGTCCGGATATCTGAAAAGTGTCTTGGAAAGGACCACCCTGATATGCTTCTCTACCAATGCTTCCTAGCAAAGGTTCATCTCAAAAGGGGAAAACTGGAAATTGCTAAGAGATGGGTCAGTAAAGCATTGGAAACGAAACGTGAGACTTGGTCAAAGAACACCGACGAAAATTTCCGAGCTAGTAAGCCCATTACGAGCAGAGTGCATGACACAATTGACGGCCCAGAAGCATCAAAGAACAAAGTGGATGACTTTCTGAACAGTTTCGTACAAGATTCTGCGGCAGATCCCCTGGGAAGGAAGCTGCCTCCTCAACTACTAGAGCTTCTGAAATTACACACAGAAATCATGTTCCAAGAGTCCACAAAAGATTCTGGTGTAAGTATTTATAAAGCTATCTGGATGCAAGAGAGAGCACAATTAGGAGCGGCGCAGCTCTCTACTGCGAGGTCCCTGTACCGGCTTTCCATCATGACAAGAGAAACCCGAGACGGCCATGAAATATGCATGGAGGTGGAGAAGCAGCTAAAAGAAGTTTATGACATCCGTGAAAGTATCCTAGGAAGGTTTCATGTTGATACATTGTCCGCCCGGCGTGAAATACTGAAAACTGGCTGCGACTTGAAGTCGTCTCAAAGTTCCAGTATTTCCAATGATACTGGTGGGGGAGAGGAGGATAGCATCACTTGGGAGCATATTTACACTGAATCAGAATATATCTACGAGACTCATATGTCCCACCTCGGCAGATACCACCCAGAAACTTTGGAGTCTCTTCTATGGCTATTCCAACTACGGCTATCAAAGACTCTTGATCAACGGACGGAGGCGAACTCGAACGAGCTTCTTTTAGCTTTAAGGCTGCTATCTGACCAAGCGAGCCGCTTGATAGAGTCACTGGACATACAATTCTCTGTTGCACTGATTTATTGCGGTTTTGGTTACTATCGAATCGCGGAGGAAATTCTTGGGCAGGTCTTACAGAAAATCAAGACTGCTAAAGTTGAAAATGATGATGGGATCTATGATAGCCTTGTGACGATTGAAGTGGAAGTGCACGATCTGTTGGATCATCTCCAGGACTAAACAGAGGGTATGGGAATGACTACATGGCACAAGGGCAACTGTTCTATTGGAATTGTTTTGATTCTATTAGACTACGCTCAGGAGATGTATCTGTCCATTTGATGGTGACATTTCGAAATTTACATGTCTTGTCTTTGCTGGTATACTTCTTGGTTGTCATAATGTGGACCTTACAGGGGAGTAATAATAATGTTGCGCGAGGAGGCTAAAACCTGGGTAAGGTGTCTCCCAAGGGCCGCGGTATGCTCAAAAGCAAGGCTCCTTGGATTGGTTTACGCATTCATTTGTCGAGGTTACCAAGTTAGGTCCGGTTACCGATGGATGGCATCTAGGAACTTAGCCAAATCCATAACATGTTCATTATAGCTAACAGAAAAATAGGAACCAGGTATTCAACAAGCTCAAAGAAGATGTACTTAGTCCGCTTGCTCTATTAGAGATAGCAGGCATTGAGACTACGGACATTCCTTCCCTTTTTCTTATAATAATTCACACCTCTAGATCGCGGAACCTCCAAGAACACTGAGTGGAAGTACGGTGGGCTCCTGCCATGCAACTCCTGTGAAGCCAGCCGATGCGATGGAGAATATAGGAGATAGTCTTGACAAATGGGTTCTCATGTCCACTTCATTAGCGTGTTGTTCGTTCCCGGAACGGTAGCTAACAAGTGCCTGGCCCAGAGCTCGATTTGGCTCTCACTCATGTTCTGGAAGTACTGATTGAGGCGGATGTTCTTGAACTCGACCAAATTACCCTGGCTAATCTCTTCTGGAGACGAGCTATCCTGTGCCATCCTGAATTCGGCCTTCTGGCTAAACATGCGTCTGACGGCATACACACCGATAAAAGGAGAGTTCTCGCTGATTGGCGTGCCTACGTGGATTGCCTTGGCTCGTAACTCGGAATTCGGTACCGCGAAGTCTTCCATCACCTGTGCTGGATAAGTCGAAGTATCGCCTGGCCATCTGTAGTTGGCTTTCATCTCCGCCTCGATGTGCTTGGCTTGGGCTATCTTTCTTGCTTTCTCATCTTCGGCTCGCTTGGCTTCGGCGCTCATTCGTCGATTTTCCGTGTAGACTTGTTCGAGGCTATAGGGGAGCGGGGGCGGTTTGAGAGTTGGCGTTTTCCCTTTGTTGTCATTTTGAGGTATACTTCTATCCAGCGGCGCAACTTCACCTCTATTGAGCTCGAAATGAGACATGGTGTAAGACATTTGCCGCGTATGATCTCGACTAAGTCTAGGAACAATCGCAGGCGCTGAAGGGCGCAGGACAGGGATTTTCCCCTTCGGCGTTCTTGGTTGCAAAGATTTATCAATATTTACCGGAACGGTCGTGTTTACTGGGCGAAAGGTCTGATGGTTTTGACGTGACGAGGCTTGGCCTGACATTACTTGATACCGAAGCCTGACGGGTTGTGGTGGCTTCACCACTGGTAGTCCGGCTGGGAGTACAGGCGTATATGACGAGTTAGAGGAAACCGGAGTCCCTGGAGTGAATCTCACAGCGTGGCCGATAGAAGTGTTGCGGGATGCGGCAAGCTCTAAGAGATCAATGCGGCTGTCTCTATGTGGGTTGTCTAATGGGCTGGGGCCCTTGGGAGTCGTCGCCTTCCTTGTTTGATTAATGGCATTATCTCGTAGACCATCCATATTAATGGCAGTAATGTTCATATAAACTAGCAAGATGTTTGTAGAAATCTGATAGGGTAGCTGCTGAATAGGAGACCGTGGCATGCAGGACTGATTGGGAGTGATGGAGTAGGGTTTCATACAAAGCAACACATGAATAGAAATATGCAGCTGTGAGTAGGAGGTAAGGTGATAATTTGGGGGGCTTTTTATGAGTAAGGTAGACTCTGACCCAGAAGATGGCCTTACACATCAAGATTCGACCCTTCGGTTGCCTAGGACTCTGAGGAAGCTTGTCGTGACGTGACATGTATACCTGGTGGGTAGGTGGATTCAGATACAGCTCAGCACATTTCGACCGTTCATGAGAATCTAGTGCTACTACGATAGAATCTCGAAATAAATATTCTTGTTGCTTTTCACATATAATAATCCTCTTGACCTTTCTTGCCGTTTACTAGATACCTATGCTTGTATTTCCTACCTTAAATAGGTAACCATGGCGAGTCCTACATACCTAAATGGATCCATTATGTGGCCAAATCTGATTCACTGGCACTCATAGCGCTGCAACGTATGTGGAACAAAGAAAGTCACTAGAACATGGTGGTAAAATCGAGAATCATGTTGGATAATAAGATGATTCGGAATATTTTCTGGTTAGCTCGAATTCGTGAGCTGGGGGCCTTAGTAAATAAATATTCACCCAAGTACTTATTCAAGATGTCAATTTTCAAAGATTAACCTTCCTTTTGTTATTCGGGGCCTGAATCGTAAAGTCCTTTGCCCATACATGCAATATCCACTACCGATGAGCTAATGTTCTGGGCTATAACATTACCTGCTCCAAAGCGCACCATATCCCCTCTTAACCAACCTAGGTTCTTCAGGCCATTCATTGGATCCGTTAGGAAAGCCAATACATAATCTTGCATTGCCTCTGCCACCTGTCTCTGAAAGTCTGTGGCACCACCTGTAAGGTTATAACTTCCGAAAATCATCGGCAAATCTGCACCGTGGTACGCTCCCATCCACGAAAAAGGAGTTAGATTGGAGTAATTCCCAGCATACTGATAACGGTAAGTTGTGAGATTATTGAAGTCCCTGACATTTGAGGAGTTGAATGCTGGACAGATGAAGTCATCTAGGGTTCCCTTATCAACATCGGTCTTATTAGGGCCAGCTATCAGGTTGTCGATAGGATATGCGATGAGACTTGACTGCTCGTTTGAAGTGTCGCTTATAAGCGCTGGCATTTTCGATATCAGACCGCGCTCTGCCCGTTCCGTATAGTTCTTGAATATGACTTTTTCGTCAACAGTAGGCCTAAAGAACAAGTGAGGTTTCTTGCCCTTGTCTCCATAGTGACCGACAAAGTTAGTAATCAAATTCACTGGGACCTGCTGCATGCATTCCACTTCGGCTTTGGGGTCGTCTGGAAAATCGCATCCAAGTTCCTTTGCCACATAAGTGAAGTTCGTCTGCAGCGCATTGTCACCTTGAGAAAATACTCGCATCGCCGCGCCCGACATGAGGAAGAACCCAGCGGCTAGTGGATCATCGTAATAGGCAAAGTTGAGAACGTCTGCTGAAACTCCGCCAGCAGAGTGGCCCCACACCGTGATTCGGCTGGGATCGCCTCCAAAAGCCTCAATGTTGGCATACACCCATTCCAATGCAAGCCTTTGATCGAGGATACCAAGATTTTGATCCTCTAGTCCAACTGCATTAGGAAATCCGAATATATTGACCCTATAGTTCATCGTCACCATGATGTGCTTTTGACTACGGTTGACCCATCCGGCAGGGATATGGTAAGGGGCATCAAGGCCACCGCCCCTGAAGCTACCACCTGGTAGGAACAGGCCCACAGGAAGTCTATCTTGCGATGTGGCATTGATAGGAGTCCATATTGCTAATCTCAAACAGTCTTCTGCAGTAGTCTGTGCCATCTCGCCTGCAGAGTGACTCTGGTCTCCGGTGGTGATTGAGAAGTCGGTAATATTCGCATTCCATAAAGACAATTTAGACGTAAGATACTGAGGACATGATGCGGGAAACCTATAAGAGTAATGATGACTCTGGGATGGGCGTAATGGCACCGGTGGCTTCCATCGAAGCTTGCCAACAGGTGGCTCGGCATAGGGGATGTTGCGAAATTCCCTGACGCCCGGATAATCTGGATTCTGTAGACCAGTGTAGGTTCCGGTTAGTGTCCCTACTGTAAAGTTGGGACTACTTTCCCGGTCGCACAATTGGCTGGCTGTGACGATCCTCGAGAGGATGCTACTCAAGAACAGTAGCCGTCCCATTATCGATATGAATGAGTGAAAACCCATGATGCCAAGAGTGATCGTCACCGTTGTGTCGCACCCAGATCTGATGTTGATATAAGACTCCACGCAGAGCGTGATTCTGACGCCTATTGCTCATCATCACGGTCTCTTAGATAGAACGCTGGCGATATTTATATGTTCACAAATATACACGAGAAAGTATAGGCCATGGATAGTTGTGCGAATATAGCGCCAGCCCACGGCTCTAGATCTGATACTCGGCATTTGCGAGTCTCAATGAGCTTCCGTTCTAGTCAATGAGACCCTTCATGTGACCTTTCTGGATGTAACCCCGCGTGATGAGTTCTCGAATCTTGCCCGAAGTTCTGGGCCTCTACATCGTGCCTGGCTCCATTAGGCTAAATCTTATTGGCTTGCATCATTGGGGCTGCATTTGATAGGGCAAAGCATTCAAGACCAGCAAAGAAACGAATTAAGCTTCCTCATCAATGTGGATATATAATATACAATATATAGCGTATAGCTTCTAGCTTAGCCATATAGGAGCCGTAATTCTGAAAATACTAAAATTAGCTCTATGCCAATCCCCATTTCTAAGATCCTTGCAGCCCATGTGCGATGCAACCGAGCCCCTGAGATAGCCGAGGTAGTATATGAAGGGATACCCAAGAAAGGGTATCTACCTAGGTATATTTCTACTCCATGCTCATTCTGTTGCCCTTTTTCTGTTTTCCCCTACTACATGTCTTTATTCAGAAATACTTTCTCTAGGCTGGTTAAAAAAAAATAGTGTTTCAAGGGCATAGTGTTCATTCCGCTTAAGCTTCAACGCAAGGGGGGCTAAGGAATTCTTTAATATAGGGCTGCAGATATCCAGGTCATTGGGAACGTGTAGCCTATTTCTGCCACGCGGGCTGTGGAGCGGATGGAATCTAATTTGGTCGGTCTCAACATACCTAAATCATGATCTTCGGCTCCGAGGAAATCCTTTACCAGCCTGAGACCACGCCCCCAATTTTCTGGCTAGAGAGTTCTGAGACATGACGGAGGGATTTCTGTTTTCAATTTGTTGTTTGATTGAAACATACAGAATGGCTACCTAATATATCCAAAGTCCTACGCTGCTCCTTTGAGACCCATGCGTTCGCTGTTGAGTTCGGCTGCCTTCCAAATCCAATATTCTATCCCGTCGTGCTGAAATCCCACATCGCTGATGATCCTTGAAAACTCTATGTTATGCCCCCAGTGGTTCCTCATGTCTCATGGCCTTAGTTAACATTATGTCTATAACGGAGGTAGAAAAGCAAAATTAGGTATGTACTATAGGTGACCACACCTATTCGTAAATATAGCATCTTCCATCTGCCGTCGTCGGCATCCCCTCTTTAGTCTTAGGATGCCATCCCAACCCCATTTCCATAGTATCCTCTATCGTCGCTGGACTTGGCGGAACGTTCGGCGCGTAGTCTAAGGGGATGCCCAAGAACGTTCTGTTTCCATCAATCGCGTACGTTCTATTTTGGAGGTCCTGGCCCTGCCATATCGCCCACAAGCGGTCGATCTGTGCGTGAAGTAGATAAAATACGGGGTCGTTAGGCGTGCTGAATGGGTCCGCTGCCTCAAGCCCGACAAAAGTATGAGAATGTAGGTGCCATAGGTCCTCAATATTGTTCCTAAACTCCTTGATAGTTTTGGAGGCGAGAATCTTTGTCGCATTGGCCCAATTCAGGACGCCCTTACTCGCGCCATCGTAGAAATCCCGGGACAAACATCGAGGGTTAGGCTCGTAGCCATACTTGTTGGCAGGGTCGATGACTTCTTTAGCCACGGGGCCTAGACTAATCGTGAGATTCTTGAAAGGGCCGTCTGTGACGCATCCACCACCCGTTCCAGCGGGTTTCGGCAGTGAAAAGTTTGCTATGACCAAGCCGGGTATGAGAACCTTCCGGGGTCCGTGCGGCACGGGGGCGCCATTGCCACCGAACGATGTCATGGAGCCATCGAAGACCTTGGATTTGGACTGGTCCTCAGAGAACCGCGCTACATCCCAGTACGGGAGATGGCCTTTATACCCGCACTCGTTGCGAAGGGCATTCTCCATTTGCCAAAGGAATAGGCGATGCCATGGGAAAAGGTAGCCCTAGAAATCATGCTTAGTCACGGATCGTAGCGATAAGTAGGGTTTAGTTGACTACCTCCAGGTCGGTAGCTTACTTACTGACTCATGGATGATGTTAGTCTGGTTGATATGAACGTATGTGAAGTCATCTAGCCGGTTGACGATACCCGGCGCTAGTGTCGTGTTCGATAGTGGCGGTCTCGCCGCCAGACAGTTCACGGCGCGCAAGTAATCTGCTCTCGTCACATCATCAATTTCGTCCCTGATCAATCATGTTAGGCTCAGAAAGAATATCTTCCCCCGCTTTATGTTCGTAGTTGTGCTGCCTTACCATGACCTGCGAACGGCGATGTTCTTATTTGTACAACCTCGTGTCCTCAATGATGCCCTTAAATTCTTCTGATACGTGAGTTGAAACTTCTTGAATTCCTTAGGCATTGGTATACCGCCGACATGATCGGGATAGAATGACGCAGGTCCGGCTAATGCCGTCTGTCCCAACAAAACAGTGCAAACCCCTATTAGGGCCGAGGTCCCAAGCATGTGCATATTAGGCAAGGTCTCGGCCGGGAAGAAATCGTAGGCTTTCTCCAGCGAGATGGGAAAACACGGATAGATGCCAATGGTGGCACTATTATGGAATATTCAGCAAACCTTTAGCCGCACTAAGAAAGCGAGCGGTGGCACCGGCAAGCAGCCAGGCGTCCACTCATATATAGGGCGCAATGGATGGATCGAACATTTTCACTAGGGATCAGTGCTGTGCAACGTCTAGTAAGCCAGCAAACCTCATCTCGTAAAATTCCAAGGGCTGATTTGGATCCTTGATGTACCTCGCTGCTCGCGAACTATGGCCATTATCGAGTTACGCCGCATACTCGGGACCGAGAAAAGGTCAGAATCAGACGTGTCCTGTCTGGTCAGTTTTGCTGGTTACAGCATCGTATTTCGATCGATAGTGTGGCGTCCTGTTTCGGGAGGGAACTATGTACCTTGGCTGATCCCTCCCTGGCCCCCTGGCTAGCTCAATCTCTTATGCATCCAAGGGTTCTACCACGTGCTATTTTACCCATTTCACATGCACCACGGTAACGGGCTCCGGGCACTATTCAACGACCTACAATTCCACCCGAATTTCTCACTCTACATCCAAGTCGGACCCGAATTCAACGCGATGGATGAGAAGGAGTTTGGTACCATCATCCTCCGATTTAAAATGCATCTTGAAGTCTTCGTTGGGGTCGGAAATAAGGCAAGATCTGGCAGACTAATTTCGGAAGTTAGGCACGGGAAGCAACACAATATTGGCCCATGTCTCACCCTCAACGAGCAATGATGTTCGCCAAGTTTCTTTTTTGGCGATATCTGACATCACTTCCGGATGACTTGGCAGCGGGTTAAAAAAGCTTGTAATGCTGGTCATCTGGAGTGGCCCATGCGCCCCGCGCAGCCACACCAGCGTAAGCACTTTGAAGTGAAGCTATCACGGGACCCGGTTTCTGATTGGCTTAACAATTGCACGGTGTTTTCGAGCTGAACACTTAGCGGCTCCGGGCTGGCGGGCGCATTTAGTCTCGAGATAAGTGGTTCCAGAACTGTTCTATTAACTCTTTCAAGTTGCCACGTGTGATATTTTTCCCTTTCTGTCTCGCCGTTTGCGCTTGAAACTCCGGCCAAGAGCACGGCGTGGACTATACCTCGGTGTAGATTGCCAATGCGCAATCCCGATACTGATATTCGAGATATTGAGTGGCGTTACCGAGAAGCGGTCACCCCCAAGTCCGTTCACCCAAGTCACACTTGTCTTTTCAGCTAGTCACCTCTTGTCAGCTGTTGCGAGTCTTCGTGCATAAGCGCAGGCCTAAAAAGGTCAGGTAGATACGGCTCTCTTACGTTTTTATGACACGGCGTTTGTATATCGTATGGCGCGCGATACGAGTCTGACAGCAGCGACTGATGCAGCCGAGTAAATTCCCGAGCTAACGGTAACACACACACCTGCTATCACTTACATTGTGTCTTTCCTTACATGTCAAACGTGTCATTGCATATAACGCACGCATGTCTTATCCAGGTTAGTATTCTGTTTCCCTGATAGCCAAGTCTGCCTAGAGCTCGTAACACCTAAGTATAGGTACGCAAACCCCGCGCCGTAAAGTCTCGCGGAAGACGGAAGGATTACCTCTCTCATAGCTTCGTATCGTTACCTGTATGTGTAACCTACACCCCACCGCTCCGCCGCAAGGTACTCTTATTTGTTCGAGAACAACATGCAACGACTCTCACATACTACATGTGAAACGGCCAATGTGGATAACACTAAGTAGGTATCATGCAGTCTTGCGTATTTAGGTAGGGGTTTATCAATGTACTTTTGACCACACCGCTCTGCCTGCTCTTGCGGTGATGGGTGGACAAGTCTGGCCTAGACCGGTGGCTTAAATTAGGGGGCGCCGGGTTCTTGCAGAAGCTTGACAGATTCCAAATTTATCCTTGAAGGCGGCTGCGCGCAAGGCTGTGTTTACCTTCGACGTCGGCGTACCCCTCTATGAGTTCATGCATACCGTCGTTCAGCTTCGCTCTTCGGATCGTAACAACTCCGCGACGCCGAGATTTCCGTCCGTAACGGGCACTGCCTGCTGATAGAGTGGGTTCGTCCGCGTCAGATCATAGCCAACGGCTTGGCTTGTAATTTGATCATGCGATTCCGTCTGGTGCATTGCTATCTTGCAAGGCACAGACGAGATTCGGAAGAGCCCGGCGCCCACCACTCGGCAATAAGAGGTATCTAGATTTCCGTCGGAACGCCGCAATCATATAAATTCGTAATCATTGCCGATTTGTGCATGGTGGGCATACATTTGGCCATCAGTGGCGGCAGAGGAAATTTACCTTCAAAGATATCGCTCGACTAATTGTTGGCACTCGCTCTTCACCGCAGTCACCACAACGCTCTCGCGTGTAACCGGCAACGTCAGAGCAATTTCCCAATCCGCGTAATGTAGCAGTACTGGGAGATTGGAGTGGGTTCATCTTGGTATGCTTAGAAATACGCGGATGCCGCGGGCGTAGGCGTCAATATTCTCGACTTTTCCCAATGAGCCATAGGATCAAACCAGAAGCTACCTCAGCGCGGTTAAAGAAGTGATCTACAAGCGGGGCAGAGTGAAAGATGGCCGAGCATTAATAGATGGAGCTTGCCTGCTGGTTTCGTGTAACTTGATCACAGAAGCGACTGGCCACAGCATGTTAATATGATCATCGTAAAAACCCTACCTAAATTAACCCAGTTTTTGTTATCAAGTCCCTCGTGCTATACACGCTTTTCAGGGGGGCCGCAACGTTGAAAGCACCTATAAAGAAGTTCATCAAGAGATATCCTTGAAGAAGGTCGCTTCCCTGTTGCGATGACAGCCAGACCACTTGGCTATCTCGATATATTAGATAATTATTGGAGAACTTCGAGATAGCAATGTGATAATAGTCAGTGTTTAGACCTTGCCCCCACATTATAGCCGTTGGGAACACAGATATCTCAATTTTGCATACATTGACAACTTACAAGCAATATAATTCGTGCTACGTGACATTACTAGGCCGCTGATAAGGGCTGTTGGTAACGATACAAAGTAATGCATTCTGGCCTATGTTGCGGGACGAAATGACTACCTACATGCAGATCATCTAATGCTTTAAGTATCTAGATACCTTCACTTCTCCGTGAGAAGGGCTATAATTTATACCTATACGCCTGGACAGTCCTCGAATATCTCACCGCCATCTCGATCGGAGTATATGAAACTCATCACCATTAAACCCAAGACTAACATCTGACAACTCAGCCGTTAGTCGTATCTGTCACTCTTCTGACAAGTTGGAGGCTTGATGACTTGTTGAAATTGGGACTTGGGAGTGGGAGGCCTGGTTTTGGTACGTTGGGAGGACAGGATTTGAGGCAGTGTAGGTGATGAATCGTTGCTTGTGTATATTCCGCAGCCTGATGCATATAGGTTTAGGTCTCCTCGCACGACAGCGTTGTCATTCCCGCTTCTCGTCCCCTGATAAGATCCGCCTCGTGGCATTGTATAAGTCGCGACTTGTCAAGCTAACAGCTATTTCATAGTGGAGTACTCGTGACGGAGAATTTCTTTTCACTTCAAGCAGATCATTGATGCTGCGGCACGTGGCCCCCGCACTCTCCCCCAGTGACACATTACATAGTCCTTATTTAGGATAATTCTAGGTGTCACGACGCGGACTTAATGCGGACCCTGCAGAGAGGTTAATGGAAGGTTGTGGCGCAAGGGACCAAGACCCGTCTAAGGGCGAGTCTATACACACAAGAGACTATCCTTTATCCATGCTATCTCAGATCTCGTCCTCCCAACGGGCCCAGGCGTCTAACATTCAGACGCCCAACATCCAGACCTCCTTGGATCCTGGGTCTAGAGGTCTAGCCTTTAGCAGGTCTCCTAACCTCCACAGGACCATATCTTGATACTAGGCTCTTAGAGACTTCGTTGTCGCATCAGTCGCTTGTTGCTCGTTCTACGCATAGGTCTGGATCGTATCGTATCTGCTAAAGCAGAGGAGTTCAGATGCCGTTGAGGCTATTAGTTCAGACCTTTGCTGTATGTTAATAGAAATCTCATTTCCAGAATTTCGCCCATGTATAATTTACATCAAAGATGTGTTGAAATAGGGGTAATGTCTCTAGATACCTGGGTTCACTATGAAGTTGCAGGATGACGTAATTAACCGGAATTGGAGCAAAGATTATGTAATCTGCGGCACAGCCAATAGCGTGCCCGAAGCCTCCCTAATTCCGGAAACCCGGTCATCCGTTGGCTTATCAGTTGCTCGATACGCGTTGGGACATGATTTCGCCAATGTCAACTTTTCATCACATTTCTGGCCGTCACTCAACCTCACGATGAGTGACCCAACGGACAGCGATGATGAGATTACAGTCGCTACCGAACGTACTCCTCTCATTGGGGTTCCGGATTTCTCCGAGACTTCTGAGACTTCTGAGACTTCCGAGATACCCCCATTAACTCGGAAGGATGGCCACTCGAGATCACCAACAGTGGTGTCTATCTCCAGCGCCAACATCAGCTTATCAACGCCACAAAAGCCCATCGCTGTTATCGGCTTATTCCTACTGGTTGTCTTCACAGCCTCCGCTGCTGATGCATTTAAGCAGATACCCATGACCAGAATCTTTGAAGATATACTGTGTCATGAGTATTACGGCAAGGCTCCAGGCTCGGATGGGCCCATTGACGAGAAGCTATGCAAGGCCGACGCTATCCAGTCTAAGTTGGCTTACCTGTTCGCCGTCCTCGAAGCCCTAAATGCCGGAATCAGTTGTCTTGTCGCCCTGCTTTGGGCTATCGTAGCCGACCGGTAAGAATAAGCTTCGTTCTCCTTTGTCTCGCGCTGACTCCTGCTCATTCAAGAATCGGGCGCAAACCAGTATATGCAGCTAGCTCAGTTGGGTTGGTGTTAAGTACGCTATTAACGATAATTGTCGCCTGGTTTTCGAACGTGCTGCCACCCAAGTTACTTTGGGTTTCGTCACTTGCACATCTATGTGGTGGTTCTCCGGTTATGAATGCCTGCATATACAGCATTCTAAGCGATGTAGTGCCTGAATCGAGTAGGTGAGTAGCCCCTTCGTCAATCCCTCTAGCGAGATTTTGATGTCTTGCTCACGAGATATAGGTCTATCTACTTCATGCGCATCCACATGGTGAGCCTCATCGGCAACTTAGTCTCGCCAGCTCTTTCGTCAGCGATGATGTACTTGACTGGTCCTTGGCCTGCCATGATACTCGCCTTAATACTATGGATCATAGCTACTGCTATGATAGCTTTCATACCAGAAACATTTCATCGGACGCATCCCTCTAACGATGCGGACTCTGAGCCGGCCACCTTTAAAGCACGAGCACTACGGGGTCTCGGTCAACTAAAAGATTCGCTATCTATTATTCGAATACGATCTGTTGCCTTAATCCTCTGCATCTGCCTCCTGACATATCCAATCCTTGTCTGCACTTTGCAATTTATGGCCCAGTTTATTTCGAAACGCTATCACATTCCCTTAAACAAGACCGGTTATGTCCAATCCGTATATGGCGTCGCTCACATGGTTGTGGTCTTGTTGATAGTCCCAGCTGTCTCCTTTCTCATAGTGCAGCCAACTACACCGAAGTGGCTTCGTGTAGCCGATGATGGAAGCCGCGATATAATACTGGTGCGTTGGTCTTACGTCGCATCCATAATTGGTACCGTCATTCTGGGCATATCTCCATCTCTACCAATCTTCATTGGCGGCCTTATTGTCATGTCTTTTGGTTCTGGATCCGCAAGTTTCATCAAGGGCATCGCAGCCTCTTACGTCGATGCTGAGCACTGGTTAAGGCTATTCGCTATTATGTCCCTCTTGGAGATTACTAGCAATATCTATGCGATGCCTGCTCTCGCTGGTCTCTTTACTCTCGGTATGCGGTTAGGCGGGGAGTGGATTGGGTTGCCATATGTCGGCGTCTCACTCACATGCCTCGCTATGCTGGTACTATCGCTATTTTTGCAGGTACCAGCAACCAAAAGCAGCGATGAAGAGTCGTCCTCAGAGCGTGAGAGTCTGATAGATCACAACGAATGACGATACTAAATATATGGCATACCCTGCTCAGGGGGTAAGAAGTTACCATTTCCGGCCGATGGTCATGCATTAGGAGGTAGGTATGGACACCATTATCACACGAACCTATCCGATATATCCTCTCCCTGTCGTCCTAGGTTAGAAAGTTTTATCATAACTTGCCGGAAGCTAGGAGGTACTCATCACACCGGAGTGTCATATCGACCCTATGTTGTATAATGTTTTGGAACCGAGTGTAACGATGCAAATCAGGTACCCCTGAATAAGTTAGGGTCTCTTCGATATTATGTGCTTAGATCTAGATTTCGTTTACATCGTATACTAGATTCATACAGGTCCAATTCCACGCGCCTTCTATCGGTCTTATAGATGCAGAACTAAATCGCAGAGGCGAGACAACCAGCATCCTTTCAGGATCTACTCCAAGTATGCTACTATCTCTCAAGGGGGGGGGGGGGGGGGAGGAATCTGGATGGTCATATCCGTGTTGCAGTATGATTTAGGTACCCTCGACCCTAGCTACCCGCCTAGGTATCGACCTAGAACACCTTGACCAACAATCTTGAAATGCACACGAAGATTGTCACGTTAAGAAGACATTAACTTTACGAGGATAATTAGGATAGCCATCTTGCGGCCATTAATGGTCTATGGGGATGGGAAATGAACGTCTACCCTACGGGAATCTGTCGGTACCTCCAAGCACTTCCGCTGCACAAGAGTCCCGGGGAACGCTGAGCTCATGTCGTAGGACGTGATATCCGCGTGATTTGATGCTCAAGGGACGGTCCTGCATGCTATCCGAGTATCGAAGATGGAGATATTAATCTATAATAGATTCTCTACCATCTTGACGTCGCAATTGCCCCCAGACACCTCTTTCAGCTGCCTGGCGTAATTTCTGGCGGGATTGTACCAGGGATTTACTTTGAAGTCCGTTGGTTTAGCCCGTACGCATCTGGAATCATTGCAATAGCATCGAAGTTGTTTGTCTACCATGGCAAAGCCCTAGGACTTAAGCGGGTTATCCTTGTTGATGCGGCTTTTCCACGCAGGGGAATTCCGGTTCCTGCAGGTTAAAATCGGCGGGCACGATAAGAACACGGTTTTCAGCGATGGAAAAAGAGAGAAAATTAGACTAGGTGCTGGAACGCTCTCGACGTATGCAGGCCACCAGACCTCGAGTTGTTGGACGTAGCACCACCAATTCTCCTTCCACTTCGGGATTTCTCCTCCGCCGTGTATGGAGTCAAAGAGATAGCCACTACTCAAGTAGGTATCCACGGGAGGCAAGAAGATAGAGAAAATATCCTTGTCAAAGCTGACGGAGGTAGATGCCTGGAATATATGTTTGTCCCAGCTTTTGATTTTCTTTGTCAGACTTCTGAATAGTGTTTTGGGCTTTGATGTGTCTAAAATATCATTTGGTCCTTCTTTTGCGATGTTCTTTATGATAGACGCGGTGATGAACTCTCCACTTTCTGCATTCCGCGCCCCGTGGTCTCTCTGGGTCGGCCCATAGAACACAGCGTGCCGAATAACAAGTCGATTTTCACGCGCAAAAGCCCAAATCATGAGCTGGAGTTCTACTGGAAGCCTAAGAAACAGGTGAAAATGGTCTAGGCAGTTAGGAGGCTCGTCCTTCAGGGCAATCGTAGTTCGGGATTTGCCCCCTCGTTGCCTTATAAACCTCAGGGTGCGTTTATGTAACATCCACTCCTCCAGAGCCATCGTGCTAGTGAGGCGGGTGGTGGGATGTTAATGTTGCCGCGGTTTGTCCTTTTTATCAAGAGCTCGAGATAAGGTAGGAATGAAGCGTGTCATTGGTGTGGTTGTCGTTTAAAAGTTTAGGATCACTGTCCCACGTGGCTCGGAAATGAATGTGGAAAAGTCTCCTGTTAATATGTGAAATTGAGTTTTAAGACAGATCTTTGAGATGCCTTAGAGAGGATTTCCCCTAACTTCTAAGGCATCGTTATGGGCATTCGATGGTTTTCTTTACATCGGGATTGTATAAAGACACTCTGTTATTGGATATAACCACCTTATACCTACCTAAGTATCCACCATTCCATACCATGATGAGATTAGTACCTGTGTATAGGTATAAGGCGGTTATATCCAACAATAGAGTGCCTTTATACAATCCCTTTACATCGCTTATATCTTTCTACACTGTAAACTTCCTACGTTTCTTAGAAAACTACCGGGGGCCCTCTATCCAGCATGCTAGTTCCCCATCAACGTTTCAGCGAAGATATTTTTTGATTATGTCTATGCTCCTTAGGACGCCGTAGAGGGTATTTTATACAGATATACTTGTGTGAGTGAGGCTAAAGCGCGTAGGAAGACATGACCAAAGCTAAAGAAGTTGAATCAGCAAACTGTACGATCTCAAGGATCTCGTGAGATTTAAAGTATAATAGTACTTCTTAGAAGCAAAGACCACATGAGATGAGAGACGAGAGATAATCTTTAGCTATGTACTGCAAGTCATTATGATCTAACTATCAGAGTGGAGTCTGGGACATCGCTGCATGGGTGGCGGAAGGACACTTGACGAAGTGCCCCACGTACGAATAGTACTGTAACGCACGGTACGTCGGCCGTAAGGGGGTTGCATAGCGTATAATGCCTACGTACATAGCCTTATTCTCACATAAGATACTTAATCGAACGTCCTTCTTGATAGTTGTGTAGGATATGCGTGGATTGTACTAGATGTTCGGTGACATTAACTGCTCTGTGCTGACAGGTAAGCAGCCGATGCTGGGTTACATTGTAGTTACTAGCTCCACGATAAGTGCACGGTCCGCACGCTGGCCGATTTGAGGAGCCAGATCCATTAGTGGAGGTTGCTGTGGGTGCTCACCGCTAAATGAGGTTTGTTCTGACTTCAACAAAAATCTCCCTTCCCTGATGCTCCTAATTGGAAAAATCCCAGCAGATCGTAAAATGGTCATCAGGTGAATGTGAATGGGCTTTCGCCCCGGACGATTCGAAGACGAGAGCGAGCCGCCGCAGGACAGTTACTTACAACTCCAGGAAAAGTGGCTGTCGAGTCGGTGAGCCTGCTACCGCGACCCCTGTAGATACTCCGGACCCTAGACTGAAGGGGAAAACTAAAAGCAAGCTAGGTCAAAAGGTTGTATTTTCCATGGCAGTCGAGGAAAAGTACACCAGGGCCTCCTCAAATCCTGACCGCGGCATAACCGCCATGTGAGGAGAGATGGCCTTCTAGGCCGTAAACGACATGCCTCGTCCGTACCCCGACCAGCTTGAAGATCGCCATAGGGACGGTTTTCACGAGCGAACTTAAGATGGAGAAGGCCTCTTCGCGAATGTCGGATAGGCTTGGTGGGATCTCGGGATATCTTACAGGAAACCAGCAAGGAGGGGATGAACGTGTCTTCGGAGAAGAATGACGGGCGTCGTAAAGGTACCTCCTACAGAGGCTTGGTGAATCCAGGTACCCGGGACTCCGAACGGAGCGCTTCATTCGCGTGAACACAGCGGGGCCATCTATCTCAGTGAATGAGGTGGTAAATAAACTGATTGGATGGTGGCGATGTTCGATCCAGTCCCGCCGTTCACCGTGCCAGGCTATCTACGATCTGGCATTTCCTCCCGCTCTTGCACTACCTGACTCTAGGAGACATGGGACGACATACGATTGGAGCACCATATCTTCAAGCTTGCCGACAGGAAGACTTGAAGATATCAGCGCTGCGAATTTTCTCAGCAGTCTTCCTGGTTTGCCCGATAACCTCTCCTTGCGATGCGATTCAAGGTGGCAAGAACAATCGCGGCTATGATTCCTTGACGCCTGCATTCATGGTTCTTCCGCTGAGGCAACCCATTACTCGGTATTACGTACTTTCACCAGGGACGAAATACATTGGCGCTCGTTGCGCTCGCTCCGCTTTTGAGTCCTGTCGTGAAGATTTTTCGTAACGCTGTAGATAACACATGAACCGAATGCTTGGCTTGCAGGCGTGCCGCTGATGCTGTGGTGTTGTCTGTGCGTTACATATCATGGGTTCGAATCCGAACTCCGAAGCCGCGCGGTTGCTGGCCTCCACGTCGAGATCCTAGGACCTATGGCATTGTGCGTTTTAACAAGGCAGCCACTAAAGATGACAGAGACTTGAATGTTGATGAAGTCATAGTCATCCTTCTGTATAGAAAAAGGCTGTACCTGCATAACTGCGATTGTTGTTCGTCGGGAGCTTAGGTCCGGCTATACTAAACTGCGGCAGCAAAAGTGGCTCGTGGTTGTGTTCGTTGGCCACGTGTATGCAAGCTGGTTTGGCGAGTGCCAGCTGGCTAGTTGATTGGCTGTATACCTGGCTACACATCAGCCCTATGTTGAATGGGAAAATATTGTGCGGCCAAATAATGCCTGATGCAAGCGCTGGTTTCTCCCAATCAAGTATTCGTACCGTTATGCAAATGGTCGCATAACACGTAGAGGGGCAGAGGGGCAGGCGACTGTCAAAGGCCCAAGTCATTGATGGTAGTCAATCAGCAAGATGACGTGGGCATATCCACGTCGTTAAGCTGTGGAACTTATTATGAGGTGCCTACTGGGGGGTACCTATAGGTAAGTAAGTAGATCCCCAGGCCAAAATGTCTCCCAAAGTGCGAACACAACATTCTCCGGGCATCATGTCCTTGATAACGCCCGCCATATTTTTTCTCGCCGCGCTGTCTGGCAGCTACCTATTTTCCATCAAGACTCAACACCAAAGACATTCAAGAACACGAGATTTTCCGACAAGCACACGAGCACGAGACCTCGATTATGAATCCGAAGACGACAATACCGCCGCCGAAGAGACGACCGCCAATGCCGAATCGAAACAATTAGTGTATGACTCGGGGGACGACGGTGACTTTCTCATAGTGCTAGACAGACCTCAATTCCGGACACAATTCGGCGTCAGATCTGGCGCCGCGGTTCGGGGCTATCCTAGCTATGGAGGGGTCTACGTCCTTCACTGCACCCCGGTCGAACTCGACTTTTTAGGTCTCGATCGCTTCCACATCGCCATGCGATCACTAGACCAACAAGAAGAAGACGCTCACTGTAACAATATGCGCAGACTCGGAGCGACGTGGTGGGAGAGCGAGGGAGCATACAGGCAAAAAGCTATGGATCCAGATAAATCGGGCGACCTTGTCACCTTTGTCGGGTGGCCGCCAGGTGGTGGTGTTTGGATTCTCAGAATAACGCACGACGATGCGTCGGCGAGAGGGGCCGGCAGAATCAACAACTGCTACACTATGGAGGAACGATGCCGTTTAATCAGGCAAATGGGTGGTGTTTTCTACGAAAATCCAGGAGAGGGTCTTTACCTGGAATTCTAAATAGGTTCCAGGATTAACGAGTCGATGATCGAACAGCGAGGGTTATGCGAAGGCGTTATTCACATGGAAATTTGTTTCGGCCTTCGGACTATCCCCCCGGCACAACAGCAACTGTAATTGTTACGCGATGTATTATTTTTTTCATATCACACTTACTAGCCCTCTCGGCGTTAGAAGAGGATGAAACTCATGTTTAACACTATCCACAGCACATTATGAGTCGAGATTGTGATGGTGAAATTGGTTTCTACGCTTTAATGGGGCGACAGGGGTACAACTCACCTAATGGGTCGCATCGGTATGCAGGTTGGGCTTGTTGGGACACTGCCACCAGTCGCTACATCTGGAGACTATGGTAAGGCACACTTCTAGATTGTATCGAATAGGACTGATATATATCACAGAAGCCTGAACGCCTAACTAGATTCGTATTTAGATAGTTTAACGGAGACGGCAAACAATAAAAGAACGATCGCAACCTCACCCCCCTGTTTTGAGGAGCCACTAAAAGCCAGTTGATGAAATGGCTCTCGATCATGCTAAACTGCGCGAGTATAGGCAATTGTATAAGCCCTTGGTCGTTGGGGACGATCATATTCGAATCCGATCTCCATGGCAAACTATGGTTAATATCCCTAGTACCGCAAGGCGCCAACGTTGAGATCCTACAAAGATTGTCACGCTGTGGATCGATGCCCTCTGTATCACTCAGGAAGACGATGAGGGGAAAAGCCAAAAAGTTCCCCTAATGGCCATGATATATAGTGCAGCCGGGGCCGTCATTATATGGCTTAGTCCAGCCGACGCCGACAGCGACCTAGCGATGCGATATCTAGGATACCTGGGGTCAAAATCAACCTACAACAAGATGCCGAACCTAAGCCGTGACGAGCTAATCGCCTTCAAGCATTTACTTAACCGACCGTAGTGGCCTCGCGTGCGGATAATCCAAGAAGTCGTCATGAGCGGTTTAGGTCGGAAACTAGATGAACTCTGCATCCGGTGTGGCAAGGCAAAGATTGACTGGCAGGCAATGGTTATTGCCGCGGCACGAATGAAGTCTTATCAGAATGAACACAGACGATACTTTCCCGACGTGCTGCACGTTCTTGATCCAGACTGTCTACGGGAAAATGTACCAGAGATGCTATATAGCCTTCTGCGAAGTATGGCGATGGGTACAGTTAATACGTCAACGCATTCTCTATCACTAGAACTCGTATCCCAGTACCGCCGCTTCCAAGCAACCGATCCTCGGGACAAGGTTTATGCCCTTGCTAATATGTTTGCGCTGTGGCCTCGAATGAACATCGCTCCAAATTACGCCTCTTCTCCGGAGGACGTTTACACATGCTTTGCTAAATCATTGCTGGAAAACAGTGACCTCGAGGTCCTCAAGCATTGTGGAGGTTCCGCCCGCCAGCTCCCGAGTTGGGCCCCCGATTGGTCTATAAGTCTAGACTGTTTACCTTTGCTGTCGAGCAAAGGCAGGCAACTCAGCAATGCGCCATGGTGGTATGAGCCCGAGGCGGTCACTGATTCGAGAGATGATCTTCGCACGTTTCGATACCCGGCGGGGTCTCATAGCTTCGGGGCACCCCCTAACAGCGATGCTACGAAACGAGCTCGACTGAAACGATTGGAAACTGGCTCAAAAGGGGATATAAAGTTGGTTACGAATCTTGACGAATTTAATCAAACTATACCATCTTCCAAGGCATTCAGGAATATGCCAAAGGACCTCCTAGCGGCCTTTGTTGAAGCGACGACCAACCACCGAAGTGTGTGGGCTATTGGCGACGAGGGCCCCTCCGATGCCGGTGTTCCCACCGAAGATATCGTAAGACGAACAGAGACCGTAGTCAGCCGCGAGACGAAGAGCAAACTTGTCACAGAGCATCAGCCTAGATCATATCGAGCCGCGGATACGTCGACGGCTGAGATTGACATACAGGGGCGAGCTTGCAAGCCGCAAGACCAAGATTGACATGTCGAAAGGGTTCCTCACAATGGCTGCTGAAGATGAGGCGGGTGAGTTTGTTATCCGAGAGTTTAACGAAAGGATGACGTCTGCTATGAGCATGGTCCCCCAATGCACCTTAGACCCTGACATGGAGAAATATGCGCTAGGGCGCGGGTTCTTCACTACGAAGAAGGGATATTTTGGTTTGGCTCGTATGGGAGCTGCCATTGGGGATAAGATTGCCGTTATCCGGGGCTCTGAGGTCCCGTTCATCTTGAGAAGTAGTGAAGAGGCATCAGGCGACCAAACGTGGAAAATCATAGGGGAAGCATATGTGCATGAGATCATGGAAGGTCAAGTAATGGCCGAAGAAGCAGTTGGGAATGCGAAGAGCTCAACCATTTGTATCAAGTGATACATCCATGGGGTCTCGAGGCGCAAGAATACGGCAACAGTATCAAGAGATACTACTAGATCATTGGTAAACCGGATGGAATGTTTAGGTAGGTACAAGCTCAGTCGAGAATTGATGAGATTACCAAGCGAGTGCCTATACCGCAATGGTAATCTGCTATGCGATGACTATCCTTCTATTTCCTAACTCGTATATTATAAAGATGATAGTTACAAACTGTATGCGAAGAGATCCACGGGAATATAGAAATTACAATATAAACTATTTGAAATGGCGTTATTATATGCGAGCAACGCTACACCCCCTGGCGTTTTAAGAAGTCGAAAATCTTCCCGAATGCCTGTGGAGCGATTTTGTGCAGGTTGAGATTATGTCTATGAATGCCTTGAGTCAGCATACACCCTTGGTGACTCAAGCTAGGTCTATAATTATAGACCTGAGGAGATATTCAAACTCACCCTGCAGGCAGATTGTCGATGGTTTCGACAACCTTGGCACCAGCGAAATCGTTCTTGAGACCATCGAGGAGACCGACGCAGTTACCGCCGCACGCCGAGAGGTCAAATTGGCCCTGAATGACGAACACGGGTGCTGTAACTGCTGCGAAGTCGAGGGGACTACTTGCAAGAAGCGACGGTAGCTCGCCGACGGCAAACGGCTCGCTGCCTACGTAATGCGACCATTCCGCTACCCGACGCTCGAAATCTTGTTCTTGGCCGAAGTACACGTACGTCTCTGCGTACAGGTCCGCAGACGTCAGATAGCCTGCGTCCAAGGAGCCCCAGCGAGCAGGGTCCTGGATCCGCGCGACGCGAAAAGCGGACCCGGCGAGAAAAGGAGTAAAGTACGTGAAGTTACCCGCGAAGCCAGTCAACACGATAGCGTCGACGGCTGTCTTCTTGCTAGCTGCGGATGCTACTGTCAGATACGAGCCGTAGCTGTGGCCTACGAGAGCGACCTTGGTGGCGTTCGCGGTATGTCGCGCGTAGTCTACAAGCGAGTCCAACACTGCGGCCTCCACTTGGAACTGCGCGTCGGAGATCGCGTCGACCCTAATACAGGGGTAAGTAACACATTAATCAAAATGTCTTATGCTTGAGGTACTTGGTGTGTGCTTACTTAGAGGACGATCCGACACCTACACGGTCGTAACTGAGTACGGAATAGCCTGCCGCGACTGCAGCGTCGACGAAGTTGTACTCCTCGGAATTCTCGAGATCTGGACGCCAATACCTGGTACGTTTGTATTAGTCACCAACTTTCGAGGTTTCGAATCTCGGTTTAAAGAAGCTTAAGGGGCGTACTTCTTGGACTCGATGATTCCATGTGTCAAGACCAACATCGGCCCCCCTGACCCACATAACGTAGCGCCGACATTGAACTTGCTCTCGACCGATGCGGCAGTCATGCCAGCAACGGGCAAGGGATCCGTGGGGTTGGTGAAGTCTCGCCTGGTGAGGTTCAGCGTCAGGGCGACTACATCCCAATTGTCATTGATGGTCGCGTTCACGATGAAGCGCGGCACATTGACGGTGATGGGAATCGTGAGTTCCCTGCAACTTGAGGGCGTGGGATACGGCCTGGCAAAAGTCGCGGCAGCAAGGCCGAGCGTTACTAGGGCAGAGGCGAACATTTTAGCTGCTGTGAGAGAGGCCTGGGTAAGGTGATGAGATGAGGAGAGTGTTGCTTACCCGTTCACTGCTGACTGGCATGTTTATATATTTCTCGGTCATTTCGAGAAGACGCTTCAAGAAGCTACCTTGATTTTGATGGTTGATCAGCCGTGAGTAAAGACGAAGGTGGATATCCGCAAGTATCCACAACTTGCTGACAACTACCTCCTATGTTCCATTGGAGAATTGAAGCCATTCCAGCCCTACTGACTCGGGCCTCGCGTGAAGGTGTGGCATTCGAACTGGGGCAGTCGTCCATCTCAAAGACTCTTACATCAGCTCCGGAGGAAATTCATTTCGCCGTTCGACTACGAGGATGGATCATAGTCTGGTAATCTTTCTCTGAGATTGACCCCTCATCATCGCCTTAAGCCCCATATTGTCAGCTCAGCATAGGGCAGACGTGCTTGATGACTAACTTCGACTAGGAATTCCGATGGTGGTCGATATCCAAAGATCCGCCAAACTGCCAAATCATTTTAATTATATATTTAAACGATATAATACATTCTATTATAAAGATATTCATAATTAATATATATTTATATTAAATTATACATTTATATAATTATATATTTAATTAAAAGGTTAAAAAAAGTATTATTAAAAAAAAGTTATAAATATATACGTTAATATTATTTTCATTTTTTCGATAAAAATTTAATAAAAGGTTTAAAATAATTAATTAATGATATTTATAAATAAGTTTATTAAATTATTCACTTTAATTTAATATAAAAGATTAATTATTTTTTATTTTAAATATAAAATAATTATAAATTTCATTTTTTTAATAAATTTAAACTTTTAATGTTTAAACCTTTTTAAATTAAACCTTTAATAAATCTTTAAACCTTAATAAAATTATCTCTTAATAAAAGCGTTAAGTTAAAATTAACATATTTTACCATAAATATCTATAATATTATAATATATTAATTTTAATTTTAATTCCGAAAACTTTTTTTTAACTTATTTAAAATAAAACATGCGATTATTTAATTTTTCTTAATGATAAATTAACTTTTTAATCATAATTTTAAGTTTTTATAATTAACTTTTAACGTTTAAACTCTTTAATTTAATTTATTATGATAAATAATTAAGCTTTAAAATTCTTAATTATTTAAAAAGCGATATTTAAAATTGGTTAAAATAATTTCGCTTTATTAAATATTAAAGATAAAATAAAAATTATAATAAATATATCGGTTATTTTAATATATTTATTTATATTTATTATGATTAAAATAAAAACTTCATTATAATTAAAGTAAATAAATATATATTAAACTTATATAAACATTTATTATTATAACCATTATAATGATATTTAATATACGCATCATTAAAATAATTAAATAAAATAATATAATATTAAAATAAGTTTTAATTCACTTTATAATTAATGTAAACATAGTTTTATAATAATATAATATTAATTATTATTACATAAGTAATTAAATTTATTAAAAGTAATATTTATAAATAAAAAGATATATTAAAATAAATAAATTAAGAAGAATATAAAATTTACCTTCGTGATTAATGATTAATAAATGATATTAAATTAATTTAAGCTTTCGGTTATAATGGTTTCGATTATATATATAATTATTAAAAAAAAGAGTTTATTTAACTTTAAGTTATAATTATTATTAACTAAATAATTATTAAATATATTTAAAATAATGGTTAACCATATATTTAAGTCTTTAATTATTAAAGTAATAACTTTATTTATAAGTATTTTCTTTACTTTTATTAAGATTTAAACAATATAATTTATAAAGTTATTATTATTTATTATTTCCAATTATTTATTATTATTATTAATAAAAGAATTATGGGTAAATAACGTAAATAAAGGCGAGAATGATCTTTTCTTATTGGGATTTTAATTAAGAGATTTCACTTAACCTTAATTAAAACTTAACCTTTTATAAACGATATTAAAAGCTTTAAAACTAATTTTTATAAGGTTTATAAGTTTATATTATTACTTAAAATTAATATTTCGGTTTTAAAAATAAATCTTTTATATAAAGTTAACTTAACGTTAATTTAACCTTATTAAATATATCTTAAAAATAAATATTATAAAGATTTCAAATATGTTATGAAAACGTAACGGGTGATAATCTTTAAAAGATTATAATTAAAATATATAATATTAATAAAAGAATTAATATTAATAAAGAAATAATTAACGTTATAAAAATTAAAGTATTATAGAACTTTTATTTATTTATTAAATATATTTTAAGTAAATATTTACTTATTTTTTACTTTATAAATATTTAAATAAATAAATAAATTTCGAAAGGTAATTAATTAATATCGATAAAATAATATTATATAATTTAATTCGAAGAAATGTAATTTACATAAATAGATATTTATTTATCGAGAGTAATGAAATAAGAATTAATAAGAAAATTAAAAAATTTAAAGGTTCGTTACGGTTATTTTATTATGTAAAATTTAAGATAACTTTAAATTAACATAAATTATTTCATAATTTAATATTTATTAATTATGCTTAATTTTATCATATGTTTTTAATAATATAATATTAATTAATAATATATATAACTCTTTAATAAAAGATTAAAGTTAATTAAACATTAATATTATATAAATCGATAATGACGTAAGTTAAAGGTTAAAAGTACGCGTTTATTTACATAAAGTTAAAACGAAATTAATTAAACCTTTTCGAATCGTGTTTCGAGCTATTTTAAATCATGATAAAATGGTAAGTTTATATTAACTATACCTTAAATTTAAATATTAATATAATCGAAAATAATGTTATTATTTATAAATATAAATTTCAACCATTATTTAAGTAAAAGGTTAACTTCATTAATTAAATTAAGTTTTATATAATAATTTCGTAATAATTTTAAAGGATTTTAATTATTCATTATATAATATAATATATAATAAATAAAACATATTAAATATTTAATAATATATATATAATACTTAAATATATATATAAACTTATAATATAAAAAGTGATAAAAAAAAGGGGCATAAAATATATATATTATCTTAATGATAAATAATATATTAATAATTATATTCCATCATTATATAAATAATATAAGCGATAATATTATTACGTTTATAAATTTCCCTTTTTTAAATATAAACTTTCTATATAATAATAAGATTAAAAAACATGTTATATCGATAATTTTATCTTTATAAAAGCTTATATTTCCATTATATTAATTTATTTATAAGAATATTTAATTTAACTTAATATAATAAGAATATTTACCTTTTTCTTAAAATGGCGTAAATACTTTTTTATCTCGAATATATAACCTTAATATTATTAATAATAAAAAATATATAAAATATAATAAAGAAATGATAAATAATATATCCGAAGGTAAAACTTTCAATATTATTATGGTTTATTAAATAAAAAGCTTACTTTTTTACATTTATTTTATTACGATATAAATTAACAAAAACATTTTCATAAATGTAAACTAAATTACTTAATATAAAATGTTAATTTATATAAAAGATAATATAAAAATGTAATTTCATTTATAATATTAATTAAAGACATTTTTATAAACGATTTTAAATGTGAGATTAAATATAATAATGTTATAATGATTATTAATATAATAATAACCATTATATTTAACGTTAAATATAATGATATTATAATGGTTATTAATATAATAATCATTATTATAAAAACGTTAAATATGATGATATTATGATAATTATTAATGTAATAACCATTATTATAAAAACATTAAATATAATGATGTTATAATAATTATCAATATAATAGTTATTATCATAAAGATGTTAAATATAATAATATTATGATAATTATCGATATAATAACCATTATTATAAAAATGTCGAATATAATAATGTTATAATGGTTATTAATATAATAATTATTATAAAGATTATTAAACCTTTTATATTTATTTCTTTTTATTAATTATTATCAAGTTTTATCTTTTTAAATAAAGGTTTTTAACTTATAAATATATTTTTAAAATTAAAATTAATAACCAACTTTTTAATAAATTATAAATATAACTTTTATAAATAATAACCGTTATTATGAAAGAAATATATTACTTTATATTAAAGGAAAACCATATGTTAAAAAGTATATAAAGGAATAAGAAAATATTTTTTATATCGATAAATAATGTTTAAGTTATTAACTTAAATTACTAAGTTATTTAAAAATAAAACCGATATTTTTAATAAACGAAGGAAAATATTAAAAATAGAATAAGAAAATAATAAATAATTATTATAACTATTATAAGTAAAAACCTTAAACTTTAAAAGAGATAATTTTAACTTAATTAAATAAATAAATTATTTAAATTTTTTATTCCTTTATAATTTATATTTTATCTTTTTAATAACCTTTATTAATTTATATTCATTATTATTCCAAACTTTATTATATAATAAAACATTAAACATTATTATATTATTCATTCGTGATTAATATTAAATAAGAAAATTTTCCATTTTAATTAAATTCTTAAAATTCCGAATTTTCCTTTCCTCGTTTTATTAATCGGCATATATTCTTTATAATTTAACTTATAATAACGCGGTTTATTCGAGTAAATATCAATCGTTTAAAAGAAACTTATGTTTAAAAATGACGTTAATAATAAAAAAGTGGTATATTTACGTTTATATTTTTATATATGTTTAATGAAATATTAAGATTCGGGAAGAAATAATAAAGGTATTTAAATAATGGCGGTAACGATATTGAAAACGAAGTATTATCTTAACATAATTAAAAACCATATTAATTTAATAAACGTTAAATGTTATATTAATGTTTTAATAAATATTATATATTTAATTAATAAGCCGATTTATATTTAAGGTTTTATTAAAACTTATAATCATTATTAATTTAAAATGGTTTTATAAGTTTAATTTTATCGCTTTTATTTAAATTAGTAAAAAGTTTAAATGATAATAAAAAAGGTAAAAAATAAAGTTAATTATAACTTTATAAATCCACGCCTTTTTCTTCCTTCTTTTAAACTTAACTTTTCATTAATTCATTTACCTAAATAATTATATCATTTTAACTTTATATAAACGTGGATTAAGAATTAATAAATATTATAATAAAGGTATTTTAATGATAATAAAAGGTAAATATATAGATAATAATCAATAAAAATTTACCTTAAAGTTAAAATAAAATGATTATAAAAATATTATATCTTTTATATATATTAATTATTCTTTACGAAAATATATATATATATATATACTTTTCATATTAAGTATAAATGGTTTTATTATATATATTTTTAATAAATTTTAATATATTATATAATTATTATTTAATATTAAATATATATATATAAATAAACATTATATATTTATGTTTTTATATATATATAAATATATATTTATATATTATTAATTGGTAATATATTTATATATTATTACCCGGAAATATATTTACGTATTACCGTTCAATAATAATATTTTTAACCATTATAATTATATACGTAACTTATTTATATAATTATATAAATTATAAATTTAGTTATAAATAAATTTTATTTTAATATATTTATCGCTTTTTTTAATAAAAATATCTTTTTTTATCTTTATTTTATATAATCTTTTTCGAAATTATTTAAATAATATATATATTCATAAAACTTAAATTATATATTTCCATAATTAACAATTAATTATAACTTAAAATAACTTATTAATAAATTATTTTACACGATATAAATATAATTAATATTAATTCTATTTAATTAAAATTCTTTAAAATTTACGGAATTAATGCGATAATAAAACATATATTAAAATAAATATTTAAATATATAAACTAAAAAAACTTAATAAATATAAATTATTACTATTAATTTATGGAATTTAATAATATATTAGGAATTATAAATTCGAAAGATTTAATATATTAATTATTATACCTTATTTATTTCTTTAATTTCCATTAAAAGTTTAAGAAATTTAATAAGAAATGGAAAATTAAGTAAAGATCGCTTAATATCGGTTATATAAACGTTAATATTTTAATCGATTTAATTAATTTTAAGGTTTTATATCAATTAAACTCATTATATTTTTATAAAGTATTAAAATAAGTGATATTCTTAATTAAATCTCTTATTATAATTTTATTTAAACTTACCAATTACAAATTAAAAATTAATAAAAAAAGGTTTCTTTATAAAAAATATATTTAAATATATTTTAGATTCTTATTATTAAAATTAACATTATAATTTAATATTAAAAATAATCTTAAATATATTAAATATTATAATAATTTATTTTAAAAGAATAAACCTGTTAATTATTAATTATTAAATTTTAAATTAAATATTAACCTTTATTTTAATTAATAATATATAAAGGATTATTTTATTTATTTTTAAGAACTTAAATTAAGCGCGTTTAATTATATAAAGCCGGTTATAAATATAATCATTAGTAAGGTTTTTATTATTAAAATAATAATAAGTTAGAATAAAAAAGTTATAACGTTAATTTATGAAGAAGTTATTTATTTTATATTATTAAAATATAAATTTATTTTAAAAGTTAAAGAAATATAATATAATTATTAATTTAAACTATCGGTATATTTTTTTATAATTGGTAATAAATATAACGAATATTTTTTATTTATATTAATGTATTTATATAATTTCTAAACCTAATTTAAAAAGTTACGAAACCAAAACTTTAAGAATTATAATATATTCTTTTTTAACGTTTTATATAAATTGGCTTATATTTATAAAAAAAGCTTTATGCATTAAAATATTTCGGAAAGGAACTTACTTATTATATAAGATTTAACCGAAAGAAAATTTAAAGGAGTAATTTCTAATTTTAAGAAAATTTACCATAAATCTTTTAATAATTATTAATATCTTAAACTTATATATATTATTACCTTTAAAGTTATCTTTAATTAATATTATATTAACTCCATAAATATATTTTCTTTAATAAAGATATACTTTTATATTATTAAGTTTTTACTGTTTAAACTAAATATAAAAAATGATAAAAATCATTATATAAATATTATAAAAGATTTAAATAATTATGCTTAAATATATTTTCTTAAAGAATATAAAGTTAAATATTTTCACTTTAAGTTATAATAAAACCTTAAAAAGAAATATAACGTTAATGAAACTTTAAAACATTTAATTTAAATTAATATTAAATATGAATAAAACATTTAAACTTATCCTTTTAAATTATTAAATAATTAAATAATAAAGGTAATAAAATATAAAATATAAGGTAATTAAATATAAAATAACTAAATATAAAACAATTAAATATAAAGTAATTAAATATAAAAATATAAAATAATGATTAACTTAATTAATTAATAATATTTTAAATGTTTTTTATATATATTTATAATTAACTTTATTATTTAACCTCTTTTTTAAATATCTTTTTTATTTTAATGAATGATTATTATTATGAATTTTAAATTATAGCTTAAGGAATTTCTTATATAATTGGTTAACGTTAACTTTATATATTAATTTTATGGGCATAAATTAAGTAAGTATTAAAACGTTAAATAATATGCATATAAAATATTTAACGTTTTTAATTATAAGATGTTATTTAAAATAATAAATTTAATTAAAGAATCATGTTTAACAAAACTTAAATACGTTTTTAATTATGTTATTAATATTAATATTTATTAATATCAAATATACATATTTAAATATATCTTTTTTTACGATTTTTAAAAGAATTCATATATTAATATTATTTTAATTAATTTAATTAACATAATTGAATTTAAATATATTTAACTTTATCTTAAAAAAGAATTCACGTTACGATATTATATTCCTTCCGATTTAAAACTAAGCTTAATATTATTATTAAAAGATAAATAAGATAATTTTTATAATTAAATTTATAAAAAAGATTATTATAAAGTTAAAGAATATTTCCAACTTTTAAATCAAATGATTTACGTTATAAACCAATTAAAAATATTAACAAACCTTCGGGAATTTATAACGAGAAAAGTTAAATAATATAACATATTTAAGGATTTTATAAATACGGTTATTAATTTAAAATTAACCTTTAATTCGTTAAAAGTTAAAGCATTTAAAGAAAAGTTACAATAAATATACCGTTTTAATCTCTTAAGATTCCATACGTTTTAACGGAATTAACCCTTAAATCTATAACTTTTATTTTATTTAATCATATAAATAAGTTAATCGTTTTGTTAAAGTTAATTAATTTTATCAAATCGATAAAGATTCCGAAAAGTCGTTTACATTATATAATAAATCTTTTTTAAAACTACTTTAATTATATTTAATTATTTTATTTAACTTAACACATTTAACATAAAGGATAATATTATAATAAAACTTTTTATTTTTAAATCTTCTTATTAAAATGATAAGGTTAATGTAAATTATTCTTAACAATTAATTATTAAAACATTTAAACTCATTATATTAAACCTTATTATTATAAAAAAACTTACATATTATTTTTTAATTATCCTTTTCTTAAATATTAAACCTCTTAATTAAATAATATCATTATATACTTATAAATTTAAATTTAATATAAGATAACATTATAAATACTTAATTTAAAATATTATATTAATAAAAAACTTTTATACCTTTCATTCTTATTAATATTTAAATAAGTTTTTTATTATCGACCTTATTATCGCTTTTATTATTATCATGAATAATACCCCTTTTTTCGTTAACGATAATATCGAAAAATAGTTACTTTCTTATAATAAACCCCTTAAAACATAAAAGTATTTAAAGGAATCATTAATGATTATATAAAAAAAGAAAATTATTAATAAATTAAAACCTTTATTTATAACGCCGGTAATAATAATAATAATTAAGTTAAAAAAGGTTATAAAAAAGCGATAATAAAATTATAAATAACTTTATTTAAATTAAATATTAATATATAAAAAAGGTATAAAAATCTCTACTAAAATTATATTTTAAATTAAATATTTATACTCTTAAACCATATTTAATTTAATATAAATAAATATATAATAATATTATTTAATAATATAATAATTTTATATAAACTTAAATTATTTATTATACATTTATATTAAGTTTAAACTTTTCAATATTATCATTTAATTAATTTGTTATTCTTTTTATAAAATGAAGAAAATAATTAATCACATATTTAAATTATATTAAATCGTTAATCGTAAGTATCAAATCTTTTAACCATTAAGTTAATAATATTTATATTAATGAAAATAAAATAAGAATAATATTATTAAAAAACCACAAAACTTTCCAATTAATAAAACATTTATAAACTTTATACATAAATTATAAAAGAAGTTTTATATAATTAACCATTTTATATAATAAAGGTAAAATATATAATATTTAAGTTATTTTTAAACCTTTAAAATACGATTATAAATAACATTTTAAAACTTATATTAACCATATTCTTATTATCTTTTATATTTATGTTATTCTTACTTATTTTACTACTCATGTTTATTTTATTATTTTTGTTATTATTAAAAAACGTAATCAAATTTTAAGAATTTCCCTTATCATTTAAAATAAGAAAATATAAAAGCAACATATTTTTCATCTACTTAACTTTATAAATAATGCTTAAATAATTAGGATATTAAGGATATTTAAATAAACCATTTTATTATTTTTTACCTACTTTATTATTATCATTATTATCATTTTTAAATATTAAGTTAAAAACTTTCTTTAATATTCCATACCTTCTTAAATATTTTATTTATAACTTAAGTTCATTATCTAATCTTTTAATAGAATAATTAATAATTAAAAGTTATAATTTTATTAAATAATCCGTTTAAGATTTAAGTTTATCATTATTTAAATCTTTAACGGAATAATTAATAATTAGAAGGAATTATCGATTTATAAATTCGGTATATAATTTATATTCATTATTTAATTTTTTATCGGAATTATCGGAAATTAAATTAAAATATTTCTTTAATATCCTTATTTATAATTAAGATTAATAATAATCATAATTTATATCATCATTATTATCTTAATTATTATTTAACCATAATTATTTAATATTTATCAGGGGTTTTAATATCCTAAATTTATTAATATATCCGGTTTATAATTAAGGAAAATTAAAACTTTTTATATATTTTTTTTCTTTAATTATATCATTATCAATAATAAGGGATAAATAAAAATCCCGATGGCTATTTTTCTTTAATTAAAAATCTTAAAGAAATGATATATATATAATATAAAAGATAATTTAAGCAAAACGAATAAATAAATATTTATAATAAACTTAACGGATTAAACGAAAATAATAATTATGAAACTTATATATTAACTTTTATATACCTTAAATTATATTATTTATTAATTAAAATATCATATATATAAATAAATGCATATTAAAATTATTATAAATGGGTTTTAATATTAAAATGAATATAAAAATATTAACCAAAATATAAATATTTTTATATAATAAAAATACATTATTCGAAAAATTTAAAAGTTTATTTATTAACGTTATTATTCATATGACTATATTATATTAATTAAACCATTTATCATATATTATTAGAATTATATAAATAGATTTTAAACTATTTAAATGGTTAATAAATTTATAAATGTTTATGTTATTTACGTTAAATAAGTTATAATTAAATATGAAAAGGTTTTATTATAACTTTAATATTTTTCTAATTATTAATAGGAAAACCTAATATTCAAAATATAAAATGATAAGATATTTTAATTTAAAGTTATTTATTAACATTAATATTATTAAGAAAATAATAAAACGATAAAATAAAGTAATTTATAAGTTTAAAACTTATTAAAAATGTTTTTTAATATATGAAAATATAATTTAAATGTCATGTTAACATTAATAATGCTATTTATAAGTTAAAAAGGGTAATGATTAATGTAATTAATAAATTTATGGTTTATAAATAAGTATATATATTTAAATAAATTATTATTAAGTAATATATTTTTGTGGTTTTTTTAATAATTCTTGGCGATAATATAATAAAAATAATAGATTATAAGATATAAAATATTCTTATTATTCATAACGAGAAAAGTTAATAAAATATTAACATATCTTTTAAAGATATTTAAATGAAAAATATTAAGTTTATTAAGATAATACGTTAAAAAAAGGTTAATAAAAGGTATAATATCTTTATTTTTTAAGAGGTTATTTGAAATTAATATTACCATAATATATCAAAATATTATATACGTTAAATTAATAATAGTTAAGATTGAAATTATTAATAAAAAGGGGAAAAAGGAATAATATTTAAGAAAAAAAGAAATAAAGAAAAAGATAAAATAGATAATGTCGTGAAAAATGATAAAAGTTAAGAAAAATAAAATAAAAAGTTTATAAAGAAAGGCAATTATTTATATAATTATGCAAATAATTTATTTTATATATAATTAACCCAAAATATTTATTAATATATATATTTTATATATAAAATATATATAATTCCTTTATAAATATAACTTTAATAAATATATATATATTAGTTTAAGAAATATAATAACCCGTTAATATTTTAAAATAAAATTAAAATGTTAATAATATTTACTTTTTTATAACTTTAATTCTTTATTTTTCTTTTATTATAATTATTATAATTATAATAATAATTATAAAGTTAAATTATTTCATTTAATCTTATTTTAACTTATTTTTATATTTATTACGATATTTAACAAAACCTTAAGCTAAAATAATAATATATTATATAAATTAAATAACCACCCCTTTTTACCATTTCGATTTTATTTATAATAATTTAATTTATTAAGAATAAACTTAAATTAAAACTTTATATTTTTAATTTATTAATTATAAAAGATTTTTTACCTTTTAAAAAGTGTTATAATTTAATATAAAAATTTAATTTATTTCTTATGAAGAAACTTAAATTAAATTATTAATAATTAACCTTTCTTTTATTTAATAGATTATATTTATTAAGAAATAAACCTTAAGAATTAATATCCCCACCTTTTTCTATATTTATATGGTTAAAATTTTTCGATTTAAATTATAAAATAAATATTTATTAATTAACCGATTTAAACCTAAAAAATCTTATATAACCGCTGCCGGATTAACCCGAAAAATTTCTTTTTAATTTTAAAAACCTTACGCTTTATTTTATATTTTTATCCGATAATTCTAATATAAATAATAATAAATTTAATAAGTTTAATATGAAAGAATATCGTAACTTAATTTCATAATCTTTTTTTTAAGTTATAAAATTTAAACATAATCATATTTACTTATATAAAAATCTTTATGACATATTTAAAAATGTTAAAATTATTTTTTAAATTATTATATTTTTATTTAATTTCTTTAAGTTAATAAAAGAAGAATTTAAATATATAGAATTATTTATATAAAGTTCTAAATGATTAAATTATATTATTAGAATTAATAAATAATAAAAGGTTAACTTAATAATATTAATTAAAGAAATAAATACGATAATAAAATATAGGGATAATGAAAATAATGATAAAGATTATAAAGATAATGAGGATGAAAATAAATAAAATAAAATGGGAATTAGGTATTTAAAAGATAATGTAAAGATCATTTTTAATTAAACTTTATTAAATTTAAAACTTATTTAAAATTTGATTTTTAAGATTATTAATAAAGTTTTTATTAATCATTAAATTATCTTTTTTATTTATTTCTTTATGGAGTTAAGATTTCTTATCCCGATATTAAATATATTTTTTAAGTACCTATATATATTCTTAATAAATTATCTTAATAATAAAAATATAACAATATTATAAATTGTAAGGTAATTAATAAAGTTATATTATAAGTAATATAATAAGGTTATTAACTTAATCGTGAAAGTATTTAAATTTAAATAAAGAGTGTATTTTTAATTGCTTAATAAATAATTATAAGTTTATTAAAAAAGCTTGTTAATATATATAAATTTATGGAAATAAAGTTAACTTTATAAAGTTATCTTTATGATAACAAATATTTTTAACATTTTTTCCTCGATTAAAAATAAAAGCTTCATCGTTAACTTAACCGGTAATAAGCTTTTTTCAATCTTTATTAATTTATGGCTCATTTATAACATAAAGTATAACTTTTTGAAAATAAAGTTAATCTTAAAGCTTGTTAAACGCTTTTTATGAAAGCGATTAAGCTTTTTTAACATTGTTATAACTTTAAAGGTTAAAATAATAAGCATAATTAAAAAAGCTTATTTTCTTAATTATTTCGTAAACTTTTCGAATCATTGCGAAAACTTTAAATCTTTAATATCATTAATAATATAACGATTAACTTCTTTATAAATATTGATTATAAATTTATTGAATGTTTATTAAATTATACGTTTAACCATTTTTTAATAATTAATTAGTTAATATTAAATCTCATTTTTTACATCTTAATAAATGATTAAACTTTTATCATAATATTCGCTAAAAATCATAAAACTATAATCGACGGTAATATAATCTTTAATAATTTCGATCTCGTTTTATAAACGTAATATAAAACCCGTTAAAAATATTAAAAATACGTTAAAAGTTTTAAAAATAAAATTATTAAATTATATTAAGTTAAAACGATTTAAATAAATTAACCTTCCTATAATCGTGATATTTAAAATGTTTTAACTTTCGTAATAATAAAAGGTTAATATTATCGATTTTATTAATAATTTAATACCCGTTAAATCGCCATTATTCTTATAATAAACTTATATAACTTTAACTAATATAATATATATTTTATAAATAATAACGTATAACATAAAACTCTTAAATATAAGTTATTTAACGAAATAATCGATATTTTTAAAAACTTAAGTTAATAAGTTTTTAAAGTAATCGCTTAATTCGATAATAACTTTTTTAATTATAATTTCTTTTAAGATTAAAGCTTTATTATTTTTATTTTCGATAAGGTTATCGAAAATTATATATAAGATATTTACGTTTCCGATAGCTTTATAAATATTAAAAACGGTTTCTTTAAACTTATTTAAATCTTCATAATTATCGTTATAATCATTTAAAAATAGATTTAATTTAAAAACTATTTTAATTAACCTTTTCTTAATTATCAATAAATTTTTCTCAACCGGTTACATCGGTTTTTGCGATCGTAATTCTCGTTATATATATGTTTCAACCGTGATTAAATTTTAATAAATACCGATAAACTTTTTACAAATTAAAATAAACGTTTTATATAATTATAAACCTTTCCTTTTATTTTATAAATTTATTTCGTAAAGGTATAAATCTTTATATTCGAATAAAAACGCTTATTAATTAAGCTCACAATTATTCATGATATCTTAAATAAGTTAAGTAATTATATTTTTATTATCGTCATTATATATTTTATCTTTCGCTTTTATATTCTTTAACCATTCTTTAAGGTTTATAAAAAGATCTCAATTAAATAAAAAATTATCCTCATTAAGTTTATCGGAAAGCGTTAATAATAAATTACGAACGGTAAACTTTATTAATAACGTTATTATGGGCGATATAAATGCCGGTATAAAAGTTTTTATCGAATCGATTACGATAAATATTATAAATATTATCGGAAGTAATGAGAATTATTATTTTAAACGTTATAAAACTTATTCCATAACCTCCCTTTTTTTTTATACGGCATTAAGTCTACGTAATTATTTTTATAACGGTTTAATTTTATTAATAATTAATTATTTTCCGACAAGGTTATTATTAAATTTTTCGTTAAAGTTTATTACCGAATTAATTAAAATAAATTTTTAATTACCGATATTTAACGAAGAAAATATATTAAGTTAAATTATTAATTATTTAAATATATATGTTAAATAATAATAATTTAATAAAAATATAAAAGGTAAATTATACGATTTTTCATAAAATAATAAGCGATTTATTTAAGAAAAGGTTATTTATAATCTCCCCTTTAAGTTAAGTAAAAATATAATAACATTAATAAATTATTTATATATATTAATATTAAAGCTTAATTATCCAATAATACTTTTTATAATTAAAGCTAATAAATTTTTTTTCTTAATAAGATTTAATTAATTCGTTAAAAGTTATTTAAATATAACTTTAAATTTAACTTTTAACCATTTAAATAAGTTTATTATAAAATGGTTTTTAAGATTAATAACCTTTTTTACTTATAGATTTAAGGTTAATTTAAAGGATGTTTTTAATTATAAACCTTTACGAGTTTTAAAACCATTTCTTCGAACTTTTACTTAAATTTCCATTGATCATTTTTAATTATAAAGTTTATATAACGGTAAAGATATTAAACTTTAAACTTATAGCGATATTATTTAATATGTTTATTAATTAAATGTTTAACCTCTTATTCTTAATCGTTATAAACATTGGTAATAACAAGTTTTAATTTAAGGATTACTTTTTCAAAAAGGTTTAATCTTTAAGTTAATTTATAAAAGTATAAAATTAATACGATAAAATAAATGCCCTAAGTTATAAAGAAATTAAACTTATAAACTAAAAGTGATATTTTATATATAACTTTAAATAAGTTTACTTAAATTAACAACCATTTCTTTTTAAATTTCCTTAATAAATAATAACTTTTATATAATCGTAAATATACTTTATCACCGATTTCTAGTTTTATTAAAATATATTTATCGTTATATTTTTCTTTAATAAAGATTATAACAATATTTAACAAATATATAATTTCTTTAAACCTCTTAATTTTTATCATATTTTTAACGTCATTAATAATTAATTTCCCTTTTTAATTATTTAATATATCTAATATTAATCATGGTTAAAAATTTAATATTAACTTATTAAAGTTTTTCTCTATTAAATTTACTATTAAATTATTCAAATTATATTATAACTTTATCATAATAACCGTTTAAAATATATTAAGGTTAATTACCATATAGAAATAAATAATTATTTCGATAATATAATTCTTTCTTTTAAAAACGCCGTCAATTTATAAATGATAAGCCGTCGAAAATAACATATTTACTCTTAAAAAAGTGAATATTTCCTTCCATAAATTTAACGTTTATTTAAGATTTTTATCATATATAATTACCACGAATAATCTTTAATCGGCCATTTATAAAGTTATTAATATAACTTATATTTAATCTTTAATATTATATTTCTTATTATTAAATATTAAAAAAGTCTTTTTATTATATTTATAAATGATTATAAATAATATATTAAAATCGTCATAATTTTCTATCTTTTAATAATATTTATCAACGTTAACGTTAAATATATTAATAATTATATCGATAATAATTATATGATATAATATATTAAATATATAAATAAACATTAAATGACTTAGAAAAGTTTATCGATCTTATTAATTTTCATAATAAATTAGATAATATTAATAAAACTACTTAACGTATTAATATTTTCGGAAGAAATAAATGCTTTATAAATTATCCATCATTTTATTTTTACCGAAATAATGTTTTTTATCATGTATTAATTCAAAAATAAACTTAATATAAGTTTTAAAGATATAAAAACCTTTATTACCTTTTAAATCGATATGATATAAAAGGTTATCTTAAATAACGAATAATGTTAAATATTTAATCCGATAAGTAAACTTTATAAATTCTTTTTTAATATGGTTAAATCTTTTATTAAAGTTTTCTTTAAAATTATTACCTTATTTTTCAATATATTCTTTAATTATCTTTAATTCTTATAACGTTTTATTTTTTAAAATTTAATAAACTTTACCATATTTAAAATTTAAAACGTATCTTTTTATAATTCACTTTTTAAATTAATCGTTAATTATAAATATTATAATCCTTTAATTAAAGTTATTTTCGATAGCCGAATATACCATATTAATATCTTTTTAAATATCGTTAAACTTGTTAACTTTTATTTAAATTATTAAAATTACTTTTTCTTCTTATATTATTTATAATAACTTTAATAACACGTTAAATATAATGTTTAAAAAGTTAAAAATATATATAATATTAAGGTTAAATCGTAATAAAAAAGACGTAACGTTTATAAACCGTAAATTTACTTTATTTAAATCGAACGTTTTTATAAACGTATAATTAATTATCTTTTTAATAACGACATGATTTATAAACATAATTACCGGGAAAAGCATTAACATTAAAAGTTTCCGATTTTTTTAATAAATTTATATTAAAGTTATAACTTCCGATTTAATCGATTTATACCTTTTCTTTATTCTTATAATGATTTTTAATAATAAAAAAGATCGGTTTAATTAAATCAATAAATATATCTTTCTTAAATATTAACTTTCCATTTTATTTAACATTAAGTTAAAAGATTATAACTTTTTAAACTTTAAAATAAATATTTACTTTAACAAAAATAAACTTATTATAATCGTTATAATATATAATATATTACATACATAAATATTTTTACAACTTTATAAAAGCTTTTAACTTTTTTTTAATCGACTCGAATTTAATTTTAAACGTATATAATTATTTAACTTACTTTAATATTTTCATAAATAATTATCTCATTTCTCTCATTTTTATTAACAATATTATTTTACGTATTTACAATAATATAGCTTTAATTTTATACCAAATTATCCTTTTCCTTAATTATCTTACCATACTTAAATAAATCTTTAAGGCATTTAAAGTGTTAAAGAAGTTTAATTTCTTAAAAGCTTTAATCTTATCGTCGGTTTTTAAGATTCCATTATTATTAACGATATATCTTAAAAACCATATTATAAAATACGCGATAAAAAATTTTTAAAGGTTAATATAAATATAAGTTTTATCAAATATTTTTAACACTTACTTTAAATAATTTAAATATTTTTCGACAATTTTATTAAAGATGATAATATTGTTAATATATACTTTAATAAAATTAAAATCTTTAAAAAGCTTATTTATGAAACGTTATATAAACGTCGGCAAATTTTTAAATCTTATCAAAGTTATATATAAACATTTTAAACCTTTATAATTTATAATAATTATCCGGTTATTATATTCTTTCTTAACGGGTAATTAAAAAAAAAACTAAATATATTTATCAACGTAAAATAATAATATCTAATTATATTTCTTATAATATCCTTTTAATTAAATAAAAGATATATATTAAAGATAACGATTTAATTTAAAAGTTTTAAATTTATAATAACATGCCTTTTTCTTTATTTTTAACTTATTTTTATATAATAAATATAAAATAAGTTATAAACATTAATTAAATCTTATATAATATTTTTCTTTATATATATAAGTTATTATTAACTTTATTAAGGAAAAAATAATCCTTTATTTTTAAAAGGTAATTCTTAATTAACTTAAATTATTATTACTAATTATCGATAAAATCGATATATATTTTCTTATCTTTAAATATAAATATTATACCTTTATTACGAAAAACATTATACTTATTAATAAACATCTTAACTTTCTCAATTATATTAAACTTAAAGGCATTAATAAATATCTTTATCTTCGATTTAATGATAAAAATATTTTTAAACTTATTGATTCCATAAAAAGGAATATAAAAATTAAGTTTAAAATATTTTAACTTCTTATTTTCGTTTCTTTTAATAAAAGGTAAGTTATTTTTATCCTTTATGAACTTTATTATAAGCAATATCTCACCATAATATTTATAACATTCTTATCGATCTTTATTTCCCCAAATATTTATAAAGTCGTTCCATTTTTTTTAATTTATATTTTCATGTTAATAATTTTTAAAGTTTTCTTAATTAATTAATTAAACTTATATATCATTTAGATAAAGTTATATACGCTTTAACTTTTAATCTTTTTATATTATTATAAGTTAAAATTTATTATTATTAATTAAAATTTTTTTAACCATAAACTTATTTATTATAACGTTAAAAATAGCTTCGTATTTTATATTAAAATAATATAATTATATTAACTTATCGGTTCGATTTAAAGGTTTTAATAAGTTTACATAATTAATTTATATTAAAGTTTCCTTTATTATAAATATAATTACCGTTTCAATTATCGTGATTTTCTTAAAAACAATAAATATTTTAAATGAATTATTTAACTTTCTTTTAACTTCCATATTAAAGATTAATTTAAATAAATAATTATTTCGCGTAAAATTAAGCTTTACGTTATATTTAACTATAAAATTCATTTTTATTAACATTTTAAACTTTAAGTTATTAAAAACAAAAGTAATAATTTAAAAATGGTTATAAATTTTTATATCGTCGGTTAAACCTTTAATATAAAAATCAAATTCGATTTAAATGTTAATTAACATTTAAAATTATACCTTTTTTAACGATATTAAGTTAATTTTCGTGAAAATAAAGTTTTTTACTTAATTCTTAATTTATTCACGGTTGATTATAACGTTAAAACTTTTTATATCCATGTATACATAAACATTAAAAACGTTTAAATCAGACTTAATATTAATTTTAAGATATAAGGTCTTTTTCTTAAAATTTTTGGATTTTTATTTTAAAGTAAAGTTAATTTTAACCATTTATCCTTTTATTAATCATATTTCTATGGGATAATATCGAAGATTTATTTTAAATTCAATAGTTAAAACTTATTTTATTCATTGTTAACATTTTTTCATATTTTCATGTTTTTATAAAGCTATTTTTATAAAGAAAAAAACCTTATAATATATATAAATTAAGCTTAATAAACTCTTATATATCGTCGCATAAAAAGTTATAACTTTTAATAATAAGGTTATTAATAGATTTAATTAATATTCCTTTTCATTTTCTATCCTTATTAAATATATAAAATAAAAATCGTTAAAACTTTCTTTTTCTTCGTAAATAAAACTTATCTCTCCATTTATTTTAACCTTTATTTCTCTTTCCGAAATTAATATATAACCTTTAATAACAAATTATTTAATTAATTTTTAAACGTTATCTTTATATTTTTATATAATTTCGTCGGCATAATATATAAAAATGTCATTTCTTAACAGCGACTTTTTTTTATAACATTAATATTTAATAAAGTAACGGTTATATCAATCGTTAAATTTCATTTATTTTTTTCCATTAAAACTTTAAGGAATAGATTTAACGTTTTTATATATAAGTTTAAATAAGCTTTTATTATTATTTTTATTAAAAAATAATCGTTAGTTAAATGGTCGAAATTTGGTGCGATTAATTTACGAAAGTTATTAATTATATTTATCGTCGCGACGGTTTTTATTTCGAAAAAGTCTTAAATTTCAATTATTTAATTAATGTGCTTTTTCTCCATTATATAAATCATCGTTAAAATACCTTATATTATAATTAATTTATAAAGTTATATTACTTTTTATAAAGCTCCTTAATTTTAATCGTAAGGTTTTTTCTTTCTTTATAATAAAATTAAACTAAATCATTAATTTCAATTTTTCATTAAAAGTCGGAATTAACTTTTATAAAGTTGATAATAATACGTGATATAAATATATAAGCTTTTAATAATTTTGTTTATTTCTTTAAACTATAACATATTAAAACATATCATTAATGAACTTTTTTAAAAAATTACCTTTTTTAATATCGTTAAAAATATATTAAACAATTTTAAACTATTCGATAACGTCGTTATGTTTAATATTATATTCGTTAAATATGCCGTTTTTAAAGTTATTAAAGCTATTTTTTAAAGTTATTTTTTCTTCCATCGAAAGATAAACTTATTATTAATTCAAAGCGTTTTTATCGAAGAATAAATAAAAATTATTAAGTATAACTTTTTTACGTTTATCATTATTTTTTATAACTTTTTCGAATCGTTAAATCTATATATTTAAATCGTTATAATGATTAATTTTACCTTTACGCCATTATCTTTTTTTTCCAATATTAAATCTTAATTTAAAATAAAAAATATTTATATTAAAGATTTTTTATTTAAATCGGATTATGATATTATCCGTCGTAAAGTTTAACATGGTTAAGGTTTATGGAATAAAAGTTATTATAACTTTATAAAAGTGGTTTTTTAATATAATTAACCTTTTTAATAAAGTTAACATAAATTTCCGATTATTGAATTTTAATAACTTTTCTTCGTTAAATTCGTTAAATTTTTCTCGAGTTTCGACGGATAATTATATGTTTTTACCTTTAAAATTAAACGACGCCATCGTTATTATTATAAAGATTTTAATACTTTTTAACGTTGAAATTTTAAAATTAAGAATTCTTTTATCATAAATAATTTTAACATTAAAATTATCGTAATTACCGTTAATATTATTTATATCCTTAATGATAATATATTAATTAAGGTTAATAAACAATTATTTATTATTAATAAGTTATTATAATATCATGATTTTTTATTTTAAGTTAAAGTTATTATGATTAATTTAGTGTTAAATTTATTAACCTTATTTTCCGAAATTTAAAGCTTGAAAATGGATTTCTTATTCGATTTATACATTTATTTCCTCATTTATAAAGTAAAACTTTTCGTTAATAAGGAAAAACCCCTTTTTAAACGAGCTTTTATCCTTATCGGAAACTTTTTATAAAGCTTTTCGATCTTTTTTTATAAGATTATTTTCTTTATTATCTTCATTAATATTATCATTAATGTTTAATTTATCTTTATTATTTTTATCGCCTTTATTTTTTAAATCTTTCATAAAGTTTATAAAATTATTAATCTTTATTAACGACTTATTAAAATCTTATAAAATTAAACTTATAAAGTTTATAAAAGGCTTTTAAATTCTTAAAGTTTCGCTAAGTCTTAAGTTTCGAAATTAATCGAAAATCCCATCTTTTTTAACTTTAATAATGATTTATTAAACTTTTTCCTAAAATTTTCTAAAAACTTAATTAATAATAAGTCTTCATATAAATTATTTAAATTAATCTTTAAGATAAATAATATAACCATGATTATTAATAAACCACCATTTAATTAATATTTCGATATTTTATAAAAGCTCTTTATTACGTTTTTTTAAAAGTTATAATTATTACCATAAATAATTAAAAATAAACTTAACTTAATAAAAATCATTCTTTTTTATCTTAACTATTAAAACCCAATAAAATTATCTCAATTACCTTTAAATATCCCATAGTTAAATTGCCATAAGCTTTACTAAAAGGCTCTTTAATAACTTTATTAAAAGTTTTTTAATAACCTTAAGAAAAGTTTCTCGAGGTTATAATTCGATTTCGTAAAGATATTTAAAGGTTTTAATAACTTTAAAAATGGTTTTTAAAGCTCTTAAGAAGCTTTTTCCAAGGCTCTTAAAAAGCTTTTTTTAAAGCTTTTAAAGGGCTTTTTCTAAAACTCTTAAAAAGCTTTTTTTAAAGTTATAAGTAAATATTCTTAAGGTTATAAAAAAAGCTTTTTCATAACCATATTATCATTTGTTAATAAGCTTATTAAAAAGGTTAATATATTTAGTTTTAACTATATTAATCTTTATAAATCTCTTTTAATCTTTTAATTATATAAAAGATATTAACGTTACCTAAAATAAAATATTAAGAAATATAATTAACTTATGATATAAATCGTTATAATTTTTTTTACGTATAACTTTAATCTTTTAACCATATAAAAAACATTAACGTTACTTAAAATAAAGTATTAAAAAATATAATTAACTTACGATAATTCCATATTTAATCTCCCCTTATCATGATAATGATCCATTAACAACGAAAAAAATGAGAAAGTTAATTCAAATATAATAATAAACATTAAATATTACAAATTACAAAGTAATTAATAAAGTTATATTATGGGTAATATAATAAAGTTATTAACTTAATCATAAAGATATTTAAATTTGAATAAAGAATATATTTTTAATTATTTAATGAGTAATTATAAGTTTATTAAAAAAACTTATTAATATATATAAATTTATAAAAATAAGGTTAACTTTATGAAGCTATCTTTATAGCAACGAATATCTTTAATAAACGGTTTAAATTAATGATATATTTTATTATTTTTTCTTTATAATAAAATTCAAAGGTTTTAATATTATTTATATCGATACTTTATAAATAATTATAAATCAATATATAATAAGATATATTATTAATTTTAATATTATTAAGAAACTTAACGATTTATTAATTAAATTAAGCTAATTTCCTTTAATTATCATCTCGTTTAACGTTATTTTAAATGATTTAAAAATGCGATTTTTTATATATTAACGGGAATAAACTAATATTAACAATGATTATAAGTTTATTATTTATTTAATTAAAGATTTGCTTCTCCGGAAAGAAAAAAATTACTTAAAATTTCATATATATATATTAAACATTTTCAGATAAATAATATCGAGATAGAAATAATTAATTAAATCCATTTAATAAAAATATTTTAAATAAATAAAGCCATTGAGAAGTTTATAATAAATAAAAGAATAATTAACGTAAGATTTAATAAATATAAATTTATTATTTTAAGTTTTATTATTTATTTCTTTAAAAATTTTAACGGTTTTAAATGGTTAAAAATATAAGTTAAGTTAATTTAATTAAAGGAGTTATAAGTACATTTATAAAAAACGTTAATTTACATTATTACGGGAAATATTAATTTTAAATCTTAATTTATATTAATAAATGTATTATTTTTTTAAATATATAAAAATATGTTAATCTATCCTTAAATGAATAAATATTAAATTTTAAAATTAAAAAAAATATTATAACTTATTTTAAATTAAATAAATGTTCCTTTTTATAAAATTAAAAAATTATTATAATTTATCTTTATTTAAATATATTATTTCTCCTAAAATTAAAATGTTAAGTTATGGTCTTATTAATAATGTCATTTTTAAAAAGTTTAAGAAAAGAAATGTTATTTTTTATTTTCGAGAAAATATATTATATATATAAGTTTTATTAATTAATACTTTATTATTATTAAATAAGATTACAAACTATAATTATATTATAAATGAGATTTAAAAGAGATATAATAATTCTTATAAAATTCAGGTATATTTTTATTATTTAAATAAAGTAAATTAATCCGAAAATATTTAATAAAAATGAGAATTTAATAAAGTTGAATATAAAGGATAAAAGATAATTTGTAACTTATTTCTTATTTAATAAAGGAATATTAATAATATATAATTTAAACCTTTTATATATTTTTTAATGCTTATTATAAAGTTAATAATATAAATTTATTTAAATTTCCGTTTTAATATCCGATTAAGGGAAGAAATATTATCCTTATTCTAATTTGAAATAAAGATATAATGAACTTTAAATTTAAGTTTATATTTAAATTAACCATTTTATTTAAAAGATAAATAATTCCCGGCAGAAATTGATTTATTTTTATTAAATTTAAATTAAAAATGTGAATAATAATGTTTTTTAATATTATCTTTATTTATTAATAAAAATTAAGATTTTTTATAAAGGGGTTTTAAATTATCTAAAAGATTATTAAAAGGGTTATATAAGGAATGTAAATTAAGAATATAATCCTTAAATTTAATATTATCATTAAAATATTCTATTTATCCCATATGAATTAAATAAATAAGGTTATTAATATTATTTTTATCGATATTAAGCTTATTAATATTAACATTATTAATATTAAACTTATTAATATTAGGAATATTATTATTATCGTTACCAATGTTATGAATAACATTATTTACATTTAAGAGCTTAACTTCTTTATTTATATTTAAGATTTTAACTTTCTTAATAATATTTTCCGAATTTAAATGGCCATATTTCTTATCGGTAATATCTTTTATTTAAACGTTAATTGCTTTATTAAATAGTTAAAAGAAGAATTAGATTAAGAATATTAATTTAATTATCTTATTTTTCTTTAAATCATAAAAGAAAATAAAATATTTAAATTTATTATTATTATTTATAAATAACATAATAATAATATTAATGAATAAAAACTAAACGAATTAAATAAAGAGAAATTTAAAAGGGTGTTAAATCAATAAAATGGGAATATTATAATATAATGAATAAATTTCCATATCGGAATTAATAAATTTCCTTAAAAAGGTTAAAACATAATAAATTAAGCGGAAATGGTCCTTATTATTTAAGTTAAATTTAAGAATAAAAATAATAATATTTAAATCTTAAAAAATATAAATATTTTTACAAAAATAAATAAGATTTTTAAGGTTAAAATATGTAAATATATTTTTATTAAAGATAAGAAATTAACATATATTATTATTTTTTATAAAAGTTTTCATTATTTAAAGGAGGATATGATTAAATTTAAAGATATTAACTTGATTTATAAAAAGATATAAGGTATATTTAAAGTTATATATTAAGGGAATTTAAGGATATATTATATTATTAATAGATATATTATTAATAATTAATATAAACATATTAATAAATATAAAAATATTAGTTATAGAATTATTAAAACGTAAATACCTTTAAAATATTAATAAGGTATTAAGAAATTTCTAATAGTTAAAATGAAGCATAATAAAATATAATTTCTTTATAAGTAAATATTAATGGTTTAATAAAAAAGACGTAGAGATTTAGTTTAACTTTTCTTATAACTTAAATAATAAAAATAATAAACTTTAATCGGGATTATATAATCTTAAAGTATAAAACATTCATTTTTTAATTTAAGCAAAATAAATAAAAATGGCTTAATTTAATTTATATTATAATTTTCATCATTTATTTATATATTATTAAGGATTATATAATAAATGACGTAAATTATATTATATAAAAATATATTATTATTAAAAGCTCAAAGAATAATTAATAGAACCGGTAAAATATAATTAAGGTGGTAAATTTTAATAAATGATTAAAGTTATTTTTTTTAAGAATTATTAAAAAGTTAAATATAATGAAGAAAATCTTTAAACCTCATTTTAATAATAGTAAAATTTAATATTAATTTTTAAATATAATATATAAGTTTTAATAATAATAAATCATATATTAAAAGTTAATAATATTATATAAGAAATAAATGATTAAAATTATAACTGGAATAAAGTTAAATATTAAGTTAAATTATAAATATTCTAATTAATTAATTATTTTATTTAATTATATAATTATTTACCTTAATATTTCATTTTAACTTTAAAAAATAACATTATTTATAATATTAAACAATTATAAAGTTTAAGTAATATATAATATTGATAATATAATCATTATTTTTAACTTATATAATAAATATTTTACCTTAATATTTAATTATATCTTTAATTATTATTTAATATTTTTGATTTAAAACTAACCATAAATTATTAATTAAATTTAAAGCTTTTAATAATAAAGGTATTAATTATAATCTAATATATAATATTTATTATCTTTTAATTAGGAATATATAAAGTCGGCCGGAAATAGATTAATTTTATTTTTTATTAATTTACGAGCCGAATGGTTAATTTATGTTTTTGGTAAATGGTATTTTATTTATAAATATATATTATTTTTATAATCTTTTATATATAAATTTTAAAAGTGAATGATTTATATATTTATATTATTAATATATCTTTAATATTTGTATTTATTTCATAATTTCATATTTCATCACGCCAAGTTTTATTTATTAAGCATTTTTACATGGTAATTTATTACCATAATGGCGTAATCTTTATATCATTCCAATCTTAATTAAGAAGTTTAATATTATACAAATTAGAGGTTAATTAATAATCATTATATATAATAAATATTGCCGTTTAATTTTAATTTTAAACGGTTTAAAAAAGGTATATATCATTTTTTATGCCGAAGATCCTTAATTTACATAAAATAATATAATTTAATATATTATAACGTTAATTATAATAAAGAAAGTAAATAAGGTCAGGAATTTCGTGGCTTTTTACGTTAATATACATAATATATAAAACTCGAAAGTATTTATAATATTACTTAAATTATGTAACGGTTAATATATTTTAATAATATATTTATTTTATTTTAATAATTAAATTAAGTATAAATTAAAAGCGTTATATTATAACCGATTTTTATATTAATTATATGGCATTTTTATTAAATATTTATTTATATATTTCGTTTAAATTATATTAAAGAATGTTATACTTTAACTTATTAACGTTATGAAGATAAACTTAATAATTATTTACATTTATAAAGATGTATAAAATAATGTGTAATTAAATTCGTAAGTTATATATGTAACTTTAACAAATTAAATGCTATTTATCATTAAGTTTATTATTTTAAATAACTTTAAGAAATATTCTCGGTTTAATAATTAACGTTTTTAATTTAATAATCGAACTTTTCATATATATACCATCGAAGAAAATTCGGATATTAAATATAATTATTAATAAGATTTAATTATTATTAAAGTTAAAAAAAAGGATAATAATAACGATGTTAATGGTGATTTAAAATTTAACGATTATAATCATTTTATTAAAAAAGGTTATATTATCTTTTAAACTTTATTTAATCTTTCGTTTTACCTTACGATACCTCCTTTACTTAATTTTATCCTTAATTTTTTAAAAATGTTCTTAAATAATACTTAAAATAATAATACCATAAAGATTAAAGTTAATATAACCCTTAATCCGAAAACCTTTAGTTATAACGTTGAAATTAATTAGATTATTCTTATAAAACGTTTAAATTAAAGTAAAGATTATATATATTAATATTTATATATTATTTTTAAAATAACGTTAATATTTCAAGGTAATTATAATTAATACCAAGTTAAATTATATTATTATTATATTAGCATTTTTAAACATTATAAAATAAAAATTTTTACGCGATATATACGTTATTATTAATTAAAGATATTTAAATATATGATGAAAAAAGTAGTAAAAAAAGGTAATATCTTATTTAAATAATAAATATATAATTAATAAAAACATATTATAATAACAATATATTTATTTTTAAATGATATATTATTAAAAGAATAATATTTAATATTGTTTAAACTAAAATACTTAAATTAATATAATAATAATAATAATATTTTCATATTTTTATATCTTAAATATCAAATTAAACATAATAAAACATTTAAGAAACTTAAAGCTTTTTAACTTATTTAAAATATAATGATTTATATATATAAAATATACACGAAATCAAGTTAAAATAAAGGCTTTAAAAGAATAATCTCTTTAATCTTAAGGTTATACCCCGAAATTTTTAAGTTAACAATAAAATTAACTTTAATTTCCGCATTATTATTACTTCATGAATTATATAAAAAGGTTATTAATAACTTAATTATAAAAGTAAATAATGAAGATTTAACTTAAAACGAAAAGTAACTTTATTTAATTAAGTAATAATTAAAAACTTTATCTTTTAAATTAATATTATCTTTATCATTATTATTTAAGTCATGTTTCTTATCGATATAAAAATTTTACCGAATATTATAATCCGAATCATTATTAATAAAATCGGAATTAAAATTAAAATCGTCATTATTAAGGTAATTTCCGATAAAGATATTATTATTAAAACCATTATCGTTAAGTAACGAATATTTCTTAGAAAAAGGTTCGGTAAAAAATGTAGTTTAAGATATTTTCTTCATATCATTAAAGTTAACGATTTAAAAAGTTAAAAATTAATTACCTTTTATATTTTTATGGATGTAAATAATGAACATTATCGGTAAGTTAAACTTAAGGAATTATATTATATAACTTATTAATATATTTTACGTAAAATAAGTAAAAAAAAACTCAGGAAAAATGTTATATAATTAATGTAAAACGTGATTATAATATAACGCCTTAACTTTATATATCGTTTTTAATATTTTATAAATTATATATATTATTAATATATGTTAATTATTATGTAATTTAAAGAAGATTATAATATCTTTATGATTAAATGTTTTATACACGTTAATACGAAAAAAGAAAAGGTTATTAATGTTATTAATCTTTTTAAAAATATTTAACGTTTAAATATACCCGTTTATATTATTATCAATAAATTAAATCGCTTTAACTTTCAAGATAATATATGTTTTATTAATCTTAATAATAACTTATATTATATGGTAACATTTATTATATATCATTATTAAATCATGGTTTTTAATTCATAAAGATAAGATTTTATAGTTTAGAATTAAAGCGATATTAAAATTATATTATAACGACGATATATTACCATACGGGAATTCTTAATAAATAAAACTTAAAATAATTAAATATGACTTTATATAAAACTAAGGTTAAAAAGATTATTAAAAAGTTAGAAAATATTAATCATTAATATTAAAAAACGTAAAATTAATAAAATAATAAATATTTAAAAGTAAAATGTTATCATCGCGGTATATAATGTGATTTACCACACTTTAAAAATTAAATAAAAGCGAAAAATAAAACCAATTAATTTTTAACTTAATTTAAACATTTTTGATTAAAAAGTAATAAATATAATAAACAAAATCATAATAAATACCCCCGTTATTTAAAGTAAAAAATATTATTAATGGTTTATATTTAAATAAATAACTGGGATATAAAATCTTAATAATAAGGTTTTAAATTATTTATAACATGGGAATTATTATATAAAATAAGTAAAAAAGTTAAACCGTTAAGTTAAAAAGTTTTTAAAATTATATGTTTCTTAATTAATATTAAAAAAACTTTTATAATAATTAAATAAAAAGAAAAGAAATTTATAATTACGATTAATATTATATTTATCTAATTAATAATAAGTTAAAAATGGAAAATTTTAATTATAGATTAATTAAATAAAACATAATAATTATATAATGAATATATAATATTAAAATAAACATATTTATTTAATAATATATAATTTATATAATTAACTTACGTTTCGTTTTCGTTATTATTATCATTACCATTATTATTATTATTTTTATTATTATTATTATTTTCTTTATATAAATTATATAATGGCTTGTTTAAAGAATTATTTTTATAAATATTATAGTTTATAATTTTTATTTATATAAAACGTAACGGAAAATAATGGAAGACTTTTACGCGATTAAAAGGAACGTTAAATAATAAGCTTTTTAACGTAAATATTTAAAACATGGTTATATAAAAAAGATTAAATATAAATTCGAAGTTAAATATATCATATATCACTTTATTTAAAGTTATATTTTAAAATTTATGTATTATAATTACGTAATTAACGATTAATGGGAATTACTCTCGGGAATAAATATTATTGCGAAGAATGAAGTTTTAACGTATATACTTAATAAAAACCATAAACTTATCGTGAAAATCGTGTAATTCTTCGTTAAAAAGTAAATGAAAATATTATTTATTATTAATATATGTAATTTATTAAATTAATAATTAAAAGGCGGTTATCATTTATAAATTAATTATTTTAAAGAGATTTAAGAATTTTCCTAAATTATAAAGGAGGCTTTTATTTATAATTATGGTAAGTTATTAAAAACATTAATCATTTATATTAAAATAAATAAAAATCCGAAAATTTCTTTTTATTTTAACCATAAGTTAAATTTTAAGTTGAAAATTTAGTTTCGACATTAAATTCGAAACCGAAAATAAGCTTTAAAATAATATGTTTTATTATATCATATTTTAACTATAAAAATCACGATCTTTAACCCGAGATTTATAACATATTTCGACTCTTTTTCTTTAAAACTAAATGTTATATTTATTCGATTAATTATTACTTTTTATATAATATATTAATAAGAAATTTTACCTTATATATATAAGGTTAAAATAAGTTAATAAAATTTTGTTTATTTTTAGAAATATATATAAGAGGAAATAATAAAAAAAGATGGAAAAAAAGGGGAGAAAATTCGGAAGTAAGTAAATAATTATAAAAGTAAACATTACGAAAAAAAAAAGCATTAAAGTTAAATAAGTTAAATGAATAATATCATTTTTAATTAAGAATTAAATATAAAAGTTATGAAAAATCTTAATGTAAATATATAATAAAATATTAAGTTATTTTAAATGAATATTTATTAAAATCATTTAATAATATATTAACATGGTTAAAAAGGCTATATTTTTATTATTAAAGATCGAAATTTTTATATGGTTAAAATGGTAAAATTTCAATTAATGAAAAAGTTAAAACCTTCTCGAATTTAAGTAACGGATTACTCTTTAATAATAATAAACGAATTAAGCTTATTTTTAAATTTATCTTTAAATTTCGAATTAATCATAATTAACGTTTAAATAATAAATTCTTTAATTATTTAAACGGATAATAATTATATATTATATTTAAAGAAATTAATGTAAGTTTTAACGTGATATATTTTTTAAATTAATTATCATTTATAAAAAATATAATTTTCTCTTTTTAAATTATCCATTAAATATTTAAGGAATTATATTTAAGTAGTTAATGATAAATGGTAAAAATGTTTTATATACGTTTCATTTTTAAATTATATCAAATCAATTACTTTAATTAAAAACTTTAAGATATTTATTTTAAACATTATGGAATAAAACTTGATTATTTTATTATGTTAAAATTCCTTAAGTAAATATAAACGTTTAAATTAATTAAAAAACTTTTTTTAAACGTTAATTATCTCGATTATTTTATTTATTATTTCGATAGAAAAGGCGAAATTTTAGGAAAACTTATTAACGATATTTAAAAGTTTCATGATTTTATTTAAATAAATTTCCGGATCACATATTTTAAAACGATCTTAAAGTAACACTTTTAAATATATTTTAAATATAATCGATTTATTCTTTAATTCGTAAATGAAATTAATCACTTCGGTAAAAAAGTTATTAAAGTTTTTAACATTTTTATATAAGTTAATAATGGTTAATTTCATATATTTTATTAACTTTTTTTTTAAGCTTTAATAAAAGTTGACGCTTTTTCATTATAAAAAGAATAAGATTATTTAACTGGAAAAGTTATATAAGAAATATAAAAGGTATATTATAATAAATATTAAGTTTATTATAAGATTTAAGTAATGTGGGTAAAGCAAAATTAATGTCGTTAATATTATTTTTAACTTTAAAAATTAACATAAATGTGGATAAAATGGTTATGGAAATCTTTATTATATATAAATTATTTTCTTTATCACGATAATGTAAATAATTATTAATAAATGGTTAAGAAAATAATAAAGGTAAAAGTTAAATAATTATAAATATAATTTCGCCGTTTTTATCGTTACTTATTATACGAAAATGATTTATTACGAAGAGTTTAAATATAAGAATATGTAAAGAAAATAACGGGTGATAAAATAATAATGTATAATATATTATAATTAAGGTATTTTTATAATATAAGAAATTTAAACGTTATTAAAGATTATAATAAATATAAAATTCTTTACTTTTTATTTAATAAACTAAGGTTTATATAAGGTTTTTTTTTATATAAGTCGTATAATAAAAATGTAAAATAGCTTATATTTTAACCTTTATAATATGGGATAAAGAATATTTTAAATAAATAAAGATTATTAATTAAAACTTAAAAAGTAATTTATATAAGATTTAAGGAAACGTAACGTTTTTTTAATTTTATTAATCTTAATGATTAAAAATATATAAAAAGGACTTATTAATAACCTCGATATTTATAATTACTTAAGTTAAGTATTTATTTTAAACATTATTTATATTTATTTCGAATTATAGCTTATATTTATTTCCATTTAATTACATATTTTTTCGAGCGGTTTTTAACTTATTTATATCCCATTATATTTAATCTAAATTATATCGGAGTTAATTAAGTTCTTTATAATATCATTTTATATCATTATGAAACATTTCATTTAATAATAACTTTAATCTTTTTCTTTCAACTTTATATTATCTTAAATAATCTTTTAAGTTAAGAAAATTATCTTTATATAACGTAAAGTTATCATAATAAATAAGTTATAATGGATGTTACGTAAGCTATTCGTTATAAATTTAACGCATTTTTAACCTTAAAAAGTTATTAAAATCATATTTAATTAAAAGTTCTTTAAGTTTATACGTTAATTATATTAATTTAATGTCCATTTAATCATAAATATTTATAACATAGTTTTAAATATTAATGTTATTTACGTTTAATTATATATGATAAATATGGTTTATTATAATGTAGTTTTTACCTAGTTGAAATTTAATCCGGTAATTATTTTATTATTTTATGAATTAAATATATTCTTCTTAAATAATGTCATTATATATAATATAAAACATTATTTAATTTATAATTTCATCTTTATCAAAAAAGCCTTATTTAATTAAATTCTTAAAATAACTCTACCATAATATTAATTTAAATTCGAATTATAATAATTAATATAAAGCTTAAATAACTTATAATTTAACGTTTTATTACATTTTTTAACAATTATACTTACCATTATTCGATCTTTTTATTTTCCTTATTAATCCCTTATTTATAAAATTTTATAATATCATTACTTTAATATATCTTAATTATTATTCCATTTAAATTAATTATAATTATCTTTAATTTATAAAAATTAGTTAAATAAAATTATGTTTAAGTTATAAAAAATATCTTAACCTTATAATTCGTTTAAGTTTAAACCGGTCGAAAGTTTAATTTAATAATAATAAGAAAATATTAATTTAATACATTTATAAGTAAAGAATTAAACCGGTTAATATTAATTTATAACATCTTATAAAAATATATGTCGATATTTATATAGATTTCGAAACCGATAAAACGAAGTTTTTAATACCCGTTCATAAATTATATAAAGTTTAAATTAAGGATTGAAAAAATTATATCTTATAAGTTTCATTTAAATCGTTTCTTTTCTTTACGTTATTATATAACTCGTAAATATCATTAGCGATATATTTCGTAAACTATTTTTCTTATAACATTTAACTTTATATATTTCCGAATTAATTTATAAATTTAATCTTTACTTAAATTTTTAAGAAAGCTTATTACTTTATTATATCGTTTGAAAAAATAATGTAGTTTAACTTAAGTGTATGTTTTTTTAATTAAACTTATAGTTTTCTTTATTATATCATTCTTAAAATAAATTTAAATAATAAAGGAAATGTTAACATTAAACATTTATATATTATATAATTATTTGAAGATTTCTTTATTACGAATGTTTTAATGATATATAAAATGTCATATATGTTTTATAAGTTTAATTAAATAATCGACTGGTTTATAATGATTTATTTATTATTATTATAACTTACATTTAAAAGATCGTTACGAAATATTAATCTTAAATCATTCCTTTCTTAAATATATAATAATGTTAAAATATAATATTTTTATTTTAAAAAGTTTAAAGATTTTAACTTTAATAATATTAATATTCCATTCTTTTTAATATAACTTTTATTTTATTAAATGTCATTAAAATGTTTATTAATTAATGTAGAAATTATATTTATTTCCGAGTTTTTGAATAATTTCTATTTACGAGATTTGATTATTTAAATATTATTATACGATTTAATCTTTAAAAAGTTTAAAATCGGTCGAAGCGGGTGGCATATTAGTTTAATTAATGATTTATAATTAATAAGTAATAATATCATTGAAAAATAAAGAAAAGCATTTAAGAAATAAGGACGTAAAGTTTAATAATTTATTTTAACGATTATTTTATTTTATATATTTAAAGCTGCCATATAGATATGGTTAAACCGGGATTAATTTATTAAGTATTAATAATTAAATTATATATATTATAGTAAAAAAGCTTTTTATTTTATAAATAATTAATTCCTTTATGTTTTAAGTTATTTTTAATTTGATTTTTTTATATATGGCTAAAATTATTATTATTGGTTAATTTAAAATTTATGAATATTATGACCGAATTTTATAATATTAACCGTTTACCTTTAATGCCTTTAATTTTTAATGATGCGAATGGTTTATTAAACCGTTTAACTTTTTTAAGGGAATTTTCTTTAACGGGATTTTAAAATCTTATTTTTATGGATAAAAAGAAATAACTTATTTTAAGCGAAGAAAAGGAAGAAATTTAATTAAATGTATAATATTAATCATAATTATTTTATTAATTAATTTATTAGCTTTAATCTTTAACTTAATTAAGTTTAATAATATGATTTATGATTTATATAATAAAATAAAGATATTTATAATAAATATTAAAGATATATTATTATTATTACTTTATATATTTACTTATTTAAATATATATTTAAAAAGATTGAAAGTTTCTTTAAATTAAATTGAGGTATTTTTTATAAATTCCTTAATTATAAAAAAACGGTTATAATTATTCCTTAATTTTACCGAAAATTAAATTAAGTTATTTAAGGAATTTAATTAACTTTATTTATTATTTACTTTTTAAAGAACTTAAATGAAATAATTCTTTTACTAATTTATCGTTCTCGATCTTTTATATGTTTTATTTAAAACTTTTAATGGATAAAAGAAAAATATATAATATAATATTCTTAAATAAATTATATAATGAAGGTTTTATTAAAATTATCTTAATATAATATATAACATTTTCATTAATTAATTCTATTTATTTATTTAAATAAATAAGTTAATAAAGTTTAACCTTTTAAACGTTTTTTTAATATTAATTAACTTTTTATATAAAACATTACCAAATCTTATTAAATTTTATTAATTATCCATTTTTATATTGTAATTATTTATATTCTTTATTAAAATATAAATAACCGGTAATATTAACTTTATAAAACTTTTTGTGACGAGGTAAATGTGATAAATTAATTAATAATTATGTTTAATAAAATCATTAAAGGTATATTTTATAATGTTTTCTTGATATTATTTATATAATATTAATCCGAGAATGGAATAAAAAGAATTAAAGCTCTTTTTAAGTTTTATTTCATGACGAGATTTTATCTTATAATATTTAATATTTACCTTATTAATTTCTTAAATAAGTTACTTAAATTATTTAATATATGATTTACTTTAAAACTTTTATTATAAGAATTCTTTTTCCGTTATTTTTCTTTTTCGATTAATATTATTTATGTTAATTTTGTTTTTATTGTTTATTATCCATTTTTTCAATCATTTTAAGATAACTTGCCATGATATATATAAAAAAGATAATGAATAAATATTATTTAATATATATAAAAATAAAGATAATTTATTTTATAAAAAAATCATTCGATTTAATAATAAAGTAAACCGTATTATTTATTCTTTTTATTATTTACCTTTTTATATAATTATTATTAATAAATGGAAAAAGGAATATAATAATGCGAATAATTTATCATATTTTTAAAACTTTCCATCATATTTTTAAAGCTTTTTATAATATTTTTAAAGCTTTTTTTAACATTTTTAAAAATCTTTATAATATCTTTAAAGGCTTTTTTAACTTCCTTTAAAGCTTTTACTTATTATATATTATAATATAAAGGTTATTTATTATATAAGTTAAAATAGGTTTTAATATATATAATTTTTTATTAATTTTATTTAAAGTAATAAAATTAAGTATATATTATTATTTATGCTTAATAACGTTTTGTTAATTAATATTAATATCATTATTAATAATATGTTAATTAATCATAAAAAAATAAAGAAGATAAATATTAAATAATAAATAATAAAGAATTCATATTATATTCAAAATGATGCGATAATTAAATTACGAATCTATATATATTTTTGTTAATATTATGAAAACGGAAAGGATAAAGAAGTTACATTAATATTAATAATGAAATTTATGTAATATAAGTTTAAAAAGAATCGAATTAAAGAATTAATTTAATATTTATATTTTAAAGGTTATTAATGTTACGGTCCCTTATATAATAAAATATATTTTTTATATGTTAAATAATTAATTTAAAAAGGATATTATTTTAAAATATAAGCCTAATAAATTATTAACTTATATATAAATTAAATTTTATATAAAATTTATTTCTTATTTAAAAGTAATTTAAATATTTAAAATTAAAATAATATAACTTAAAAATTATAATAATATAATGGTAAGTTTTTTACTTAATAAAGAAATAATACTTTAAAAACTCTTTAAAAATATCATTAAATATAAAGTTTATACCGTTTATATAATTATATATTAAAAGTAAGTTTTACCTTTAATTAAAAAACTTAAAGTTAAACTTATTTTAATCTTAATTATACCGGTTAAAATATAAGATAAAGAAGAAAATAATAAACATTTTTTTATTAATAAAAATAAACGGAAATATCCCGGAAAAGTTTATTATTTAAGCAATTTTTAATTACCTCATCCTATTATATTAAATAAAGATTAAATTAAAAAAAAAGATAACTTATTTTTAAATGATAATAAGAAAAAACAGCCGGAATAAGTTTAAATTAAAAAAACTTTCCTTTTTTCCTTTCTTTTTATCTTAATTATATTAACATATAAATAAGTAAAAGAATTAAATAATAATTTATTTCTTAAAGAAAATGAATAAAAGCATATAATATAACGTTAACTTACGGTAAAACCCATCTTATCTTTTTTTAATATAATTAAATTAACAAAAAAATAAATTAAAAAACTAAATAATAACTTAAATAACATAATATAAATTCATATTTAAGCATAAAATAAAATAATAAACTTTATTAAAACTTATTTTATCAATTTAATTATTAATATTTTATAAAAAAATATTAAATTTAATATATATATTCCGTTAAAAAAAATCATCGACTTTATTTCTGAATCGGATAAATTTCCAGATATTATAATTATTATTAAAAAAAAGAAGTAATTTTCCTTATCTTATAAATTAAAAAAATCAAAAAATTATAATCTTATAAAATTAACATAAGAAAACGATTAAACCATAATTATTAAAAAAAAACTAAACATAATTAATAATTTAAAATTAATAATATAATAAAAAGGATTTACCATTTTTCTTAATGGTTAAAGTTAAATTAAATAAATTAAAAAAAATGTATAAAAGAAATAAGCCATTATTTTATTTAAATTTAAAAGTAAAAACATATTTATATTTAAAACCATGATTATTCTTTCCATAAGATAAAATAACATCTCCTTATAAATGCATAAACCGTTAAATATATAAAGAAATCGCGTAAATAATTTTCTTTCACATATTAAAATTAAAAATCTTTTAACACCCATTTCGACATTTAATAATAATAATGCTTTAATAACATTAAATAAACCATCTCTTTTACCACTTCTTTTTACATATTTATTATTATTTAATATGTTTCAAAAATAGAAAGTTAATTAATTATTTACTAAATTAAAAGGTAAAAATAGCTTTATAACTTGCCGAAAGGTTTAAAATTTATAAATGATTAATATAATTATTAATAAAAAACCTTTTATGGTTTTATAAAAAAGTAAAAAAATTAAAATATCTTAAACTTTAAAAACGTTAAATTATATATATAATAATTATCGATGGTTATCACATTAACTTATTTAAATAAATATAATCGAAAATTTATAAATAAATAATAATTAAGTTCTTAACCTTTAATTAATAATAAAATAACATAATAAATATTATATAATATAATAAAATAATGATTAATAAATATAAAAGAAATATTAAAAAGTTATAAAAATAAGTTAATTTAATTTATTATTTCGAGCTTTAAATAATAATAAACATTTAAATATTTAAATATTTCAATTAATAAATAATTATTTCATATTAATATAATAAATAATAAAATGATATTATGGAATTATGAATAAATTTAATGTTTTAAATTTTTAACTTAATTTATAAATATTAATAAATAACTTTTAATATTATTTATAACTTTAAATAAAATATTAAATATATATTATTATTATTTTTTAATTATTATAATAACTTTAATATGTTTTTTCACATTTATAAAAATTAAAATATTACTTATATTTCGATTAATAATATAAAGATTAATACTTAACATATTAAATTTATAAGAACATTTATAATTTTTATTATTATAATAACATATAATATAAATATCATTTAAATAATTTGGTAAAATAATATAATATTAAAATATATTTTTATTTAATTAATAACTTTTATAAATATATTCCAAAAATAAGATAATGTTAACCATTATTATATATATAACTAAAATTTATTAAAGATTAAATTAAAAAAAAGTTAATTTAAATTTATCTTTATAATTAAAAATAGGTAAAAATATAAGCTTAATTTCTCAATATCAATATATTTAATTTTAATAATATTTATTTAAAGAAATAATTTATTTAATTTCAAATTAAAGATATTATTAATTAACTTTTTTAATTAATAAAATATAATAATATGTATATTTATATATTTAGATTATTAATTATTAAATTAATAATGTTATTTATATATATCTTTTTTACTTTAATTAAAATTTAAATTAAATATTAATTAAAGTTTATATTATTTATTAAATTTAACTTATTATTATTATTTCCGAGAAAAGATTTATAAATAAATAATTCGAATTAAATTAAGAAATGACTTTATTTAATCATATTTTAATTAAAATAATTTATTAAATTTTAATTAAAACTTAAATTATTAATAACTAATTTAAATATAAAGCTTAAGGTTTTATTATTTAATTTAAAGAGGTTAATTTTTTACCTTTAAGAGATAATATTACGTTTAAAGTTAAATTTAAATTGATTTAATTTAAAAAAATTAATTTTTTACTTTTAAAAATTAACATTCTTAATAAAACTTAATTAAGACCGGTTTAACCTTTTCGAATATATTATAAACTATTTAAATATAATTAAGATTTTTGAAAATTATATAAATTTATAATAGAAATTAATAAATAGAAAAACATTTATAAATAAGTAAATATTATAAATATTAACAAGAGTTTTATTAAAGGAATAAAACTTTCTTTAATATATTTAAATTAACAAAATTTAGATTAGTTATTTAAAAAAGGAGTTGATGTATTTTAAATGTAATTATTAATATATATTAAAGTATTAAAGGTTTTAAGGAAATATATAAATATTTCTTAATATAAATATTTTTTAATATAAGTATTTCTTAAAATAATTATTTATTTATCTTTATACCTTTTGAAACTTTATGGAAAATTTAAGGTTATATTATTAAAAAGAGAAAAATATCATATATAATTACTTTATATAACGTATAAATTAATCTTAAATTTATTAATTAAACATTAAAAACGTACATAAAGGTAAAGTTGGTTAATAAATATTAATATAATATCGAAAGATATATCATATTTTATTAAATATAAAGCATGGTGTTTTTTTATTAAAGCTTAATTAAGGGGGTTAATAAGTTAATTTACCTTATTTAAATTATTTATAATTAAGAAATAAATAAATGGTATTAAGTTAAAGGGAAAATATGTAAATATAACTTAAAATGAAGATATTTATATATATAAACTTATAATATAGATTATTAAAATTAATAAATGTAAAAGGAAAGGGTAAGTTAAAAGACACGTTTCGTTTACTTTATATATATTAAAACACGCTTTAATAATATCCCATTTTATTAATAATAAAGATTATGTAAATATTTACTTTTATTATATTTATTCATTAATTATTTTCTTTCTTTTATATAATTTATCCCCTTTTTTAAACCGCTTTAACCATTATACCTTTGAAATTAATGTTTAATCATTTTATTAAATGGTTTTATTAATTATTTTAAGTTAATGTTTAATAATAATTACTTTAAAATATTAAACATTATTTTAAATCTTTTCTTTATAAATAAATATCATTTTAACTCATTTATATATATCTTAAATATTTTAAAACTTTAAATAAAGGTTATATTTAAATAATAATGTTTATTTAAAATAGATAAATAATAATATTACATATAATTAAAAGTTTAAAGTTTTTTAAAACATTAATAAAGTTTTCAAGATTTAAAATAAACATATTATTATTTATTTATTTTAAGTGAATTATCATTTAAATCGAATCTATTTTAAACTTAATAATATTTTTATAAGATTAATTAATAAGATTAAATATTGAATCTTTTTTATCAAATTAACCATTTATTTTATTTAAAATATATAATATATAATAACCTTTATTTCGGAAATTTATAATAAATAAAATACCGATAAAAAAATAATAAGAATAATAAAAGAATATGAATAATATAATAATAAATATTATTAATAAAGTAGGTAATTATAAATTAAGGGTAAAAATTTTAAACTTATAAATCATTAATTTATAACGCGTTACCTTTTTAACCTTTTAAAATAAGATAAAACTTCCCATTTTTTTTTCTTTAAATATAAAAAGATAATATATTATTGAATAATAATCTTTTAAACACTTTTTATCTTACTTTTTCCTATTATTTATTACCTAATTCTGGCTTTTATAAAAATATTTTAACATATTAAGCATTTCTTTATTATGTTTTTTACATTATTATATCTTTTATAAAAATATCAGCATTTAAAATATCTTTTTATCATAAAGTTAATATTAGTTAATTAATAATTAAGGTGTTTATGAAGCTGTAAAATATTTTATAACATATATAAATAAAACCCTTTTTTCGGTATTTTCTTACATAAATTTATTATAAGATTTAATATTGTTGAAAAGAATTACTTAATTTTTATCCTAATAAATAATGGATAATATGATTAATTATATATTTATATTATATCGGAATATTAATTATGAGTATTAAACTTTTAATTATTAAATTTAATATCTTAAATTAATGGAAAAAAATAATAAAAAAGATAATAATAAATAATTATACTTTTTAATAAAATGTTTAATATTTTAATATATGAATTATAAAAGATATTTTATATTAATTAAATCATTTTATATAATAAGTTTATAATAAATAAAATAATTTATAATATTTAAGACATTTTTAAAATTACCAAATATAATCATAAATATGATTTTATTATAACTTTGAATAACTTTACTTATATTATTTTTATTATTATTAATATTTATATTAATTACGTTACTTTTATTAATTATGTTACCTTTATTAAACTTATTATCATTATTTAATTAATTACCTTTATAATTATTAAATAAGATATATAAATTTAACCTACCCTTTACAACTAAATTATTAAGAAAGGGAGATTTAACTTAATAAGTAATAATTAAATTATTTAAAGGATAAATATATTTTGGTAAATAATTACGTGGTTTTTTATCTTCTATATTGATATCTTCAAATATAAAAAGAGATTTTCTTTTTATATTAAATACCAATAATCTACTTTAAGAATAATTAAATTTTTCGTTAAAAAGTAAAAATGGTTTATAAGTTTTATTATAATATTTATTAATATCTTTAACAACATAATTATTTTTAAACTTACAATTTTTATTTTAATTATTATCATTCTTTCTTTATTTAATTTCGCCATGATTTAAACATGGTTTAAAAAGTTTAAGATGAAAAAATAATTATTATTTATATTTTATATTACCATTTTTATTAAAAGTGGATAAATAAATAAGATAATTTTATACTTTAATATTTATTAGTTTAAAAAAGGTATAATATATAATATAAAATTTAAATTATATGAATTAAACAAAAATATATTCTTTACAAATTTAATTAAAGTCTTAATATTGAAAATATTAATACTTTTTTATTAATTCTTAAAGAAATTTTAAAACATTTTTCGTTAATATTTTTTAAATATACATAATTAATATAAATATATCATTTAAGGAAAGGTATAAGAACGGGATAATTATACTTTAATTAAAGGTTTTATAGACTTTTTTATGTAACTTAAATATATTTTTATCGTAATTAATTATAAGGTTAATAAAGATAATAATTATATCATTTTAATTTTATTAAGCTTTAATTATTTTAAGAATTATATAAGTTATCTTTATTTATTCCAAAAATTTAATTAAATAATAATATTTTATATTTTTATAACGTGGAGGTTTTTTACGCTTTGGAAAGTTTGTTTATAATTTAAACATTCGACCATAAGGAAAAACTTAATCCTTAAAATTTATTATAAAAGGGTATTTAAATATAAGATAATTTATTAATAATTATTATTATTAATATATATAAGGTAATAAAATATAATAATTTACAAAGAATATTATTATAATTTTAGGATATATGGAAGTATAATTTTATTTCCTTTATTATATTATCATATAATAAGATTTTAATAATATTTATTCCATTTTTAAATTTAAAAAAGAATAAGTATAAAAACGTTATAATTCTTAAGGAAATACTTTCTTAAACTTATTTAATATTTAAGGATTAAGATTAATATAAAACGACTTATTTTTACTATTTTTATCGATTTTATTAATTTCGAGATTTATTATATAAAGCTCATTTAATTAAAGAGTTTTTATATAATATTAGATCGGGTTAAAATAATATTAAATCGGATTAAAGTAATATTAAATCGTATTAATATAATATCCATTTAAATTTAAAATCGGGTTAACAATTATTAATAATAATATAACATAAATAATATATTAAATTAAAAATAATATTTCTATTATTCATATGAATAAATATTAATATTGGATTATATTCGAGATTTAAATAATAAACATGTAAATAATTAAGATTATCTTTATCCAAAAAATCCATTAAAGGTTTTAATCTTTAATTCTTAAGGAAAAATATAAAATTATCATTTAAGTTAAAATAAAGCTTAACTAAATTAAATAAAAACCTTAAAAAGTTCGATAAAAAGTATAAAAGGTTATTAAATAAAGTTATAATATATGAAAATATTATATACATTATATTAATAATAAATAAACTTAATAAATCCGATAAATCTGATATAAAAAAAAACAAATTTTTTAAAAGGTATATAATTTATGATAATAAATGAAAGAAAAGGATGAAATACTCGAAGAAGATTTTCTTTTAAATAGAATATTTATAAAAAACTTTTTTTAAAAAAAGAATAAATAAAGTAAAAAAATTATTAAGAAAAAAGGATAAAAAGATAATAATAATATTTATATAAGTAAATCTTTATATTAAAATATTATTACTTATTATAAATTATATCTTACCTTTTGATTTATCATTTTTATCTTTATATATACTTTATATAAATCTCGGTTAAAAATAATTATATTACCTTTTTTAAGAAATTATTTATAAAAGATAAACATTTTTAAATAAAAGATCTAATAAAATTAATAAATCATTATTTTTTATACCGGTAATGAATATTTAATATATAATAAAACATTTCATTTTACCCATTTTAAAATATTAAATAACATATTTTTATATTTCGCAATTATTAATATATATAAATATATAAATATTTTATCTTATTAAATATAATACGTCATTAATATAAAAATATTTTAATTTTTATAAGATTTTTATATAATATTTATATATTTTATAATAATAAATTATAACCTTATAAATATATAAATTTTATTATTAAAATAAATCTTATTTTATCAAAATATTATTTAACTTTATACTTAAATAACTTTATGAATATTAAACATAATATTATACCATTAAAATTATAAAATAAATATTTTAATTACACACATTTTAATTTAAGTTACATTTTAATATAATATTTATAACCGGAAATATTTAAAATAAAAGCCGGAAAATATTTTTAAATAATTATATAATATCCTTTATAAGAATATATTAAATAATAAATTTAATAAAACATTTCTAAGATATTTAGTTATTATAATATAAGATTTTACAATATTTAAAAGCTTTAAAAAAAAAAGAGTTTTAGAAAATATTATATATTTTATAAAATAAAGTTAATAAAAATATTTCATAATAATTTATAAAAACTTCTTAATTTTAACCTTAAATAATTTAAGGTATAAATATTACATTAAAATGTAACTTAAATTAAAATATATATATTTAAATTATTTATTTTCTTATTTAAGTTATATAACGTTATGATTAATATTCATAAAGTTATTTTAATATAAAAATAAAGCTTTATTTTTCAAATTTTATTTATAACTTAACATAAATTCAAATATTATATAACCTGTTTAATATTATTTATTTTAATAAAGAAAAATAATAAAACATTTAATATATAATAATTATATAATCCCTTATTAAAAAATAATAATAAAGTTAATAATAATTTTATAAAATTATCAAAAAATAAATATTTAATTATTTAATTTAAAATTAATTAATTAATTAATTTAATATTTCATATCATTTAAAATTATAAATTTAATAATTATATCTTAACACGTAAATTAAAAATAAATTAAAATCAAAATTACGTTATAATATAACCATAATTTATTAAAAACTTTTTTTATTTTTTAATAAAAATCTTAATAATATTTAATTATAATTAACTTAAATAATAATTTATCTTAAAATTTAATTTAATATTAATATTTTATCATTTATATTTTTATTATGTAAATTTTTATTAATAAGAACCTTTAACATTAATATTAATTATTTAAGCTTCGGAATGATTTTATTAATTTCCGAATTTTTAAAAAGGTTTAAAATATTATTACTTAAAAATATATTATTAAAGATATATATAATGGTATTAAAATTATTATAATAAGTTTATAATTAATATTTTATTATAAAAATAGTTAATAATAAATATTTATTTTATTTAAAAAAAAAAAAAAAAAACTCATATAATTTTAATATAACGTTTTTAAATAATGAAATGGTTATTTATTATGGTTAATTAAATTTATATCATTTTAATTATTTATTAAATCGTATCGAGTTTTTATAAAATTAAAGCGTCATTTTAAATTAATAAAAAATTAATATATTTTATAAATTTATTTATTATTTATTTTATATTTTACATAATTAATATAAAATTTAATTAAAGTGGTTAAAATTAAAGTTAAAGTTAAAATATAAAAGTAATAATTATAATGAAAAGTTAAATTAAATAACGAAATAAATAAAAGATATTTTTAAATATAATAATAAATGTTATAATATAAATATTATAATGGATATAATTTAAAAATTTGGTGTTTTAAAAGTAAAATTTTTTTTTACTTTAAAATATTTTAAGTTAATATAATAATATTAGAAAATAATAAATGAATTAAATAAAGTAAAACTTTAAAACATTTTAAATTTAAAAAATTATCATAAAGAATAAAATAATAAATGAATTAAATAAAGTGAAACTTTAAGAAAATATAATTATATTTTTTTATATATATTTCTTTATTAAATATATATATTAATTATTTATATATCATTATATAATTTTAATAAT